>LR749539.1:2302751-2393610 GCA_902729485.2 Mus minutoides
TAGTTCCTGGGCCGCTTGACCTGCCCCGACCCGGGCGCCCGGGCAGCACCTTGTAGGGGCAGGGAGAGGGGTACAAAGGGCCAGTTTTCCGGGCCTTGTTCGCAAGACCGAGCGGGGTGGGGGTTGGGGGCCGGCTGCACCCGACACCGTGGGGCGCAGGAGGGGCGGGGCTTAAGGTGGTCGGGGCGGGGCAGAACGGGAGGAGTAGCTTGTTGAGGCGTGGCTTATGGTCGGAGGGGAGGGGTTTCAAGAAAGGGTCGAGACTGGTTAGAAAATGGGTTTATGCAAAGTAGGGCCTAGTAAAGAGGCGTGAATCTCATGAAATGGGGGAAAGGGCCTTGGTTGAAAAATTGAAGAAACTTCGTAAGATGAGTGGAAAACTGGTGTCCAGTAAGACAAGAGAGGCCCAGATTGTGTTGTGTGAAGTTTGCCTGAGGTGTGACTTAAAGAAAAGCTTACCTTGACAAGGGGGGCCGATGTAGGTGTGCAATTTTGAAAGTTTTAGTGGAACTATCAGGTTTTTATCATGAAGGTAAAAATGTTTGGGGGGGGGCATTGGCGGTAAGCTAAGAATATAATAGCGAAGTAGAGGTGATTATAGAAAAATGTGACTTATTTGAAGGAGAAGTTAGGCGGGATTTAGAAGCAAGTCTCAGTGAAGAATTTAACTTAGAAAAGTCAGATTAACTTAGAAGCATATGAGAATAAAGGAACTAAGAGGAACTTGGTCAAACTGTTCAGTTATGTCTTTTCTGTGCCTCGCTTTCCTAAGTGCGTTGTACACCTTGCTACAATTTTACTTAGCTCACACCATCACTGTATGAGGGAAGCACTGGCATACCCATTTCATTCGTAAAAAAGGTTTTGTTTCTGAAACTACAGAACTAGTGTGAACTCCCTAGAAGCACGAGGCAAATGCGCTCAGCCCCGAATCCTTGTTCTGCTAACTTGTCTACAAAAAAAGAGTTAGAATTGAGAGGTCTGTGGAAAAATACTGAATGCTTAGGGAAGAGAGGGAGGGGCTTGGAAAGAGGCAGCCCACGCCCAAGCAAGTGTAGGAAGGCCTTAATTTGTAGTGAGCAGGCTTGGAGAGGATTGAGGGAGAGCTTCGGAACACCTCTTGAAGAAAAAGTAACGTGGACTTGGCTAGGAAGGTTAGAGAAGGAGGAGGCTTTGTAAATGAAGAGTGGAAAAAATTTAAAGGGTAGTGGTTGCAGCTCAGTGGTGGGCGTGGCTTAGCGCTTCGAGAGTCTCTCTAGGCCAATCGCTTCTGAGCCAAGAGAGCCAAAGGACTCTTACCGGTGTCTCTTCTGTACTCCAGAGAAAGCCCCAAGCCACCACTGGACCTTCCGTCATGGAAGACTCCTCGCTGCCTGTGGCTCCTGCCTCCATCGCTGCTCCAGGACCAGCACCATCTGCCACGGCACCACGGGTCCCCTTTCACTGTAGCGAATGTGGCAAGAGCTTCCGTTACCGATCAGACCTGAGGCGCCACTTTGCTCGACACACGGCTCTCAAGCCCCACGCATGTCCTCGATGCGGTAAGGGCTTCAAGCATAGCTTCAACTTGGCTAACCACCTGCGCTCACACACTGGTGAACGACCCTACCGATGCTCCGCCTGCCCTAAGGGATTCCGAGACTCCACTGGCCTGCTACACCACCAGGTGAGTCTGGGGAGCCAAACGTGGCTGAGACACTGGGACTCCATTCCACTCAGGGAAAGGCAACTAGAGATGTCCCTGGCTAGTAAATTTGCCCCAAATGTTTCTCTACTGCTGAAGCCTCTGATGCCTACCAGTATCGGCAACCTCGTGTTTACACACCATCTTGAAAATGGGTTAATGTACACCCAATACGTCCATGTATACCCATCTCCTTTATTATACAATGATCAGTTTCCCCTACATGGAACACAGGCCTTCAAGGGAACTCAGCGAGACCTTCAAATGATCAGGCACCAGGTAGAGGTTAAAGAAGGCAGTTTCTGCCAGGCAGTGGTGGTGTACACCTTTAATCCCAGGCAGAGGCAGGTGGATTTCTGAGTTCAAGGCCAGCCTGGTTTACAGAGTGAGTTCCAGGACAGCCAGGGCTACACAGAGAAACCTTGTCTCGAAAGAAAGAAAGAAAGAAAGAAAGAAAAAAATTTCTGAGAAAAGAGTTCTCTTAGGGAGACGTTGGGAAGCAAATTTAACAAAAAGAAAAAAAATCAGGGCAAGTTGATACATTCTTCTTTTTTTTTTTTTTTTTTTTTTGGTTTTTCAGACAGGGTTTCTCTGTATAGCCCTGGCTGTCCTGGAACTCACTTTGTAGACCAGGCTGGCCTCGAACTCAGAAATCCGCCTGCCACGCCTGGCTGATACATTCTTCTAATCCTAGCACTTGTGGGGTAGAGGCAGGAGAATCAGGAGTTCAAAGTCATCCTTAGCTACACAGAATTTAAAGACCGCTTGGGCTATATGACCCTCTCCAGGACAACAAAATAGAAATTAATGTATAGGAGAACATTAGATTGTTATAGGCCAGAGGGCATAGTGTGTCTGACACGTGAAGTGTAAGACATCCACTTAGGAAAAGCATTGTAGGTCAGAGGACCAGCAAGTGCAAAAGCCGGGAGGCAGGAAGGCCCCTGATGTGCTCACAGGTGTTACATTAACTGTTCTTGGGAGAAACCAAGTCACATTCACCCCAGGTGGGGCACCAACAGCAGACCAGAATACAGTTGCACAAAAGTTCTGTTTGGCCGGTCAGAGGGATTGACTGGTTCTCCCGGAGAGCACAGGAGAGGGTTTACAGCAGTATGTGAAACACCCCACCTCCAGGTCTAAGCAGGCACATCAGCACAAAGCCCCATGTCACCATGGAGGAATGAGCGCCTTGTGGAAGCTGCATGATAGGATCCCACCTTGAGTTACTGTCCACTACCTACCACTGTCAATATCTCACCAGGTCACTTGCAGCTGGGGGGATGATAGCTGGACTCCTGGGAGCTGCTGTGGCTTCCCAGCTTAGGTCAGCTCAAGGAAAGGAAACTAACCAAGCAGTATCCTCACATACTGCTGGAGAGCCGCCTGCTTGGGCATCGTGTGGTGAGGGCACTGTGAAGTCCATTTTACAGAGAAAAGCAGCAGTGTTTGCGGAGGAGAAGAGAGATGGCATTTGAATTCAAGCCCGTGGCTGCCTAGAGCCCTGGCCGTGGCTGTGTTCTGTGGGAATCAGTTGCTAGATGAGGTCAGCATGGAGAACACGCCAGCTGGCCCATAGCAGGGCTGTGACTGGGGAGATGGAGAAGCTGGCCCATAGTGGGGCTGTGACTGGGGAGATGGAGCCCCCTTTTGTAGGTTCCTAGACTCTTGGACAAGAAAAAAAAATTTTTGTTTTGTTTTCGAGACAGGGTTTCTCTGTGTAGCCTTGGCTGTCCTGGAACTCACTCTGTACACCAGGCTGGCCTTGAACTCAGAAATCTGCCTGGCTCTGCCTCCCAAGTGCTGGGATTAAAGGCGTGCACCACCACCGCCCGGCAGAGAAGAAAAATTTAAAGCAGACTTAGAAACTTGAGAATCATCTTACTAGAATTTAAAAGTAAAACCCTAAAAAGGCCAACTATAAATCTTTTTAAGATTTATTCATTTATGTATGCAAGTACACTGTCACTTTTTTCAGACACACCAGAAGAGGGCGTCAGATCTCATTACAGATGGTTGTGAGCCACCATGTGGTTGCTGGGAATTGAACTCAGGACCTCTGGAAGAAAAGCCAGTGCTCTTAACCTCTGAGCCATCTCCTCAACCCTCCAACTATAAATCTTGGCAGCTTCATGATGGGTTTCGGGGCTGGGGAAGCAGTAAGAGGAGGAGAGAAATACCACCATTTTAAGTTAGTCCAAGAAAGACAGCGTGCTCACGGGTGAGGTTCTTTAAGCAGCTACATGGAAGGTGTCTCTTCAGAGAGAAAGTTCAGAGTGTGGGGCAAGCACACTCAGGGCTTGGGTCAGTATCCAAAGAAGAGACAGGAAGTCGAAGGGAGCCTGCAGTGGTGCACATGCCTTTAATCTCAACACCCGAGAGATGGGGGGATGGGGGTAGAGGCGGTGGCTCCAAGTTGTAGGCCAGCCTAGTATATAGATTAAGTCCCAGGACAGCCAGGACTACACAGAGGAACCGTGTCTCAAAAAAGACAAATAGCCAGGTGGTGGTGCACACCTTTAATCCCAGCACTTGGGAGGTAGAGGCAGGCCAACCTCTGACTTGGAGGCCAGCCAGATTTACAGCGAGTTTCAGGACAGTCAAGACTACAGAGAAACCCGGTCTCAGAAAGAAAAAGGGAGAAAAGGAAGTTGGTAGAGAAGGACTAGTTGTGCCTTTTGAGTTAAGAACTCATAGTAGCATGCAGACTCAGGAAAGAGCTGTAAGCAACTGCATCAGGGGAGAGCTCTGAGGAGCGCAAGTGTTTGACCTCATTAATGAGATAACCATTCCGCCCATCCCCTCAGCTGCCTCCTGGCCAGGTCATTGACAGGATTGGATTAACTCTTGTTGTTTGTTTGTTTGTTTGTTTGTTTGTTTTCTTTTGTTTAGAGTCAGGTTTCTGTGTAGCCCTGGCTGTCCTGGAACTAGTTCTGTAGACCAGGCTGACTTTCAAACTTGGAGATCCACATGCTTCTGCCTCCTGGATGCTGAGATTAAAGGCGTGCGCCACCACCGCCCAGTTTGGATTAAGTATTAGGGAGATGACAACTGTATGCTGTGCTGAAGCTTACAATGTCGGCTCTCTACCCAGAGCCCAAAATAGAATTCAGATCTTTTTAAGATTTATTTACTTATTTATGTGGGTGTTTTTCTGGCCTGTATGTCTGAATGTACCTCCGGGTGCCCCAGGAGGTAGGAAGAGAGCACTGGACCCTCTGGAACTGGAGCTACTGGCTGCTGTTAGCTGCCATGTGGGTGCTGGGGATAGAACCCTGATCCTCTGTTCTTTCCTTAAAATATTTTTATTCCATGTTTTGTTCTTGTTTGGCTCATTGGTTGTTTTGGGACAGGGTGTCACTGTGTAGCTCTGACTGGCCTCCAGCTCACAGGATTGGCCTGCCACTGCCCCTGCCTCCCGAGAGCTGGGATTAAAGGCTTGCACTAGTCCAGCTCCACCTAGTCCAGCTCCACAGGGTAAGATGGGCACACACAGCTCATCTTACAGGAATTAGTTCTCTCCTTCCACCATATGGGTCCCAGGGATCAAGTTTGAGTCACCGGGCTTAGCTGCAAGTACCTTTAGCCACTGAGCCATGCCACCAACCTAGATTCAGTTCTGTTTGTTTGTTTGTTTGTTTGTTTGTTTGTTTGTTTTTCGAGGGAACTCACTCTGTAGACCAGGCTGGCCTCGAACTCAGAAATCCGCCTGCCTCTGCCTCCCAAGTTCTGGGATTAAAGGCGTGCACCACCACCGTCTGGCTTTTGGCCAGGAGGAAGTAGCTTTCTTTTAGCAGGCTTCGGTAAAGCCCTACTACTTTTTCATTATGGTATTTTAGCTTTTCATGAGGAGCACTTGGGAAACTTTCCTTGACAAGGAGGTAGTGTTCCTTCTCAATGGCCCCCACGCCCACTGGTGCCCGTTTAGTAACCTAACAGGAGAGCCAGCTGCTGGATTCCAGAGCTTGAGTTCATTCTCCTGGGCATCTCCTACCAGGCCCAGATCGTCAGTCCCTCCTCTGCTCTCGTTCGCAGGTGGTCCACACTGGTGAAAAGCCCTACTGCTGTTTGGTTTGCGAGCTCCGCTTCTCCTCTCGCTCCAGCCTGGGCCGCCATCTCAAGCGGCAGCACCGAGGCACACTTCCCTCTCCCCTGCAGCCTAGCCCGGGCCTGCCTCCCCTGAGCTCCCCCTGCTCAGTATGTTGCAACGTGGGTCCCTGCTCAGTTTGTGGAGGTGGAGGGTCCAGTGGAGGAGAGGGCCTGGAGGGAGCAGGAGCAACCAGCTGGGGACTGGCAGAGGCTGCAGCAGCCGCAGCGGCCTCGCTGCCCCCATTTGCATGCGGTGCCTGTGCTAGGCGTTTTGATCATGGCCGGGAGCTTGCAGCCCACTGGGCTGCACACACGGATGTGAAGCCATTCAAGTGCCCGCGCTGTGAGCGCGACTTCAATGCACCTGCGCTGCTGGAACGCCACAAGCTCACGCACGACCTGCAGGGGAGCAATGCACCTCCAACGCAGGTTTGGGCCTCGGGTGGGGGTCCGGAGGTGGCAGAAGAGGGCGATGCCTCGGAGGTGGGGGCTGCCCCCCAGACTTGGGACGCAGAGCTGCTCCTGAGCCCTACCGGGGCAGGCGTGCCCAAGCTGGAGGCACTGCTCCCGGGGGACGAGAGCTCTGAGAATGCCCGGGCTCCAGCTGCAGCAGCCGAAGCATCTTCGGAAGACACACTGTACCAGTGCGACTGCGGGACCTTCTTCGCATCTGCCCCGGCTTTGGCCAGCCATCTAGAGGCTCACTCAGGCCCAGCCACATACGGCTGCGGCCACTGCGGAGCGCTGTACGCGGCTCTGGCTGCCCTGGAGGAGCATCGGCGTGCAAGCCATGGTGAGGGTAGCGGAGAGGCGGCCCCTGATGGTGAGGGCGATCAGGCGGCTGGCGGGCCGGGACCCGGCTCCTCCAGCCGTAGCAAGAAAATCTTTGGCTGTTCCGAATGCGAGAAGCTGTTCCGTTCACCTCGAGACCTGGAAAGGCATGTGTTGGTCCATACTGGGGAAAAGCCTTTCCCGTGCCTGGAGTGTGGCAAGTTCTTCCGCCACGAGTGCTACCTCAAGCGTCACCGGCTGCTGCATGGCACAGAGCGGCCCTTCCCCTGCCACATCTGTGGCAAGGGCTTCATCACACTTAGCAACCTCTCCAGGCACCTGAAGCTACACAGGGGCATGGACTGAATTACCAGGACACCCCTGCCCGCTAAGTCCAGAGCCAGACCATAAGATGAGCCAGGCTCCTGCCTGGAAAAATGGTGCCACCCAGAACCCCCAGTGAAGCATCGGGGGTCCAAGAACATAATTGTTGGGGAATTTCTCTGAAATCTACAGAGACTATTCACTTTGAGACCCCTAGAATGTGGCATGTTCAAATCAACTGGCCTTCAAGACTGAGGACATAGTAATGAAAAACGGGTCTCCACTAACATCTCTCAGCAGATAACATGTAGGCACCCCCATGATTTTAACCACCCTGTGAGCCATCATTCCAGATCCTTCATCTAGAGAATGGGGGTGGGGCAATATCTTAGACTCCTCCAGGAACCCCTCCAAATGACACCTATCAGCCACTGGTGGCCCCAGAAAATGAGTATAACCGAAATCTGCCTTGCACCAATTTAGATGCCCCCACCTTCAGCTAACCCACTCTCAGATTAGGTGTCCCTTACTGCAGAATGGTCTGACCCTACTGATTTTCTCCCATCCTGAACACTAGATTAGACTGGCCCTTTAGGTTGGACTAACCCAAATGCATATACTCCTATCCACTTGGAATGGGCTGGTGTCTGGAATGGTTGTGGCCTAATCCCACTCTCCTTAGAGTAATAGGGCAGCCCTTCCCTTATGCTGTAGAGCGCAGTCCTGTGACCTGGTGGAGGTGGTAGACATTGAGGCCCTCCCTACCCCTGACTTGTAGTACTTTGGTCTTTCCATCACTACAACTTGACTCTTTGTTCCAGCGTCCCAAAGGGGATAGGGGAACTTGGCCAGGGGTTTTTCCCCTGTGAGCCTCAAACCTGACCCCTGACCCCCTCTCCCCAATGTCTCTGGGAGTCCAATAAACCTCATTCAGTCATTACTGTCTTGTTTTCTGATCCTGGATTTCACGGAGGTGGGGCTCTCTCCCTCTTGGACTTAGATTATGTCCCCTAGGGCCTAGAGAGATATCTCAGCAGTTAAAATGAATATTCTCCTTTCAGAGGACCCAAGTTCAGTTCCTAGCACCCATACCAGGCTGTTCATAACCACCTGTAACTCAAGCTCCAGTACTTGCATGTGGCCTCCATGAGCTCACATGTACAAAGCCACATACATATACATGTTATTTCTTTTTAATCTTTAAAAACAGAATAGTGTTACTAAATGAATACAGGTACTTTAGGGAGAGGCTTAAGAGGCCCTGTCCCTCCTTTGGATTTATAAGCAGCTAGGGGGGGAGGGGGCTGCATGATGACTCACAGGGTCCCAGCCCTCCCTGAGTATGGGGATTTAATGACTAGTAGGTTATCTGCCTGTACTCCTCCTTACCAGTGTAGCTACTGCTAAGTTACCCAGAAACACCCCATAGGACATTTTCCTTGGAGACCAGGGACTTGAAGAGGCTCCATACCTTCAACTGTGACTTCTGCAGATGAGCATGTTAGACCCCCTCACAAAACCCTCAGAGGAGAGGACCACTCAACGCATGTTCCATGTGCTGTGCCTGCATACTCCACACTAAGCATTCTAAATGCTGCATAGACTACAGTGAACAAAGCAGTAAATACTGGGGCCCCTTAGAGCTGATACTCCAGCGTGTGGTCAGTGAGCACAGACAGGGAGGGGGAGTCCAATGGAGAGGGTAACTTCCTAGGATGGACGAGCTCTGCACCAATAAGGAAGAGTGCTGGGAAAGCAGGAGCGGCTGCCATAAGTGCACGCCTGTTACCCCAGCTACTTAGGAAGTTGAGGCAGGAGACTCAGAAGTTCAAGGCTAGCCTGGGTAACTTAGACCCCAACTTCATAATAAAAGGTTGTGCTGGGGAGGGAGATAGCTCAGTTGGTGAAATCACTCAAAAGCATGAGGCTATGAGCTCACACAGAAATTCCAGGTTTGATGATACTAGAGCGCAGAAACAGGATCCCTGGGGCTGCTGAACCCAGTCTAAGCAGGCAGTCTAGCCTTATTCATGATGTCTAGGCCAGTGTGGCACTCCAATACATAACTGTGCACACACAAATACATTAACTTTGGGCGGGGGGAAGGTTGAAAAGAGGCAGGGAATGAAGACCAATGATAGAATGCTAAGAGTCTACCACCAGTGAGGGGTTGGGGCAGGGTCGGATGAGTGGTAGAGGCTCACCTAGAATACAGCAAGGAGCTACTGTGGGCATGGCTAGTGGTAGAGAACTTGCCTAGAATCACCCAGTGAGGGACTGGGAGTGTGGCTCAGTGGTAAAGATCTCAGAAGTACACACACACACACAGTGAGTGGCCAGAGCACACCAGCTGAGATAGGATGACCAAGAAGGCTTCTCTTCAGAAACTGCATTAGCCTGGTCCTTAAAAGGGGCCTGGCTGGGGACACCTAGATACACACAGGAGGAAACCGAGTGTAAGGAAGGAGGGAAGGGAGAGTTGGCTCCCACATTCTCCATCACATCCCTGTTCTAAGTGATCCCTCTATGCAAGGTGTGCAAGAGCTCTATAGTGAAGAAAATAGACAATCATAGTTGTCCTAGACCTTTTTTTTCAGGGTAGGATTTTTCTGTGTAGCCCTGGCTGTCCTGGAACTCACTGTATAAGACCAGGCTGAAGCCGGGCGTGGTGGCGCACGCCTTTAATCCCAGCACTCGGGAGGCAGAGGCAGGCGGATTTCTGAGTTCGAGGCCAGCCTGATCTACATAGTGAGTTCCAGGACAGCCAGGGCTATACAGAGAAATCCTGTCTCGAAAACCAAAAAAAAAAAAAGAAGAAGACCAGGCTGAGCAGGGTGTGGTGGCGCATGCCTTTAATCCAGCACTTGGGAGGCAGAGGCAGGCAGATTTCTGTGTTCGAGGTTAGCCTGGTCTACAAAGTGAGTTCCAGGACAGCCAGGGCTATGCAGAGAAACCCTGTCTCAGAAAAAAGCAAAAGAAAAAAAAAACCCAAAACAAAAACAAAAAGACCAGGCTGCCGGTGGGGTTGGGGGGAGACCAGGCTGGCCTCAAACTCACAGATCTGCCTGCCTCTGCATCTGCCTGCCAAGTATTGTGATTAAAGCCATGCATCACCACCACCTGGCTTCTGGACTTTTCTTCTTCTTCTTCTTTTTTTAAAGATTTATTTATTTTATTTGTATGAGTACACTGTAGCTGTCTTCAGACATAGCAGAACAGTGTATCGGATCCCATTACAGTTAGTTGTGAGCCACCATGTGGCAGCTAGGAATTGAACTCAGGACCTCTGGAAGAACAAACAGTGCTCTTAACCCGGAGTCACATCCCCATCCCTAGACTTTTGAAACAGTGTTTCACTATATAGCTTTGGTTAGCCTGGAATTCACAATGTAGAGCAGGCTGGATTTGAACTCATAGGGTGTCTTAGCCAGAGTTTCTATTCCTGGACAAAACATCATGACCAAGAACCAAGTTGGGGAGGAAAGGGTTTATTCAACGTTCACCTCCAAACCGCTGTTCATCACTAAGAGGAGTCAGGACCAGAACTCAAGCAGGTCAAGAAGCAGGAGCTGATGCAGAAGCCATGGAGGGATGGATGTTTCTTACTGGCTTGCTTCCCCTGGCTTGCTCAGCCTGCTCTTATAGAACCCAAGACTGCCAGCCCAGAGATGGTCCCACCCACAAGTGGCCTTTTCCCCTTGATCACTAATTGAGAAAATACCCCACAGCTGGATCTCATGGAGGCATTTCCCCAACTGAAGCTCCTTTCTCTGTGATAACTCCAGCCTGTGTCAAGTTGACACACAAAACCTGCCAGTACCTAGGGATACACCTGCCCACACCACCTGAATGCCAGGATTAAATGTTCAAAGGTGTGGATAAGCCACAAATATGCAGAACTAGCCCTCTACATACTACCCTCAGCATTCACCTGAAATGCAGTCACAGGTTTCTATTTATGCCCTTGCCTAGGCTCGCACAGCCTTCTCCTGACAGACTGGAGTAGCCTGCACAGGCTCCCTGACTCTCCTTGCTCCATTCAACAATCAGAAGACAGGGAAATGGCATGTGTTGTCTTACCCTCTGCTCTTAAAGCCTTGCTTTGTATCCTTTGCATTGTCCGTGACCACACCCAAATACCCATTCTGAGGTACCTAGCTCTATGTAACTCTGTCCTACTTCTTGACTCACTCCTATTGCCCACACACTAGAATTTAAAGCCCACGATGGCTGGACATGATGGTGGCACATGCCATCTCAAGGGCCCCAAAACATTTAAAAAGCCATTTATGTGTGTTTGTGTGTGCGTGTGTGTGCACTTGTGCATGTGCCATAGCATAAGTGTGGCAGACAGAAGAAAACAGAAGAAAACAATTTCAGAAGTTCTCTCTCACCTAGCGTATGGGTCCCAGGGACCAAATTTGGATAACTGGGCTAGCAGAAAGCCCCTTCACCTACTGTGCCATCTCACCAGCCCTCACATGCCCAGTCTTTCTCTGAATCTGAAACTTCTTTTTGGGTAAGCTAGCTGGCTGGCTAATGAACTTCAGGTGTCTGCCTGTCTTTGTAAAACCCAACCAACTCTGTTTTTGAAGAAAACTCCATTTTGTGCAAGACTAAGTGCTCCAATTCCAGGAAGAAAATCACAGTCCTCCTGGAGAAGCATCCTATGGCAACCCACCCACTCCTTAGTAACAGCTGGTCAGGCTACAACAGCATGGTCAAGGTAGATATGGAAAACTTAAGATAGCCTGCAGAGAATAGATAACTTAGCAGGCTACAACAGCATGGTCAAGGTAGATATGGAAAACTTAAGATAGCCTGCAGAGAATAGATAACTTAGCCATCCTGTTTGTCATATGGTTTTGTCCCCATGTTCCATTCCTGCAAAGTATGCCAGAAATGCAGTTTTTAAAACATTAACTTGCTCACCTGTATGGAAATTCCCCCAAGCTTGCTGTAACTACAGTAAATACCCCGCAGCCCTAACCTGGGGCATCCCTAACCTGGGCTCTCACTCCGACCTGCTGCAACAGGAGCAGTGGGGACCTTGCTTGAGAGCTCAGAATAAAGACCACTATGTGTTTAACATTGGAATTTGCTCCTTGGTGGTTTTGGGGGTACCTGCTACTTGGGTATCTTCATTCCTGACAGAATTGTACTGTGCCATTCTGCTTTGACCTGGGTGCCATGGATCTGAACTCAGAGCCTCATTCTTGCAAAGCATGTACTTTTTCCTCATGAACCATTCCTCCAACCATGGGAAACAGGCACACAAATATCTATGCAGGCAAAGAATCTATATGCATTAAATCTATATGCTGGTTGTCTGTCTGTCTGTCTGTCTGTTTGCTTTGTTTGTATTTTACAGTGCTAAGTTGAAACCAGGGCCTTGTGCAAGGCAAGTGTTCTCTCACTCTGTGGGGTTCCTTTAAAAACAGTTTTGCTCAATTGTTCATTTATTCCATGCACTTTTTTTTCCTCGTTTCGGTCAAGACCTGCTAGCTCTGGTCTGCCCCGCTTGCTCCAGTCGGCCCCACTCGCTCTGGTCAGTCCCACTTGCTCAGTCCCTGCTCTCTCCGGTCCAAGGATTCATTTATTATTATTATTATTATTATTATTATTATTATTATTATTATTATTATTCATACGTACACTATAGCTGACTTCAAACGCACCAGAGGAGGGCGTCAGATCTCATTATGGGTGGTTGTAAGCCACCATGTGGTTGCTGGGATTTGAACTCATCACCTTCGGAAGAGCAGTCAGGTGCTCTTACCCGTTGAGCCATCTCACCAGCCCTCCATGCACTTTTTATCTGTGAGTCTTATGCATCACGAGGAAGAAAGTTGAGAGAGAGATTTGGGGGCGGGAGGAGGACTTTTTGGCCAAGACCCACAGTTGCCAATCTGAAAAAGTTCCATCCCTTGGGAGCAAAGCCATTTCCCCAGAGATACTAGACCTTATTGGTATTCTCAGTGTTGGGGCCAGAAAGATAGCTCAGTGGTAAAGGTGCTTGCTGCTAAACCCAACAGCCTGACTTCAATCCCTGTGACCCACATTGTAAAAAGAAAGAAAGGATTTTTGCAAGTTGCCCTTTGATCTCCACAGGTGTACCATGATATATGCATGCTACCCCAATAAATAAATAAATAAACAGATAGATACATAAATAAATGTAAAAACCAAGGGGTATTTTGTAGGGTTTGGAGAGACAGCTTAGAGGTTAAGAACACTTGCTGCTTTTGCAGAGGGTCAGAGTTCGAGTACCAGCACACACATGGTGGCTCACAACCCTCTGTTGTGATCAGTTCCAGGGGATATCACACTCTCTTCTGGCCTCCATGGGAAACAGGCACACAAATATCTATGCAGGCAAAGAATCTATATGCATTAAATAAATAAGTTTTATATTTTATTTAATATATAATACAATACATATATACATACATACACACATACACATACACACACACACAGTATTATCCACTCAGCAATAGAGGTCCAGAGACAAGGCTTACTCTTTCTGAATAAAATACATGTTAAGGCACATGCTATTCCAAATCTACAATAGCAGCACTTGAGGGGCAGAGGCAGGAGAATCTATCCAGAATTCAAATATGTCTGGGCTAAATGAGACCCTGCATTAAAGAAAAATTAGAACCAAATGTCTGAGTGGAGAAACAAGGCCTGCCCCCTGGATACAGGCACTGTCCCCCCTAACCCCCATGCCAAGGCGGGTCTTGAGAGAAGGCGGCTGAGCAGAGTGAGCACCTGGAAAGGTGCCAGCACTGTCGCAGAGACAGAGACCGCCTGTAGCTGGGAGATGAATGGGAGCCACCCACCTCACCTCCACCACAAAGTCTACTGCTCAGAGAAGACAGTGACGAAAGAGATTGATCCATTTCCTGAACAGTAGCACAGGCTTGTAATGCCAGCCAGCACTGGAGAAGCAGAGGCAAGAGGATCATTGTGAGTTCCAGGCAGGCCCAGGATATATAGCAAGGCTCTGTTTAAAAAACAGACCAAAATATAACCAATCAACAACACAACTCACAAAATCTGAAAGGAAGAAAAAAAAAATCATGCAATTCCCAAGTACAGAGACATCCCAGAGCTGATCACCAAACCTGCCTTACTGTGGCCAAGTTTTACAGGTATTGTTATGGAGGAAAGAAGCCCCTACCTCTCTAAAGCATTCATTGCTGTAGGGATGCTGGCAACTCCCAAGCCTCTCTTTGAGGCAGAGCTCTTCTTGTTGGCCAACCTACAAGCTCACCTGACTTCTGTCTCTCCCCCCATCTTATTTCAGCACTCCACTCCTCACCATTCTAGGGCCCAAAGCCATAGTCCTCACTCTTCTGAAAAGGTCCCAGGTTGTACTATTTCAGATCCTCCTGCCTCCATCTCCTGAGTGCTGGGTTTGAGTTACCAAGTTTGGTTTATGCTGGGATCAGCCTGCAAGCTAGACAGGCACTCTACCAACTGAGCTACATCACCAACCCCTCTCATCTCCTTTTCTTTGCCCACAAATGTATGGTGCTCCAAGCAGTGCAGTGAAACTTGCCTTCATAGAGTTTCTATAGTACCCAGAGGGAGATGGCCACCCCAAGTAATTCACCAATAGTCTGTTTGAGGTAAGTGCAATCTTGAGAAACAAGGTTGACCAGGTGGCTCAGCAGGTAGAGGTGCCTGCAGTCAAGCCTGGTGACCTGAGTTCAATCCTTGGGACTAATGTGGTCAAAAGGGAGAACTGATTCCTAAGAACAGTCCTCAGACTTCCACATGCATGCCTTAGCACAGTTGCACACCCTACCTTCAACACAAACATAATTAATACATAAGAGGTAACAAAAGTATTTTCAAAGAATAAAATTGGGCAGTAGAGATGACTGAGTAGTTAAGAGCTCTTACTGCACTTAACATCTCCAGGGAGATCTGACACCCTCTTCTGGCCTCCTTGTGCACTGCACAAATGTGCACACATGCCAACTCACACATAAATAAAATAAAATAAAATATTTAAATAATAATAGTAATAATTTTTTAAGATTTATTTTCTGTACATGAGTACACTATAGCTGTCTTTAGACACACCAGAAGAGGGTATCAGATCCAATTACAGATAGTTGTGAACCACCATGTGGTTGCTGGGAATTGAACTCTGGACCTCTGGAAGAGCAGCCAGTGCTCTTAAATGCTGAGCCATCTCTCCAGCCCCCTTATTTATTTATTTATTTATTTATTTATAAAACTGAGGACAATTTTAGGTAGCATGCACCAGACATACATCTCTGAGGGTGACGGAGGCAAGGAGATCCTTACAGAAATAAGTCCAAAGGAAGGACATTACAGACAAAGGAAGCAGGAGGTGGAAATTAAGTGAGGAAATATTGGGCCTGGATGTGTTTTGGAAGCCCTAGCATTTTGGACATTGAAGAAGGAGGACCACACATTTGAGGCTAATCTGGGCTGTGTAGTTAGACTCTATTCCCCATCGGCCACTCTCATCAGAAAGGCAGTAGTCGAGGGGCAAACAGAACTAGATAGGGTTTGAGGGATAAAAGGCTGGGTTTTTGTCTTGTTTTGCTGGTTTTTTTTTTGTTTGTTTGTTTTTATTCCTGAGCATGAAGAGAAACCTTGGGAAGTGTTCAGCTCAGAAATGAGGTGTGGCTGGGCCAGCAAGACCTCTCAGAAATAAAGGTTCTTGCTGCCAAGCAGGACGACCCTAGCTTCATCTCTGGAATCCACAGGATGGAAGGAGAGAACTGACTCCCACAGGTTGTTCTCTCATCCCCGTGGTCACGCATCAACGTTTTTGTTTTTCTGCTTTTATTTTGTTTATTTAAGTGAGGAGCTGTAATAGGTGGGTCTGGATTCTAGGCTGGAAAGAGAGAAGCCAATGAGTTGTGTCTCTCAAGTGTAGTAGGTAACCAGGCTGGGTCACAGTGGCCTAGCCACCTCTCACCTGGATCAGAGCAGCCTTACAACCCTGGCCTGCAGCTCCCCCTCACACACATACACACCACCCCCACATCCCGCCCCGACATCCCGCTCCACCCTGCCTCAGTGCAGGTTCCTCAGGAATGTTTCTAAATCCTAATCGGATCATATGACTTTGATGCTTAAAACCTTCTCAATGGCTCTCCAAATAATTGCAGGCTCAACTGGCCACAGTCCTTGCACGGGGTTGAGGCTTCTCTCTAACAGTCTGTCCACCATGGATGCCCCAATACATGACTGTAGATGACACCCTCCAGTAACAGCGCCCTTGTTCTGTTCTCTTTGAAATTCTTCCTGTTTAACCATTTCTAAATCTGTTGCTTTCCCCCCGCCCCTTTTTGCTGTTGTCTGCTCATTTGTTTATCTGAGACTAGGGCTCTCCGTATATCATTATAGTAAGGAATTCTGCCCAGTCTCCACTTCCTACGTGAGGGGTGAGGGGATTGCAGGTGCACACAACCATGCCTTGCCCCTCTTAAAAAAGAATTTATTTTTATCATATATGTTTTGCCTGCCTGTATGTATGTGCACCCCACATATGCTTGACAGAAGAGGATGGCAGGTCCTCTTGGAACTGGAATGTTATAAAGGGACTGTGAGTTGCTCTGTGGGTGCTGGAAACCCAATCCAGGTCCTCATCAAGAGCAGTTAGTGTTTTTAACTGCAGAGCCATCTTGTCGGTCTCCAAGCTGCAGGTAGGAGCACACACAGAGACTTAGCACGGGTGGCTTTTGTGTTGTTCTCTTCCATGTGATCACTTGGGGAGTCTCCACATTTCCACACAGTAAGTTTCTTCCTCTTTTTTTTTTTCAGGGCATACAAGATTTCTCTGGGTCATGACTTTATTCCTCTGATCTCTTACTGAGCCATTCATAGTGATTTCCAAGACTGCTGTAGTAGACTAGCCAGAGAGCTCAGTCAGTACAGGCACTTGTCCCCAAGGCTAATCACCTGAGTTTGATCCTAGGACAGGACCCACATTATAGAAGGAGAGAACTGACCTCTGACCTCTATATATGTACTGTGCTATGTGTGCACCTGACATACATAAATAATAAATGTAACAGAATCTAACTTCATTCAATTTATTTTTATTCTTTTGGCAATATGCCCCTCTATGTGTATGTGTTCAAAAGACAACAGGTGTTGGAACTGAAGTTATATGGAGGGTGGGCCCTTGACTGGGTTCTGGGAACCAAAGTCTGGCTCTCTTGAAGAGCAACAAACACTCTTAACCACTTAACTGTCTCTTCAGCCCTATACAGTTGTATTTGTTTATTTAATGTGTATATGTACATTTGTGTCTGTGTGTTTATGTGTGTTTATATGTGTGTATATGTGTATTGTATGTATGGTGTGGGTGTTTGTACATATGTGAATGTGTGTTTATGTATATGTGTGTGCATGTGCATGTGTGTGCAGACACACAGGTGCGGAAGTCAGAGGCCACCCCACCAGAATCGATTTGGTTATCTCTTTCTACTCTGTGGGCCCTGGATAACTCAGGTCATCAGCCACAAGTCAGGTGCTTTTGCACTGAGCCATCTTGCCAGCCCAAAACACCTCCACTGAAATGTTTTAAAAAGAAAGAGAAAGCAGCTGCATTGGACTGGCACAAGTATAATAGTGCATGTTTCTGGTTTCTCAAGGGTAAATTCCTGGAATTGCTAGCATGTTAGAGCTTTCCAAACCTCTACTCACCCCAGACACATACAAAAGGAACAGTTTACCCAGCCTCTCGCCAACAATGTTTGGCATGACGTTAACCCTAAAGAAAACAACAGTGTAACACAGGCAGATTCCTACAACGAGCCTTTTTCTCCATCATAAATACTTTGAGATGTGGCCCATATAGCAGGCTGAAACATTAAAGCTCCAAGTTCCAGAAACGTAGTTGCCAAGGAATACTAGAGTAATGACATTCCCTCCCATTGAAAGCCAGCTCACTGTCTCCTCCATCCCCTTCATTCCACAGCACTTTACCCAAAACAGAGAGCTTCCCTCATCACACCATCTGTGACTGACTCTTGTCTGTCCCTTTTCATCATAGTATGAATTTGGCCTTTATCGATCCAGCACCAAGGACAGAGCCAGCCCACAGTAGGTATTCTGATAAAACTGGTCGGCTTGTGATCCTGCAGCTTACCATAAAGGGGGAAACTGAGGCTCGGAGAAGAGAGAATTGCTTGCCCAGGCAACCAAGGGACAGTGAGAGTCAGGCTCTATCATAGAGGTGGGTACACTCTCAAGCCTGTATCGCTCACTGCTTCGTTCATCTCCATCTCTGCCTTCTTCAGACTCAGCAGCTAGCACAGTGCCTGGCACCGGCAGGGCTTGATAAATGCCTGTTTGTTGAAAGAATGAATGAATAAGTGTTATCTGTTAGAAAATGAAGGAGGGGTGAAAAGCTGGATCCAGATTCCCAGGCTTGCAGCCCCCTCCTCCTCTGAGGGTCCAAAGGACAGGCCTTCAGCCCCTTCCCCTCCCGGGATCCAGTAGCCGCAGCTCCCTCCTTCTCTGCCCCCCGAGGTCCCTGGCCCTCCGCTTCCGGCTTCTCAGCCAGTCTTTCCTCTTCTGGCCCCCGACCAAGCACCGGGTTTCCGGGGGGAAGGCTTAGGCTGTAACACCGAGCCCAGCCTCCTTCTCCACCCCCACCCCTCCCACTACGCTCAACCCCCTCCCTCTCCGCCACCACTGTCCACGATCGCCTGGCCGCAGGGAAGGAAGAAAGGAGCGCAGGAGGTGGAGGTAAGACCGGCTCCCAGAAACCGGGGCGAGCCCCAGGCCCTGCGCAGAGCAATCTGCAAGGCCTCGACCCGCTGCCCTAGTTCTGCAGATCACACCTACCCGGAACAGATAGACCCCTCTTGGACCTAGAGCCCCCGACAGCCGGCAGGTTCCACGCCCTCCCCACCACGCCCGGCCAGGGGTCTGCCACAGCTTTCTCGCTGAGGATTTTCTGCAGCCCAGCTCCCAGTCCACTCCTCCCCCTTGTCTTGTGAGTCAGGGCTCCTTACCCAGCTCCTTCCTTCACCCGGACTCAGAGGCTGCGTCTACCTGCAAGAGTCTAGTTCGTCTATCTGGTTCTATCTGAGACCCAGGAGTCCTACCCTTCAGTCTTCTTGCCTGAGACCCAGGGATCCAGGAATCAGCCCTTCTTTAAACCCAGGAGTCCAGGTCCCAGTCCTCCCTCAGACCCAAGAGTGCAGACCCCGACCTTCCTCAGACCCAGGAGCCCAGACCCCAGCCCTCCTTCAGATCCAGGAATCCAGACCCCAGCCCTCCTCTCACAGACCCAGGGTCCCGGCTACCCCCTGGTCCCTCCCAGCCCGTGACTTATGGATTTTTTATTTCCAGGGCCTCTTGACTTTGAATCCCACCCTACTTGGGCCCCAAGGGTGGACTGGTTCCCAGCCCCTCCAGGAATGTTCAAGCCCCAGGGCACTAGAGCAAAATCAATTGGCTGACTTTGTCTCCCTGTGTCTCCTCTGTATGCGTCTTGTTCTGTCTTCCTGACTGTTCCCAACTCTGATATCTATGTTTTCTTTCTCTCTGTCTCTCTCCTTTGTCTTTCTCCTGAACTTTGCCCCCCTTTCCTACGTCTCCACAACTCTCTCCTCTCCTTTCCTGTCTCTATCCCTTCTGCCTCTTCACCACCTTCCTCTCCCACCTCTCATCTGTCTCCTCTTCTGGACTGTGGATCTACCCGCCCTGTAACTCTGCTCTCCTCTTCACCTCACCCCACATCTTTCATCTCTTCTCCCCACTCCTGCCTCTCCCCCTTTTCCCCACAGGCATGGATCCACAGCCCCCTCCACCTGCCCAGGGCAGCCCACCTCACCGTGACCGTGGCCGAGGCCGAGGCCGTGGCCGTGGTCGAGGCCGTGGTCGTGGCAGAGGGGGTGCTGGAGCCCCTAGGGCACCTCTGCCCTGCCCCACCTGTGGTCGCCTCTTCCGCTTCCCTTACTACCTGTCTCGACACCGGCTGAGCCACTCGGGCCTCCGGCCCCATGCCTGCCCCCTGTGCCCCAAAGCTTTCCGTAGGCCTGCCCACCTTTCCCGCCACCTTCGTGGCCACGGGCCCCAGCCCCCGCTGCGCTGCGCTGCTTGCCCACGCACCTTCCCGGAGCCAGCCCAGCTCAGGCGCCACCTGGCCCAGGAGCACGCAGGTGGCGAGGTGGATCTGTCCACACAGAGGGCAGTGAAGGAGGAGTCCGAGGCCAGTTGGGGTCCGCAGGACGAGGGAGTGGAGCAGCCCGCCACGGTGGTGGTGGCCGGGGCTGCGGAAGAGGCGACCACACAGTGGCCCTCAGGGGACCCGGATCCTGCGGCTGTTCCCACGAGTGCGGATCCTCGGGAATCGGAGGCCGAGGAGGCCGAGGCTGGGGCAGCGGAGCTAAGGGCAGAGTTGGCACTGGCCGCGGGGCGACAGGAGGAGAAACAGGTCCTTCTCCAGGCCGACTGGACGCTGCTGTGTCTCCGCTGTCGCGAAGCCTTCGCCACCAAGGGGGAGCTCAAAGCTCATCCGTGTCTGCGCCCCGAAGGCGAACAGGAGGGCGAAGGAGGACCCCCGCCCCGCCCCAAGCGACACCAGTGTTCCATCTGCCTCAAGGCTTTCGCCAGGCCCTGGTCCCTATCGCGTCACCGGCTAGTCCACTCCACCGATCGGCCTTTTGTGTGTCCAGACTGCGGCCTGGCCTTCCGCCTGGCCTCCTACCTCCGCCAGCACCGCCGTGTCCATGGTCCACTCAGTCTGCTGGCCCCGTTACCCGGGGCTGGCAAGAAGGACGACAAGGCCTCGGGCGGACGGAACTCAGGGAAAGGGCCCGAAGGGGGCGAAGGGGCAGAATGTGGGGGTGCATCGGAAGGGGGAGAAGGGGGGCAGAATGGAGGAGATGCCACCCCAGCCCGGCCTCCGGCGGGGGAGCCACGTTTCTGGTGTCCTGAGTGTGGCAAAGGTTTCCGACGCCGGGCACACCTACGCCAGCATGGGGTCACCCACTCCGGGGCGCGCCCTTTCCAGTGCGTGCGCTGCCAGAGGGAATTCAAGCGACTGGCGGACCTGGCCCGCCACGCTCAAGTCCACGCTGGGGGCCCCGCCCCGCATCCGTGCCCGCGATGCCCACGCCGCTTCTCTCGCGCTTACAGCCTCCTGCGCCACCAACGCTGCCACCGTGCCGAGCTGGAACGGGCGGAGCTGGAGAGGGCTGCAGCGCTGCAGGAACTCCAGACCCAGGCCTCACAGTCGCCCCAGCCTCCGCAGCCACTTAAGCAGGAGGCAGAAGGGCTTCCTCTGCCCATCACCCACATCAAGGAAGAGCCTCCCTCACCTGGCACCCCACTCCAGTCCCCGCTGGCTCCACCTGTCTTTCTCAGCGCCTCCTGTTTTGACAGCCAAGACCATTCAGCCTTCGAGATGGAGGATGAGGAGATGGACAGTAAGGCCCACCTACGTGGATTGGGAGGCCTGGCCTCCTGACCCTCACATCCACCCTCCGCAATTCCAATTGAGCTCCCGGTTTGCAGTAATGAAGAGGGAAGCTGAAGGAGAGGAACCCCCCCCCCCCTGTCTACACCTGAACCCATGATCATTCACCTTTTCCTTTACCCACCCCTAGATCCCTGATGCTGGTTAGGAACTTCTCACTCCAACACGTGTCTTAAGTAAGGGAGGGCAGGGCGGAGGACACTTGGCCAGTAGGATAGAGACTGCTGGGTTTGTCACAGCCTGCCCTTCCCTATTACAAACACTGGACACCATCACCTCTTTGGAACTGCCAGACCCTGGGAGTTCCCAGCGCGAAAGGTCTGCTCCCGTTCCTCTGTCTCTGTGAATAAATGTGAGTTCGTGCAACCCCCGAGTGAGGCTGTCTGTGGGGATTGGGTGAGTCAGGATTTACCCATATTGGGTTCAGAACAAGGTCGTTCATACACAAGATCCCAGAGGGATGGCTGGCATCAATAACTCCAAGAAGTCTGTGGGTCCTGGATTGAGAAGAAAGACTGTACTAAGACGGGTGCCATGATGGCTGTCTTCAGGAATCCCTGCGTGCACTTTAGCCTATCAGCACCGTATGCACTGTTTGCATTTGTAGGGCAGATTTCTAGGCACAGGAAGTACTACCCTGTGTGGGAAGTCTGCAACTCCCTTTCTGAGAAAGCACTAGATGTTTTCCAAAATTCCCATTGCAATCATGAAGGTACCAATAGGCTCCATTTTCCTGAGGGAAGGCCCAAGTACTAGATATGATCTGTATTGGGTGTGCGGATCCATAACAGTAATCCCAGCACTTGTGGACTCAAAACAAAAGCAACAAGTGGTACAGCTAGATGTGGCCCAGGACACCGTGGCTCCATAGCTCGTGCTCCCAGCCCTTATTCCGTGAGCTATCCTTATCTTCTTTCTTCCTTCATTCATGCTGGGATGCCTCCTGGAGCCTCTACATTGTGCAGGGCTTTGTCCTGGGTGCTTTTCATTATTTTGTTAAGGAAACAATCCTTTCTCAATCTGTGACTTTCACTCTAGTGGTAGGACAAAGTCAAGGAGTTGGGGAAAGAGAGTAGCCTAAAGCTTCTAAGTGACCAGCGTGGTGGTTCATAAGTGACCAGTGTGGTGGTTCATAAGTGACCAGTGTGGTGGTTCATTGGGGAAAGGCACTTGAAGCTGAGTTTGAGGAATTGAGTTCCATACCAGAGATCTGAATGGTGGAAAGAGGCAACCAACTCCTACAAGTTGTCTTCTGACCTCTACATGCTAACAGTGATGTGTGTGCATGCATGCACATATACACTTTCACATACATACATGCTCACAAAATAAATGTAAGAAAGCATTTATTAGGGGGTAGATGGAGAAAGATGGTACAGGACAAGGTAGGTAGGTAGGAAGCACAGACCCATAGAAGCAGGGTCACTGGGAATGTGACACCAGTACATCACCCATGGAGCTTCCCAGATATCCATCATCTATCTGTTATCCATTCAGCATCTGTTACCTATCCATTTGTGATGGCTAGTCTTGTGTTCATCATCCATCCATCCATCCATCCATCCATCCATCCATCCATCCATCATGTTTCATTCATCCTCTGTCATCTATTGACAGCCAGCCATTACCCATTCGTCCATTTTCCATCCATCAATCTATCTATCCACCCACCATTCATCTATCCATTTGCGATGGCTGTTCTTGCATTAATCATTCAACCATCTCTCCACCATTCTTCATCCCTCTGTCATCTATTGACATCTTGTGGGACTGTGAAAGGCTGTCTGTTTTCTGGTTGAGCTAGGTTAAAACCCCAGAGACCCAGCAGATAACTCTGCAAGGAACAGAAGAAAATTTGCCACGCTCCCAGACACTAGGCTCCTGACACGAGGCCTTAGCTCCATAATTCTGTGGCTGTCAGTCACATAGGGCAACCCCAAGTCCCTGTCTGGACCCCACCCTCACAGCCCTGACAACAGCCAGGTAGGCCCACCCCACTATAAAAGGGGCTGCTTGCCCCCTCCTCCCTCTCTTACTCTCTTACTCTTGCCTCTCTCTCTTGCCCTCTTGCTAAGCCTCTCTCCCATCCCCCTTCCCCCTCTCTCCATGTGGCCATGGCTATCCTCTACTTCTCTCTCTCTCTCCCACTCTCTGCCTTTCTCTGCCATTACTACCATCTTATTTCCCCTTCCCACCATGACAATAAACACCTTGAAAGCACGGTCTGCCTCTTCTCGTTGGATCCACCGTGCTGGAGCAATGGCTCAGGTCTTCCTCTAAAGAGCCATGTGTCTAACCTCCCACAGAAGGCCTCTCTGCGTTTTCAGCCATGGTCACCCCAAGCCACCTGATCAAGTCTAGGACACTCTCCTCCTGCCCTTTTCCCTTCTGCCCCAGGCTAGAGCCAGCCTGAGGGCCTCACTTCGTTTTCCCACTCTTCTGTGGCATCCAGTGGTGTCTGTGGTATCTGAGAGCCTGAAAACTTGTTGTCCTCAGCCTCTGTGCAGGCTTGGGGACCCTGAGCCAGTTCTGGCAGGTCCTCATGGACCTCAGACTGTGCTTCCCCACTCCCCAGAGCTAGTCGTGCGGTTTTTGGACACCATTTTAACACATAGCATCTCTCTACCATCCATCCATCCATTTATCCTTAAACCCACTCATCATCTATTCATTATTCACCTATCTCATATCCATTTACTCACTCAGCCCATATATAATCCATTGACATCAATTCACTCTCCATTCATCTATTTACCATCATCCAACCACCATTTTTTTTTACTTAAAACCTTATATTAGAGAAATTTGAAATTGTAGTGATGTGAATGAGAATGGTCCCCATAGTCTCATAATTGAAATACTTGGTCTCCAGTTGGGAAGGATTGGGAGGTGTGGCCTTGTTGAAGGAGGTGTGTCACTGGGAGTGGGATTTGATGTCTTAAAAACCCTTGCTATTCCCAACTGACTCTCTGCCTCAGACCTGTAGACCAGGATGTGAGCTCCCTACTGCCGTCCTCCCTTCATGGTAGTCATGGACTCTTAACTCTCTGAAACTGTAAGTCCCAAATATATGCTTCCTTTTATAAGTTATCTTGGCTATGATGTCTTATCACAGAAAAGTGACTAAGTTAACAATTCACAGAGAAGTTATGTTAAAAGTATAGCATTCTCATACATCTAGTTTTATAGAAAACTTCATTTAAAGCAATTTACAATTTACATTTATTGATTTACATATAGTGTGTGTGTGTGTGTGTGTGCGTGTGTGTGTGTGTGTGTGTGTGTGTGTGTGTGTGTGTGTGTGTGTATGCCCAAGTATGTGGACACATGTGCCCCAGCATGGCGTGGAGGTCAGAGAACATCTTGCGAGACCAGTTCTCTTTCTCTCTTTTACCCATTGTGTTCTCTGAGGCTGGTGACAAATCATCAGACTGACTGCAAGTGCCTTTATTTCCTGAGCCATCTCACTGACCCCAAACTCCACTCTTTTAAACATAGAGACTTGCTCTAGACAAGCACCCTACTGCTGAGCCACACCTCCAGCCCTTTGCTGGTGGGTTCTATGGATGAGCAGTATCCCAAATTCTCTCACTTTGAAACAGATTTGTTTGGTGTGTATGTAGTCCTCTGTGTGTGAGCACATCGGTGTAGGTGTCCAAGGGGGCCAGGAGATGGCACTGGGTCCCCTGAGGCTGGAATGACAGAGAGTTGTCTTCTCCCCTTTCTCTCTCTCTCTCTCTCTCTCTCTCTCTCTCTCTCTCTCTCTCTCTCAGATTTATTTATTATTATACATAAGTACACTGTGGCTGTCTTTAGACACACCAGAAAAGGGTGTCGGATCTCATTACGGATGGTTGTGAGCAACCATGTAGTTGCTGGGTTCTCCCCTTTCTTTTTGTTTCTCTATCTCTGTTTCTATCTTTCCTGTCTCCTTACCTCTTTTTCTTCTTCGCATCTTCAGCAAGAGCAACAACTGCTCTTAACTGATAAGCCATCCTTATAGTCTCTCTTTTCACCTTTTATTTTGAGACAGGATCTCTAATTTCCCCAGACTGTCCTTGAACATTGGACCATGTCTTCCCCACCAGGTCCAGCCTGTATTCTTTGTTTTGTTGTGTTAGATGACAAGTCATGTAGTCCAGGCTAGTCTTGAATTTCCACCCTCAGCCTCTATTGACCAAGTTAGGATTATAGGCACTTGCCCTCTCAGCTGGATTTTGTTTTGGTTTTGTTCTGTTTTATGTTTCAGACAATGTCTTCCCAGGTTGGTCTCCAAGTCTGTCTTCCTACTTCAGCCTCCTGAACACTAGGATCAAACATAGCCCCAACCATGGTGGCTTAGCTGCTATTCCTCTTAAATAAGTCAATAAACGTGTACACATGGGGACGAAAGACATGGTAATGAAGCTCCTAGTAGAGATGGAAGTTTCTAGAACAATCCTTTGTCTTACTACAAGGAAGTGTTGTCCATTCTCCTACATTCTGGTTTACTTATTCATCCAATAATTTCTGTGCATCAAGTTGATCTCAGGGGCATTGGTTTATAGGTTGGGTGGTATGTTTTATAGGTCAGACAATGTGTTCTAAGGTGAGTGACATTAGTCTGCCTACAGGTTATTTATTTCCTTGGACCTTACCTGTTTTGATATAGATGCAGACAGAAAAACAGAGACCACAGTGATCTGAACTTCTCTCCCAGGAATCAGAAGCTCTGGGAGCAATAATTTGCTAGGTCTCCATCATGAGAGCTTCAGCTCTTCCAGTCTGCCTCTGGAATGCAGCTGGGCAGAGCCCCCAGCCTCCTCAAGCCTTATCTGCAACTGCCCATACAGTACCAGGCAGAGAACCGACCAGACAAATACTCAGCAGCCACTTTTGGCTCCTACCCCACCCTGTGTAGAGAAGGGAAGTCAGGAAGCAAGGAGGAGGGGAAGGGAGGAGAACAGGGATGAGATGATGGGATGCAGAGACTCAAAGCCCCAGAGATAAGGAGTGAGGGAGAGACACACAGAGTGAGAGAGACCAGAGACACAGAGATGGTGGTATAAGAAAAAAGCTAGGAAGAGACAGAAGTGGAGAGAGAGATAGAGACAGAAAGGGACACAGAAAGATGGGGAAATATGGAAAGAGATAGAACAGGAGGAGGAAGAGGAAAGGAGAGAGAGAGACAGAGAAAGACTGACTGTGTGCCAGGACCCATAAACCCAGCCTTCTTGTGCATCTCGCCTGCATGTTGCTGTCTTTCCCTGCCAGCTTCTGCTTCTCTGTCTCTCTCTGCCTCTATCTGTACCTCGTTATGGCTCTCCTTGTCTGTCTCTTTTTGCATCTTTCTATCCATCTCTATGTCTCTCCTCCTGTTTATCTCTGTGTCTCTCCACTTCTCTCTGTTTCTCTCTCTCTCTCTCTCTCTCTCTCTCTCTCTCTCTCTCTCTCTCTCTCTCTCTCTCAGTCTCTGATCCTACATCAGTTACCTTCATGCCCATCACAGCCTCTCAGAGCCTAGATGTTATCCATGGAACTTATTGGCCACCACATTAACTGTGTCATCCAGCAGAGAAATTCTTTCTCTTTGCTTGCAGTCTACCCACCTGTTCCTTTTCTAAAGCTGTCTCGACAAAGCACAAACAAGGTCTTAAAACTGCAGAGATTAAGCTTTGCACTGTTGCACTGTCCTGGAGGGTACAGAGATCTGAGCTCCCAAGTCAGTTAAACACACACGGAGATCTTTTCCATTGCCTTTCCCTGGAAACCTTCAGGGTCCCAGAGCCTCGCAGCCTCTGCTCCAGGCACACACAGCATCTCCCTATACCTCCTTGTCACACATGAGCATCTTCCTAAATGGACAGTTGTCATTTTGACTTAGGGTCTGTCTTAGCTTTGTTTTCTGATGCTGTGATTAAAAACACCCTAAAAAAAAAAGCAGCTTCATGGAGAAAGGAAGTGTTTGGCTCACGATTCTAGGTTACAATCCGTCACTGCAAGGGAATCCAGGGAGCACACCTGCAGCAGCTAGTCACAGCACACCCAAAGTCAAGAACAGAGAGCGGTGAATTAATGCATATACACTAGCGTTCACTTTACTCTCTCTGTTCTAATGTAGTGCCAGTCCTTGCTCAGGAAATGGCACCACCCACAATGGGCAGGTCTTCCCACCTTAATGAATACAATCAAGATAATCTTCCACAGAAATGCCCATACAACATTCTAATTTTCCCAGAAGACTCTAGACCATGTCAAATTGACAGAACTACACAGGAGTCCACCCTGCTGGGATGGGAGTTCATCTGACACTAGAGTACACTCCAATGGTAAAAGTGAATGATACTGCTGCAGTCTTATTTGTAAATAACATCATGTTCTGAGATGCCAAGAGTGAGGACTTTAATGCCTTTCTTTTCTCTCTTGTATATGTCTATGTATGTATGCTGCCCATGCATGTGTGTTCATGTGTGTTTGGAAGCCAGAGGACAGCCTCAA
This sequence comes from Mus minutoides, assembly GCA_902729485.2. Lineage (NCBI taxonomy): Eukaryota > Metazoa > Chordata > Mammalia > Rodentia > Muridae > Mus > Mus minutoides. The sequence continues at coordinate 2,330,588 of LR749539.1, forward strand.
GTGTTTTTCCTCATGTGCTGACCACTTTTTTTTCCCCCAGACAAGGTATCTCTCCTGCTGGCTGGGCCTGAGCTAATCTGTAACTGAGGGTGACCTTGAACTCTGAATCCTCCTGCCTCTGCCTCCCAAGCACTGGGACTGCACTCTAACATCACTACATCCACAATATGCAGTGCAGAGGATCCAGGCTGGCCTTCAACTCCTGGTCCTTTATCTTTCACCTCCCTTGGATTATGGGTATCACCATACAAAGCTGTAGCAAGTCTTTATCAGAAACATTTCACGCCACCACGTCCCTCCATCCACACGGAGCACATGCCAGCTTGCCAACCTCAGCCAGGATTAATCACTGATACCCATGTAGAAGTGTTTCTGCCAGGCCTGTGAGAGGGCTCTGAGGGTAGAGGCCCTTCCCACCTATCCTGATGGTGTGAGCTTGATCCCCAGGACCCAGGAGGTAGGAGGAAAGAAAAAAAGACTGCAAGTTGTCCTCTATGCCACACACACATAATAAATAAATAAATAAATAAATAAATAAATAAATAAATAAATAAATAACTTTTAAAGAATGTGTCTGGAATCGAACGGGAACAGAATGATCTGAACAGTTAGTTCTCTGGGCTTCTTTCCTCATCTGTTGAATGGAGTTAAAGCCACTGTCCCTCCTGTGTGCTCCTCACTGGCTCATTGGTCATTCACCCCTTCTCGCTGGAGCATAGAGATCATGGGGCTCACCACAACCTCAGCACTGGATGCACAGTAAACACACAGCAAAAGAGCCAGGTGAGGATTGTGTACTAGCCCACTCCCTGCTTTATAGGGGAAGCAAGTGAGGCTTAGACAGATAAGGGGAGAGCTGCACATGGTGACAAATACTGTAAATCTCAGTACCGGGGAGACAGAAACAAGAAGATTGTGAGTGTAAGGTCAAAATGGCTGTATAGTGAGATCCTGGCTCAAAAGAGCAAGACTTAAGAGCAGAGCTGGGGGCATGACTCAGGGGTAGAGCCCCTGCCTAGAATCCCTCAGTGAGGGCTGGGGGGTGTGGCTCAGGGGTAGAGCCCCTGCCTAGAATCCCTCAGTGAGGGGCTGGGGGCATGGCTCAGGGGTAGAGCCCCTGCCTAGAATCCCTCAGTGAGGGGCTGGGGGCATGGCTCAGTGTTAGAGCCTCTGCCTAGAATTTCCCAGTGATGGGGATGGGGCGTTTCTCAGTGGTTAGAGCACTTACCTAGAGTATGGAAGTCCCTTGCTTCTACATTTAATATTGTAAAACTACCTACATACATGCATACATACATACAGTCTTGAATTTAAAAGAAACAAAAACCACAGGTCAAGGATAAAGACAAATGGACTGATCATTACTGAAAGTAATCTTTCTTTCTTTCTTTCTTTCTTTCTTTCTTTCTTTCTTTCTTTCTTTCTTTTTTTAGTTTTTCAAGATGGGATTTCTCTGTATAGCCCTGGCTGTCCTGGAACTCACTCTGTAAACTAGGCTGGCCTCGAACTCAGAGATCTGCCTGCTTCTGCCTTCCAATTGAGCATGCACCACCTGGCTTACTGAAAGTAATTTTTATTAATTTTATTTATTTATTTATTGTGTGTAGGTGTGCATGTCATGGTGCACGTAGAAGTCAAAGGATGAGTTGTAAGAGTCGGGGGGGGGGGGCAGTGTTCTGTCTGTCACATAGAACCTGGGGCGAGGCGCCTTTACCACTGAGCCATCCTGTTAGTCCTGAAGATAAGACTTTTATATATGGGAGTGGGATTAAATCTTTGAAACGAGGCTGGAAGCCATGGCTCAGTTGGCAGAGTCCTAGTCTAGCAAGCTTGAAAGGTAGGCTCTAGGAGTGAGGATCCCAGCACTCAGGAGGTAGAGAGAAGAGGATCGGAAATTCAAGCTTATCCTTGGCTACTCAGTGCTTTTAGAGGCCAGCCTGGCCTACATGAGACTGTGTCTTAAAAACAAATAAAGCTGGCAAGATGACTGCCCTGCTTGGATTTTTGTCAACTCGTTACAAGCTGGAATCTGTAGGGCATTTTCTTGATTCAACTGGAGGTGGGTGGTGTTACTGCGAGGCAAGTGATCCTGGGCTGTATATGAAAGCAGGCTGACCAAATCAGTAAACAATATTCCTTCATGGCCTCTGCTTCAGGTCCTTCCTCCTAGCTCCTGGGTTGAGTTCCTATCTCTGGCTTCCTTTAGTGGACTGTGACTCGGGATATTTAAGCCAAATAAAGACTTTCCTCTCCAAGCTATTTTTGGTCAGAGTCTTTATCACAGCAATAGAAAACAAACCAAAGAAATGGCTGAGCTGTTAAAGGGGCTGACTGAGCAAGCCTGGAGACCAGAGTTCAAGTTCTGGGATTTGCATGGTGGAAGGAGAGAACAGGCCCCCTCTGACTGACACATACAGCCCCTACCCAACGCATGCGCACAGTAAATAAATAAAATGTATCAAAATCAATCAATTAATTAAAGAATAAATGTTTAATATGATCTGGGGTTTTCACAGGCCATTTTCATTATAGTCTGTCATTGCAGAGTAGGCTCAACCAATGACCATTGCTGCAATCAATTTTAGAATGTTCTCATTATCTGCAAAAGAAACACTAAACCTCTTAGCTGTCACACACGCACACACACACACATGTCCTCAGCAACCAGGGATTTGTTTCCTGTCTATTTTTGTTATTGTTGGATGGTTTTGAATGTGCTATGTAGCTGAGGATAACCTTGAACCTCTGATCCTCCTGCTTCTACCTCCCAAGTGCTGGATTACAGATAAGTATCACTGTGCCTAGCTGTTTTGTTTGGGTTTTCCTTTTTAAAGATTTGTTTCTTTTTTTTATGAGTATGACTATTTTGCCTGTGTGTATGACATGTATACGGCATAACCTGCATGCCTGGTGCCTACAGAGGTCAGAAGAGGGCAACAGATTCTTTGGAACTGGAGTTATGACTATAGTGGGAGAACATGTAGGCACCAAATCCAGGCCCAGGTCCTCTACAAGACTAACAAGTGTCCTTAACTGCTGGGCCATCTCTTCAGCTCCCACCCCCATGTCTTTTTGCTTTGCTTTGTTTTATTTTGTCTTTTTGAGACAGGGTTTCTTTGTGTCGCCCTGGATGTCCTGAAACTCACACTGTAGGCCAAGATGACCTTGAATTCATAGATCTGTCTGCCTCTTCTTCCCTAGTGCTGGGATTAAAGGCTGCCCAGCCACCACTGCCTAGCCTGCCTCATTTTTTTTTTATAAGATTTATTATTTATTATACATAAGTACACTGTAGCTGACTTCAGATGCAAAAGAAGAGGGCTTCATATCTCATTAGGGGTGGTTGTGAGCCACCATGTGGTTGCTGGGATTTGAACTCAGAACCTTTGGAAGAGCAGTCAGTGATCTTAACAACTAAGCCATCTCGCCAGCCTGCCTGCCTCATATTATTTTTTATTTTTTATTTATTTACTTTTTTTATTTTTATTTTTTGGTTTTTTGAGACAGGGTTTCTCTGTGTAGCCCTGGCTGTCCTGGAACTCACTCTGTAGACCAGGCTGGCCTTGAACTCAGAAATCTGCCTGCCTCTGCCTCCCAAGTGCTGGGATTAAAGGCGTGTGCCACCACCACCCAGTTTATGTTTTTTTAAATGTGGGATTGAACCCAGAGCTTCATGCATGCCAAACAAGCACCCTATTGACTGCTACATTACCAGCTCCGTCTGTATCTTTGCTATAGTTTGTTTGTTTGTTTGTTTGTTTGTGGTCTTGCCTTGTAGCTCAGGCTGGCGGTAAACACTGTGTAGCCCAGGCTGGCCTTGAGCTGCAGATCTCCCTGCCTCAACCTCCTGAGTGCTGAGGGTGTAGATGTGGGCAGCTCCCAGGCTCTGTCTCCTGAGTGCTGAGGGTGTAGATGTGGGCAGCCCCCAGGCTCTGTCTCCTGAGTGCTGAGGGTGTAGATGTGGGCAGCTCCCAGGCTCTGTCTCCTCTCTCTGTAGACTGCCTGTGTGTAGACTCTGAGCGAGCTGTTTGCTGGTTTTGTAACGGCTACACCCCCAAATCCCCCATACCACTGGAAACACAGCAGCCGGGTGGGCATTCCATAGCTACTTCATCTCCTGTTCTGATAAGAATTCAGTCCCTACAGCCGTGACCTTAGTTCCTACTCTTGTCACATGGTCTCTGCTCAAACACCTCTTCTTACCTCACCCTCAGACTGTTGAGAGCTACTCTTGGGCTTGACTCTGCCACCTCTGTTAGATCAGGTTCACCCGGTTTCAAAACCATTGCCAAGCCTGTCCACATCCTGTGCAGATGCTCACAGGGGCAAGGACGAACTCTACCCCCTTTCACCTGGGGCCAGCCCCCTACCCCTGACTTAACTTATGCAAGGTCCAAGGAAGTGTGTGTTGGGATTAAATGCAATTGAAAAAGACAGTAACCTTGCCTGACATGTATCTGCCCATAGCCCTTGGCTCACAAACTTCTGCAAAGGGTATGAAATGCAGCGGGTTTGCATGGGAGATCCCAGCTCTGCCACTGATCCCCCCTCCCCCCAGGGGGACAAGGAACAGGAGGCTTAATCTCTGCAAGTCTCTCTTTCCTCAACTATGAAACACAGCTAAGAATAGGACCGACCTCCCTGGGGCTACTGTGAGGATTAGCACAGGGGCTGGTAAGACGCAGAGTTCAGTAAATACCAGCTAGAATTATTGCTAATCGCACAGGATTTATGCAACCATTAGACCCACAGTATTTGGCCATTAGTCTGGCTCTTCATTCCCCACATGTTTTCTGAGACAAGGGAGAGAGAACCCAGCATGCCTTGGGCACTCTGAAACCTTCCATGTTGGGGTGTTGGGTAAGATGGGGTGAGACTAGCAATAAGACAGAGCAGGTGCCAGCCACTAAGAGATCTGGGGCCAGGGTGGGGAGCTTTGGACTCTTCCAAGAGCAATGTGGAGCCAAGAGAGGCTATGAAAAAGAAGAAGGGTCAGGTCAGAGTTGAGCATTAAAAAATATGTTCTTTGGGGGTTATGGTTGGTCATTTCAGGAAACAGGCTAGAGATGGGAAAAGGTTTAGGTGATGGTCCATTTAGGAGACAAGCTCTCTGGGTTGAAGAAGGCGATAGTTCTTAGCCTGTGGTTTCCAGCGCTCTTGAGAGATCCAGAGCAGGCTCCAGTGGGGCTTCCAGTCCCAGATGTTCCCTGCCAAGTTGTAAGTGTTGTACGTAAACTAAAACTAGCATGGCATAGCTCATCTGGTAGAGTGTGCCTAACATGCACAAAGCCTTGGATTTGATACCTGGCACCACATTTAAAACACAACCCACAGGTATATGGGCTAGAGAGATGGTTTGGTGCTTAAGAACACTTTCTGTTCTTAAAGAGGATTAGGGTTCTGTTCCCACCACCCACATGGCAGCTCACAACTGTCCCTCACTCCTGCAGGATTCAGCACCCTCTCCTGGCCTTCAAAGGTACCAGGCATGCACACACTGCACACATATACATTCAGGCAAAACATTCGTACAAATATAATAAAAAAAATACATTTAAAAAAATCTAGGTGTGGTGGTGAACATCTGTCATCCCAGCACTCAGAATCTGGAGGCAGGGGGATCAAAAGCTCAGGGTCATTCTTGGAGGCTAGCCTGGGCTTTAGGAGACCTTGTCAATATGTGTTGAAGGAAGGTTCTTCCAATGCTAAGTATTAAAGGTAAGGTCTCACACATGCTGGAAAAGTACACTGAGCTACATCCCCAGCTTCCCCCACACCATGTGGTGTGTGTGTGTGCATCTCTGTGTGTCTCTGTGTGTGTGTGTGCATGTGTGCATATATGTCTATCTGTGTGTGTGTGTGTGTGTGTATATCTGTCTGCATGTGTATTTGCATGTGTGCATGTATATGTGTCTCTGTGTGTTTATGTGTCTCTGTCTCTGTCAGTGAGTGGAATCTTCATGTGTCTGCATGTGTGTCTCTGTCTCTGTTTGTGTGTGTGTGTGTGTATCTGTCTGCATGTGTCTCTGTGTGTGTGTGTGTGTGTGTGTGTGTGTCTGTGTGTGTGTCTCTGTGTGTGTGCATATGTGTTTATGTCTATGCACCTGGGCACATGTGCACTTGGGGCAGTCTAGGGGCCTTACACAGGCGCTTCATCATGTAGATACAATCTGAGCCTGTTTTGTTTTTATTATTGCTGTTCTTTTCGACTTTTCATTTTGAAACAAGGTCTCAAAAAGTGACCTTGAACTTTGTAATCCTCCTCCCTTCCCTTCCTGAGTGCTTGGATTAGAGACCTGTACCATCACCCCTGAGGCAGTTGTGGTCTATAAAGTTGCCCAGAATACAGAATGAGGCATTATTGAACTATTGCCCTGGGGGAAGGCAAGAGTCAGGTTCCCAAAAGACTGCTCAGATTTTCACCAGCTGGCCAGTACATAACTTTGTTTATTTGTGGGTCTTTGTTCAAATATATATTGTGGAAGCAGGTAAGATTGTATATCCCATAAAGGTGCTCGCCGCCTAGGCTGACAACCTGAGTTTGACCCCTAGGACCCCACAGAGTAGAACAGGAGAACTGACTCCTGTACGAATCCCGAGGCAGATATAGGCTGTGCACACAAACGCGCACACGCGCGCGCGCGCGCGCGCGCACACACACACACATAAATAAATGTAAATACACATTTTTCTCTCTTCAATGTTACATTTATTTGTTTGTTTATTTATTTATTTATTTATTTATTCCTTGTGCATGTGTAAATATGTGGGCACTGGTGTACCACAATGGAGGTCAGAGGACAACTTGTGGGCGTCAGAGTCAGTTCTACTCTTTGTTGTTGTTCTTTTGCTTTGTTGTGTTTTGTTTTTTTTAAGACAGGGTTTCTCTGTGTAGTCCTGGCTGTCCTTGAACTCACTTTGTAGACCAGGCTGGCCTCAAACTCAGAAATATGCCTGCCTCTGCCTCCCAAGTGCTGGGATTAAAGGCATGCGCCACCACTGCCCGGCAGAAGAGGGCATCAGGTCTCATTACAGGTGGTTGTGAGCCACCATGTGGTTGCTGGGATTTGAACTCAGGACCTTCGGAAGAACAGTCATTGCTCTTACCCACGGAGCCACCTCTTCAGTTCTACTCTTTAACCATGTGGGTCCCAGGGATTGAACTCAGGTCATCAGGTTTGCTCAGCTAGCTCACTGGCCCCATAAATATATACTGTTGGTTCAATGACATTGAACTCACCACCAACAGCATTCAGCTCATGTCTGATTGGAGCTCGCCTTACACAGGTTTGCTGTTGTTGTTTGTTTTCTTTTGTTTTTAATTCAGGAGGATCATGTGAGGTTGGCCTGGGCTACAGAATAAGATTCTGTCTCAAACAAACTAACCAATAAGTACTGTGGCTGGTTTTTGTTATTCTTTCTTTCTATTTTCTTCCTGTTCTTTCTTTTTACTATTGGTGCTAGGGATTAAATCCAGGGTCTCACACTTGCTAAACAAGCGCTCTCCTGTTGGGCCATTTCCTCTGCCCACTTTTATTAGTCATTATTAATTCTGTAAATACTTATTTAGTGTGTGTGTGTATGTGTGCATGTGAGTGAAAGTGTAGTCCCTGCAGAGGCCAGAAGAGGGCGTCAGGTCCCGGACCTGGAGTTAACTGGCATTTATTTGTAAGTCAGTCACCTTCCATGTAGAGGACTGAACCAGATCCTCTTCAAGAGCATCAAGTGTCCTTAACCACTGGCCTACCTTTCAAGATTCTCAAAGGTGGGTCTTTGATCTTGGAAAATAGATTGAGAATCTATTTTCCATTGTTTTCAAGTTGGATGAGTCATGTGTCAAGTCTCAAAGGACTACCTGTGGTTATCAGCTCTTCATTAGATAATGCAACAGTCTTCAGCTTTCCTCAGGTTGTCAGACAGATCTGTGACCTCAATAATAAATAAATAAATAGATAAATAAATAAATAGCCTAAAGTCAGGTGGGAGGGCTGTGTGACAATGCCTAAGGAAGTTCACATTCTTTCTCCTCTCACTGAGGAATTCTCCTTCAAGGCCAAGGCTAGTGAAAATGTGTCACTTCTTGCAAGTGAGGGAAGACATTAGCAGGCAGCAACATGTTCAAGCAGTCCTTGCCATGCCTGCGTATGAGAGCACAGGGTTGGCCAGAACCTCCTGTGTGCATCCTCCGATAAGAGACAGTGTGTCACATGCCAGACCGTGAGACACACTTACAAGGGGAGAAACTGAGCTCACCAATGTTTTGTTGAGCTGCTGAGGGTCAAAGCAAGTCACAGAAGGTCAAACAGGATGCTATTTATACAAAATTGAAAAACAGGCAACATGACACCCTATGGCAGTGATAGATTTATACACACAGGGAGCAAAATGTAGCAAAATCTTTTCCATTTTAAATCAGGCAGTAGCAGATGCCTCATTAAAGCTAGTGGCTGCTTCTGGGAAGAAAGGCCAAGACTTAGAGTAGAAAAGGGTACAAGAGGCTTCAGTTCTCTGGGAAGTTTTGTTTCTTATTACATTTATGTATTTAGTGTGAAGGAGTGTGCCTTTGTGACACAGCCCACATGTAACATTTATGTATTTAGTGTGAGGGGTGTGCCTTTGTGACACAGCCCACATGTGGAGGTTCGAGAGTCAGTTCTCTGCTTCCACCAGAACCAAACCCCACCTATCAACTGAGCCATCTTGCCAACCCTTAAAGTGTCCCTTTCGCAATGTTCTTAATAGGAACTGTAAGTACCCCTACATCACATGGAAGGAAACTGAGGCATAGAAGCACTGGGATATCCACCAGACATCCCAAGATCAGTCAGAAAGTGACAAAGTAAGGAAAGGGTCACAGGAGGAGCCCTTGGGGCTGGCATGCAGGAGCACTGAAGGAGGAAGGCTTGGTGCCCAGAGCTTAACTTTAAAGAGGGGAGTGGTGTGTGTGTGCATGTACACTCTAGGGCCAGGCCAGGACTGTCCCCTGCCACACCTGTGTGCTGAGGTCACTCTGGGTGACCCCGTGAAGCAGTCGTTGCTAAATGGGGAGGTGCAAAGCTCCCCGGATCATCAGTGAGCTTTGGGGGAGGGCTGTGACAGGCTGGAGGCCTGACAGGGCCCCTCATGGGCTCCTCTCAGAGGCCCAGGTGGCCACCTCTCCAGCCTGACCTTTCTGTTCTGACAGAGCCTCTGTTAGTACCATCCCTGCAGGCCGGGTTTACACCACTGACCCTAAATCCCCTGAGCCAGGGAGTATGGGTAGGCCTGGAGCTCTGTCCACAGAAACCCTCTGGATGGGAGACACAGAGTGGCCTGGCATCTGCAGACGAGATGGAATTCTGGCACTTGGTGTCCATGACCAATGACTGCTGCTCCATGCCTCAGTTTCCCTTCCAGTAACCTAAGAAGTATCATTCTGATCACTAGGGCATGTTGGACTTTAGAAACTCTTGAATAAATGAATTAAGAAAAAAGGAAAGGGGGGGTAGTGCCCAGGACCTGTCATCAAGTACATAACGTTATCACCATATCATCTTGTTATTTTGGATTTTATTTTTGCATAGGGAACACATACTCATGAGATAAAAAAATAATAATGCAAAAGAAACAGCTATTTAGAAGTTTCCTGAAAGAGATGCATGGATATTTATCTGTTTATAAAGATGTTTATGTGTGTGTTTGCTACATGCATGAGACTATCTGACAAAGGTAGAAGAAGAGATTAGACTTCCTCTTTCTGTAGATTCCCTGAAGCTGGATTTTTTGTATGTGGATGCTGGGCACTGAACCCAGGTCCTTCACAACTGCAGCAAGTGTCTTCACAGTTGAACCATCTCCACCACTATATATAAATTCCTGGGGATTTTTTTGTTATTGTCTTATAAATTTTATTTTATTTTTACTTTTGAGATAGGATCTTCCTGTGTAACCCTGGATGGCCTGAAACTCACTGAGCTCTTCCCAACCCTGCCTCCTGACTTCTGGGTGACTCATGAGCCACCATACCTGCACACGTGCTCCATTTGCAGTCAGAGGATAACTTGGGGGAGTCAGTTCTCTCCCTCCACAGGTGGGATGATCCCAAAGTGCTCAGACTGGCAGCAAGCTCCTTACCTGTTGCGCCATCTCTCCAGCCCCGTCCCTGACACACTCCTGCCTTAACTAGATTATTTAAAGGATTTGCTGAGGGTTGAGAGTTGGATCCACACAGGTTGTTGTGGATTCAGAGATGGTGCAGAGACACACAGGCAAAATACCAATACTTGTAGTTCACCTGTATTTTGTTCTATTACTTTTATTATTTTATAAAGAAAAACAAAAGGAGCCTATTTACCATACATATATGTTTTATTTTCATTTCTCTTGAGAGTTATTTATTTGTTTGTTTTTAAGACAGCATTTCTCGCCGGGCGTGGTGGTGCATGCCTTTAATCACAGCACTCGGGAGGCAGAGGCAGGCGGATTTCTGAGTTCGAGGCCAGCCTGGTCTACAAAGTGAGTTCCAGGACAGCCAGGGCTATACAGAGAAACCCTGTCTCGAAAAACCAAAAAAAAAAAAAAAAGACAGCATTTCTCTGTGTAGCCCTTGCTGTCCTGAAACTCACTCTGTAGACCAGGCTGGCCTTGAACCCAGAGATCTTCCTGCCTCTGCCTCCCGATTGCTGGGATTAAAGGCGTATACCACCACTCCCTGGCTTGGTTTTTGCTTTTCTTTTAACATAGTCTTGCTAAGGTGTTCATTTTGCCCTCAAATTTATACTCCTTCCTTGGCCTCTTAAGTGCTGTGGGTATAGGCAGTCACCACTATACCTGGCTTAATTAATTAATTAATTAATTAAATTCTCCTGGGATAGTGTTTCCATTTGTCCAGGCTGGCTTTCAACAGTCCATGTAGCTCAGGCGTGTCTTGAACTTACGACACTTCTGCCTCAGCACCCCACCCCACCCCCACCCCACCCCTACCTGAGATTAAAAGTCTACAACACTATACCTGGCCACATTTGTTTGTTTGTGTCAGGTTTTACTATGAGTCCCAGGTTAGCCTGGAACTCATTAGCTCAGGACAGCCTCCAGCTCATGATCCTCCTGCCTCAGCCTCCTGAGTGCTAGGATTACAGGCATGTACTACAATGCCTGGCTTTGCTGGAGTATTTTTGTTTTATTAATTTTATGACATTTGTTTATTCATTCTCTCTCTCTCTCTCTCTCTCTCTCTCTCTCTCTCTCTCTCTCTCTCTCGTGTGTGTGTGTGTGTGTGTGTGTGTGTGTGTGTGTGTATCTACACACATTCCATAGCTCACATTTTGGGATCAGAGGCCACCATGTGGGAGTCTGTTCTCTCCTTCTACCGTATGGGTTCCAGGTTTTGAACTCAGGTCGCCAGGCTTGGTGTGAAACTCCTTTACCTGCTGAGCCATCTAACCAGCCCTGTGTCAACCTTTCCGTGCCTTTGCTACTCTCCAAAATGGAACACGAAAAAGACAAAGATCAAGGGAAATTGTACTTCAGCCCAGTCAGGCTCCTCTTCAGCGGCAACCACCACAGCCAGTTTCCTGGGGATCATTCCAGAGCCTCTGAGAGCCGTGTTGTGTCTTTATTAATAGCCGGCTGTAGTAGTAGTGGAAACTCGAGCGGTGCCGACGTCAGGGCTGTGAGTCACCCAGCCCTGGCACGGACCTGGCTCCCTCTGGCCCCGTGTAAGACGATGCTGTTCTCGGAACCTCAGTTTCCTGTTCCACCGGGCTGGAGATAAAGCCTGACACTGTGGGCGGGCAGCTGGGAGCGGGCAGCGTGAAGCCCCCTGCTCCGGCTAGGGTCAGGGCAGATTGTAGAGCACAGAGAGCTACACCTGTGACCCAGTGTCCCCAGCAACCTCTGTTCCCAAGTCCCATGGGTGGAATGGCTCTTGGGTCTAGGAAGGAGGGCTGGAGTATGAGGAAGGAGGGCTAGGGTCTGAGAAAGGAGGGATGGTTCTTGGACCCTTTGAGGAAGAGAAGCTGAGGCCTGAATTCCTGAGTATGTGGGAGTGTAGACCCCCAGATCTGAGAGAGAAGAGATTGATGTGGAATCCCAGGTCTGGTTGTGGAAGGCTAGGATCTAAACTCCTGGGTCTGAGGCAGAAGGCTGAAGTCAGGGTTGGCCTCTGTGAAGGAGGAATGTTGAGGGCCGGAGATATGGACTCTTGGATTTAGGGAAGCGGGGTTAATGCCTGGACTCCCATATTTAAGGCAGGCTGGGCTTAGGCTTGTTATTAAGGGGCAGGGCTATGGAAATAGTCCTGGATTCTGGCCTTCAGCACTCCCAGCCCCTGGAGGAAGTTGTGAACCCCAGACCAATTATCCCCAATGGCATTGAAAGAGCCTCCCTCCTTTTTCCTCTGCTCTCCGGCCTGGCTCCTGGGGGTTCACAATATGTTTCGTCCCCTCTGTCCTGGGACCAGCGCCCAGAGTCCAAGCCGGTCTAAGTTTGGAAGAGGGAGGGAGGGGACATCGGGTTAGGGGGGTGAGGGAGGCGTGTAGGGGGTACAGGATGTCTCTGTCTCTGAGCTGTCACACACACCTCTGCCCAGAGAAAGGGAGGGACAAAAGGCTCCAAGAGACAGAACAAAGAGAAATACAGAGACAATCCAAGAGAGCCAGAGAGAAGGAAAGTCAGAGAAGAGAGTGTGGTGATATCTCATGGGCAGCCTGGGTTGATAAGCAGGGGAGATTGTATAGGGAAGTCCGAGGCCCCAGCAAACAGAGGCAGGGTAGAGAGAGCAAGAAGACCCTAGGGAGAAACAGAGAGAGGGATAGGGTGGTGGAAAAGAGACAGACAGATGGAAAGAAAAAGAGTCAGAGTTACACACAGAGAGTAAAGAGAGAGTGAGAAAAATAGAAAAGAAAGATAAAGAAAGAGGAACAAAAACATTAAAGGAAGAGAGAGAGAAAGAGAAAGGGGGGAGAGAGAGAGATTCAGAAGGAGAGACTACCAGAGGTTGTAGAGAAGGGATCGAAGGCTGAGAAGACACAAAAGAAAGAAACAAAGCAATACAGAAGGGGACACCCCCCTCAGAAGGTGACAGTGAGCAGAGAGGAAGTCTGAGGAGTCTCAGAAGGCTGGTAAGACTGTTTCAGGCAGAGAGAGACTAAGGCGACTGTCATCAGCTTTACCACCCTCTCTGGGCAAGGACTCATCGGGGTGCAAAGGGGGCCTCAGGCTGCTTCCTCTTTGGGGAGTCTAAGTAAGGGTGCCTATAAGGGCCAGCTGATACCAGGCAACTCTGAGATGGAGCACAGGGTCCTCGAGACTACCGAGGATGGGGACACAGAGGTGAGAGGCGGGATAAAAGGGAGGCAGAGAGACTGAGAGAGCAGGAGACAAAGGGAGTGGGGAGGGAGAGGGAGAGGAAGAGAAGGCAGGGAGGGAGGAAGGGAGAGAGGGAGAGAGAGACTTTACAAAGGCCCAGACTCAAGGAGGGACAATAGTGCAGCCCCAAAGGACCACTCTCTGTGCTCTGAGTCCCCCAGTGAACAAAGATCAGATCACATGGGTGAGGGTGAGGGGGTCCAGTGGACTAATCACTGAAGCCGTAGTAACATGGGTTGAGAACATCTGGCTGCCTCCCTCAAGTGGGGAGCAGACAAAGCCTCAGGGACAAAGACCCCTAATTCTGCTAGGACACACACACAGACACACAAAACAGGTGTCCCCAGGCAGGGTGACTCACTGTGACTCATACTTCTCTCTAGATACAGTGACCCCTGTCCCTTGCATCCTAAGCTTGGTCCTGGGCTTGGCCTCTAATCTCTCCCATTGTTCCAAGAGGCCCCAGACTCACCCCTCAATCACCCAACTCCTTCTCCCCACAGGAGGACACAGCCATGGCCCTGCAGCGGCTAGTGGAGCTAACAGCCAGCCGAGTGACATCAGTAAGAAGCCTGCGTGTACATTACCGTCTCATCCGAAAGCTAGGTTCCGGTTCCTATGGTCGTGTGCTCCTAGCCCAGCCGCGCCAAGGAGGTGAGTTCAGCCACCAAGGGGTGGACTTCAAATTCTCTCATCATGAGACATCTCAAAGATAAGCCAGACCTGGTGGGAACTCTGAAAATGTAGAACTCTGTGATCTGAGAGATATAGGTTTCCCAGAAAGGGCAAATGGGAGATTCCCAGTCTCACATCACAGCAAGGCAAGAGAACAATTTGAACTGGAATTCATGTCACTATCATGTCCCTTTATCTTATAGGAAATGGAAGACCAGAGAGGGTAAGTCAGTTACACAGGCAGCACAGCAGGCCAATATAGAATAGCAGAGCAAATAAGAGAAGATCTGTTACAATCCACACTTCACAGATGGAGAAACTTGATTTTCATGAAAATTCTCAGGCTCAGAGAGGTCAAGTGGCTTCCCTAAGGTCCCATAGCAGGACCATTATGTCCCAGGTTCTCATCTGACACCATCTTCCCGACAGGTCAAACTGTGGCCCTTAAGCTCCTCCGACGGGACTCAGTCCTGAGAACAACGTTCCTGAGAGAATTCTGTGTGGGCCGCTGTGTCTCTTCACATCCTGGCCTACTGCAGACCTTGGGAAGGCCCCTGCAGACACCCCAATATTTTGCCTTTGCTCAGGAGTTTGCACCCTGTGGGGATCTCAGTGGAATGCTCCAGGAGAAGGCAAGTCTGGAAAAGACTGCTCAGACCCACCTCATCCCTGCCCCACAATTCACTGCCCCATCTAGATCCACCCTGAGATCCCAAATGACCTCCCCATTCCTAATCATCAACACAGTTCCCTGCCTGACCCCAGCACTGATCCATATGACGGTCCAAATGCAAGCTTGGAGGGGAAGGGCTGGGTTGCCATTAGCGATGGGAGTGGATTAGAGCTATTGAGGGAGGGGTTGGAGTGTAGACAGCTTTGAGGCTCCAGTTGATGCTGGGATTGGGAGGTGGGAATAGCTGAAGTGGGATGAGAGGGTTTATGGTTGATCATACATAGGTGGGCTGTGGTTGTACAAGGGCAGGTTGGCACAGGCAGTGTCTGTTGGACATTTGGGTAGAACTGAAATGGAGCTTTCTCTAGAAAGGATGCTAGGTCAGAACTGAACCCAGGAGATTCTAGCCTCTCTTGTTTGGAGATCAGGCACATGGAGATATTACAGGGGGGTGCTTAGGTTTGAGATAGAATTTGGGATGAGTGAAAGCAAGGAAGAGAGGGAGGAAGGGAGGGAGGGAGGGAGGGAGGGAGGGAGGGAGGGAAGATAGATGGGTGGACGCTTGGATGGAAGGACACTGAGTCAAGGACAGATGTATGGTTGGATGGATGCAAGCATGAATGCATGGGTGGGTGGATGAGTACATACATGTATGGGTAGCTGGATGATTAGTTTGGTGTACAGATTGATCAATTCCTGGGTGGGTGGACAGATGTGTGGATGCATGGATGAATAAATAGATAACTGCATGGATGGCTACCTTGATAGCTGTATGGATGCATAATGCACGGTTAGGTAGGTATGGATGGACAAATGGATGTATGCTTGAATGGTTGCATGATTGGCTGGTTATATGACTAATTGAGTGGATGGATGATGGATGGATGATGGATGGATGATGGGTGGGTGGATGATGGATGGATGGATGGATGGATGGATGGATGGATGGATGGATGGATGGTGGATGGATGGATGGATGGATGGATGAAGGATGGATGATGGATGGATGGAGGGTGGATGGTGGATGGATGATGGAGAGAGGGAGGGAGGGAAGGAGGGAGGGATGATGGATAGATGGATGGATGATGGATGGATGGATGGACTGGATGATGGATGGATGGAGGATGGATGGATGGATGGATGGATGGATGATGGATGGATGGATGGATGGATGGATGGAGGATGGATGGTGGATGGATGGATGGATGGATGGATGGAGGATGGATGGATGGATGGATGGATAGATGGATGATGGATGGATGGATGATGGGTGGATGATGGAAGGATGGAGGATGGATGATGGATGGATAGATGGATGATGGATGGATGATGGAAGGATGGATGATGGATGGATGGATGGATGACTGAATACATGGATGGGTGAATGGGGTGGGTAAGAGGATAAAAAGAGCAAGAAGGAAGCCAAGAAGGATGAGAGGTGGATGTTAGATATGAAAATGGAAGAGTTGCATTGCTGACTGGATGCAAAGTGGATGTGGAGTGGATGCATTATTTAATATTGTTGGATAGAGGCCTGGCTGGACAGTAGGACAGACTGATATGAGGACAGTCTGAGTTAGAGATGAGTTCTACATCAATATGTGGCTAAGATCAGGGTTAACTAGAGGGTTTAGATTCTCACTAAGACATTTAATACCAGTGCTTGGGAGGCAGAAGCAGGTGGATCTCTGTGAGTTCAAGACCAACCTAGGCTACATAGTGAGACCCTATCTCCAAAACAAAAACAAAACCCCATAAAAACAGAGAGGAGGAGGAGGAAAGGAAAGACAGAGAAGGACAGAGACAGAGATAGAGAGACACACAGAAAGGGATAAAGACATGGAGGGACACAGAAAGACACAGACAGAGAAATAAGTTCTGGTTTAAAGTAGGTTCTGTTGGGAGTCACTGGGTAGAGAGACAGAGTGGCTAATCTGAAGAACTTTGGGTGTTTGTGGATATATCAGTTATCTTTCTGGGGGCCCTCAAAACTTGAGTGTCAGAGTCTTTCAGAATTAAGAGCTGTGTCCAAGATGAGGAAGAGAGAATGACTTGTTTCCTTTCTTCCCAACTTTAGGGACTCCCAGAGCTGATGGTGAAGCGGGTAGTGGCGCAGCTGGCTGGAGCCCTGGACTTCCTCCACGGCCGGGGGCTAGTGCACGCAGATGTCAAGCCAGACAATGTGCTAGTCTTCGATGCTGACTGCAGCAGAGTAGCCCTGGGTGACCTGGGTTTGACTCGACCTGAAGGCAGCCCAACCCCTGCTCCCCCAGTGCCTCTGCCCACTGCACCACCTGAACTCTGCCTCCTGCTGCCACCAAACACACTGCCCCTGAGGCCAGCTGTGGACTCCTGGGCCTTGGGTGTGCTTCTCTACTGTGCTGCCACGGCCTGCTTCCCTTGGGATGTAGCATTGGCTCCTGATCCTGAGTTTGAGGCCTTTGCCAGTTGGATGACCACTAAGCCCCAGCCCCCTCGGCCACCAGCACCCTGGGACCAGTTTGCACCCGCAGCTCTGACCTTGCTCCAGGGACTTCTGGACCTGGATCCTGAGACTAGGAGTCCTCCACTAGCTGTCCTTGATGTTTTAGGGGACAACTGGGGGCTGCAGGGTAGTGGAGAGGGATCCGGAAGCTTGGGGGGTGCATCCTACAAAGATGGGGAGGAAGAAGAGGGAGGATCGAGTTTGGAGGAGTGGACTGATGAGGAGGAAGATGAAATCAAAGACGGTGGGAGGGAAGAGGCAGATAACAGAGCTTCGTGACCAGGTGACTGAGACAGTGGTCAGAACCGGAGCTTTTGAAAGGCAACAGCTGTTACTGGTAGAGGCGGGAACACATTGGACTTGGCTGCGCACACATCCCCCTTCCCCGAAGTACACACACACACACACACACACACACACACACACACACACACACACAAAACTGAGGACTAAAGGGTCCCAATTATGTGCTGCTGCGGCCTTCTCCCCTTCTCCCCTTTCCATCTTCCTTTTGTCTTCTTTCTTCTTTTCTTTCTCCGCTTGATCTCTCTCATCTTCTTCCTCCTCTTCTTTCTTTTCCTTACCCTCTTCCTCCTCCTCCTCTCCCTCCTCCATCTCCTCTTTCTCCTCTTCTTCCTCTTCCTCCATCTCCACCTCTCCTTTTCTTCCTCTTCCTCTTCTTCTCCCTCTTCTTCCTCTTCCTCCTCCATCTCCTTTTCCATCTCCTCCTCTTCCCCTCCTCTTCTTATCATCTTTCCTTCTCCTCCCTCCTCTTTCTCATCTTGATTTTCCTTTACTGCCCTCAACTGACTACGTAGCTGACCTCAAACTTTGGATCTTCCTGCCTCCACCTCCCCAGTGCTGGGATTAATGGCATGTACTTCCACACTATTTTGGAGGTGCTGGGTATTTTTGAGGAACCTGGGGCTTCCTGCATGCTAGGAATGCCTTCTATCAACGGAACCTCTTTTTCAACCCCGAGCATCTTCGAAGTCAAAGTTTCCATTTCTCCTACAGATATATTTCTGTACTCTGAAATGTTGAATGCTTATCATGAATTCTGATGGGACCACTCTTCTGTAAGAGCAGTGGTTCTCAGCCTGTGGGTCGTGGCCCCTTTGGGGGAGTTGAACAACCTTTTCACAGGGGTTGTGTATCATATCTCCTCCATATTAGACATTTACATTATGATTCATAGCAGTAACAACATTACAGTTATGAAGTAGCAATGATACAATTTTATCATTGAGGAACTATATTAAAGGGTCACAGCATTAGGAGGTTTGAGAGCCACTGTCTAAGACCATGCATGGTGAGAGGGAGCTCTCACCATTTGAGGCACAAAATCTGAGCTTACAGGATCCGATGTTATGTTGATCTGGCAGTTCCTGGGCTCTGTGTTGGTGACATTGTGGGAATTGTCATACACACAGAGCAAGAGAAACATGTGTGTACACCTACCACCACCACCCACACACCACCGACGAACACCCACACACCTTATATGCTCCACCTAGCACCTTTGACTTCCATCTTGTCCTACAATCACGCCCCTGGAGCCCTCCCAGATACCTATGTCTACTCTTCCTGTCCTTGTCACAAACATCTGGGATGTGCTTCTAAACCCTTCCATCTACTGTTTCCACAAAGCCCCAAGTTCTCTGGTTATGAATATCCCAGCTCCATCTATCTTCAGGGGCCCATCAGTCCTAAGAGCCAGCACTAGGTCCACGACTCTTCCTTTTCCCAAGCAGCACACGGAGTCCGGTTCTGTGTGGCTGGAGCCCCCAGCACCCAGCAGGAACTAAAAACATCACAGGAATTTATACTTAAAAAAAAAATTCAAGTTTTTCTGTATCCCAGGATGTCCCCTCACAGGTGGCAGAGGGTAACCTCGAACTTCTGATCATCCTTCGTCCACCTCTCAATGCTGGGATTACAGGCCTGTGTTATGATGGAGATTTATAGTGCTGGATGTGCGCTTCCAGGAGTTCATGCAGGGAAAACAAGGACTGCCAGAACTACAATCCCAACCAGGAGCCTACACTTTCTAGATTTAAAAGTGAGTTCACGCCAGGCAGTGGTGGCGCATGCCTTTAATCCCAGCAATTGGGAGGCAGAGGCAGGCAGATTTCTGAGTTCGAGGCTGGCCTGGTCTACAAAGTGAGTTCCAGGACAGCCAGGGCTACACAGAGAAACCCTGTCTGGAAAAAAAAAGTGAGTTCACCAAATGCACCATGGTGCCCTGGACTTGGGAACAGGAAAAGGACCTTAAGGACAAAGATGGAGGTTAGGATGGACGACTATTGTTGAAAGCTTTGCTAATTTAGTGATGAATCTTGGGTAAGATGCTGACCTCCGGGCAAGCTGGGTGAAGGGTCCAAGGGACCTTGGCAACTGTGTGGCTTTTGCATCTGTGTGACCTTTATGACTGTTTTTGTAAAACTAAAAATATTTACAAAATAAAAAGTGTATTTTGGACAATGAGATGAACCCACATGGTTCTCGGTGCTTTAAACACAACAGCTGTCCCGCAAAGGGGTACAGTCATCCTCAATCTCCAGCTGCTCCACCACCTGTTTCTGGTCCCCAGTCTGAGGTCATTTCTCATGACATCATTTTAGAATCCTCTCGTATTTTGTTCCTAAACAGGACCCCAGTGCATGGCTCTTGGAAACACCGCTCAAAAGATTTGTTTGTCAACAGGGTACCAGAGAGAGGCAGGAGCCGAGGAATAGAGCAGATGGGATCAGATTAAAGAAAATCCGAGACCTGTTGAGGGAAGAGGCCAGGGACTTCACCCCTAGATCTGAAAGAAGACTAGGGTCAAGATCCCTGGGTCAGATGGCAGAGCGCTGGAGTCCTGAGTTTGAGAAAAGCAGTTTCGTTCCCGGGATTCTGGGCCTGACAGAAGATGGCTGGGGTCTAGACTCCTGGGCCTGAGAGAGGAAGGCTGCCCAGGACACTTGAGTCTGAGGGAGGAGGGCTGGGGAAGGGGATCTTGGATATAAGGGAGAAAGGATGGTACCTAGACCCTCCCTAGTCTGAAGTAGGAGGGATGCATTCTAGATTCTTCCATCTGAGGAATGAAGGCTGGAGTGTGGACTCTGACAGAGAGGAAGTGGAGCTGGAGTTTGCACTTCTGGGTCTGATAGAAGGGTTTCTGGACCCTTGGGTCCAAGGGAGGAGAGCTGAGCCCCACTGGTGTGGTCCAGCCACAGCCAGTACTAGGATTCAACACACGATGTCGCTCTGTCCCCAATGGGGGGCAGAAGAGGCGGGGCAGAGGGTGGGGCTTTATGACCCCCCCTCCAGAGTGAGGGCGGGACTTGCTGGTGAGCAGTCTGATGCTGGCAGGAACCCCCGAAGTGCAGGGCACTAACTGCAGTAGGCAGAAAGGGGTCAGACAAGCCTTGGAGAAGGCGAGGTCTGGAGCTCTGAGCCCAGGTCAGAAGTAGGGCAAGGTTAACCGGCCTGAGGGAAGGCTGCAGTTGAACAGGAAAACAGGTGGCAAGAGTCCTGGCCCCTCGACAGGACAAGAGACACCTTGAAGCCATCAAATGCTTTAGTGTTGGGGACAGAATCCAAGGCCCAAGTTGTGTGAGTTTTAGAAGTTCCTGGGACAGTAATAAGTTATGGTTTGAAGCCCTAGTCTGAGGGAGGAGGGCTGAGAACTGGACCCTTGGGTCTAAGGGAGGAGGGCCGAAGTCTGGAAGCTTGGGTCTGAAGGAGGAGGGCTGAGGTCTGGAACCTTGGATCTGAGGGTAGATGGATGGGGCCTGGCGTTCTGGATCTGAGGAGGGAGGGCTGAGGTATGAGCCCTGAATTCGAAGGAGGAGGGTTGGGGTCTATTTCTCTGGGTGCTGGGAAGAGAACTGGGGTCTCGAGCCTTGGGTCTAGGGATTAGCTGCTGAGCTGTGAGACTTGAACCACAAAATGATTGAGTGCTAAAGGCTTGGGACAAGTCCAAGTGACAGCTTCAGGCAGGACCCCAGTGTCCCAAACTGTGGAGAGCCCCACCCTTCCCTTCCCTGGAGGCAGAGAGCACCTGTTTCTCTTTGGAGAGAAACGCTCATCCACTCTGGGCCCAAGTCTGTTTGCTTTGGAAACAAGATGGGGGGTGTCTCGATGACTTGGTTCATCTTTCACCCTCAGGCCACCAGGTGGCAGTGGAAATGGGGGGGCATCTGACCTCTCAGTTGACCTCACCTCACACAAGTGACTGTTTTCCACTCCTCAGGGTCTCTTACTGAATGGAAATGAGTCACAATAAGAAGTGGCGATGAGAAGGTCTAGACTTCTTCCTCAGCCCTAGAGTCCATACCCCAGCCTTCCTCCCTCAGACCCAGGAGTCCAGACCCTGGCCCTCCTCCCTCAGACTCTGGAGCCCAGACCCTGGCCTTCCTCCCTCAGACCCAGGAGCCCAGACCCTGGCCCTCTTCCCTCAGACTCTGGAGCCCAGACCCTGGCCCTCCTCCCTTGGACCCATGAATCCAGACCCAGCCCTCACCCCCTCAGGAGTCTGGTTTCCTAGCTCTCCCTTTCCTAGTCATAGGCTAGCGAGCTCTGAGTCCTGGGTCACTTTTTTTTGTCTGTCTTGCAGAAATGCCAGGCAAACAGTCAGAAGACAAGCCAATGGAAGGGTCAGCAGTGGAGGACGGAGGTGATGAAGGCCTGGGAGGCCTAACGGTAGAGGAGCTGCAGCAGGGTCAAGAGGCTGCTCTGGCCTTGGAGGACATGATGGCTCTGAGTGCCCAGACCCTGGTCCAAACTGAGGTGGAAGAGCTGTACGAGGAAGTGCGTCCCCTGGGCCAGGGCCGGTTCGGCCGTGTCCTGCTGGTTACTCACCGCCAGAAAGGTACTGGATCTTGGACACAGGCATGCCGTAGGGTACAGCTGAGAGGAGAGATTTCAGGCAAGCTAGGCCAAGTCCAGGGAGTCTTAGAAACCTCAGCCAGATCTTCCTTCCCCACTGTATTGTCAGGCTGTGCATTTCAGGGAGTTGTTTTAACCTCTCTGAGCCCCAGAGTTTTCCTTTGAAAAGGCGAGAGGCCAGGGGGCTGACAGGAAGGCTGTCGTGAATTTGAAGCCAGCCTAAGATTTACACAGTGAGTTCCAGGTTAGTTAGCCATGACTGCATAGCAAGATAACCATCTCAAACAAACAAGCAAAGCTGACCTGGCGGCTGAGAGTTCACATCCCAGTATCCCTGAGATAGAGTTCCTAGAGGTTGAGGCAGGAGGATCAGGAGTTTGAAGTCATCCTATGATATGTACAGACTTCCAGGCCAGCCTGAGGTACATGAGACTCCATTTCAGAACTAGAAGGCCAGGCAGGATGGCTCAGCAGGATGGGGCCTACATGGTGGAAGGAGAGAACTAGGTGCCTGAGGTGCCCTCTGATCTCTGCAGTCCTCTCCTGACAATCAATCAATCAATCGATCAATCAGCCAATATAAAATTGAAAAGGAAGGAGAAAAGAAAAAGTGTACTTAGAAAAAAAACGAATGGTTTTTCTATTATATTATTTTCTATTATACAGTCATGCCCACTTATCTGTGCTCTTTTGGATGTTTGAAACTGTATGAACATTTTTTTTTCAAATTTTATTTGATGGGCATTGGTGTTGTGTCTGCGGTCATGTCTGTGTGAGGGTGTCGGATCCTCTGGAACTATAGTTACAGACAGCCTTGAGTTGCCTGTGGTTGCTAGGAATTGAACCTAAGTCCTCTGAAACTATAGCCAGTGCTCTGGCTGAGTCATCTTTCCATCCTCAAACTGAATATATGTTGTATCAACTGTAACATCTACCTTTTCCTCTTTATTTTCAAATTTTTATTAAAAAAAAATTTTTTTTTTGGTTATGTGCATACGTGGGGCCAGGAGGCAGGGGGTGGATTACTGCACATGAATTCAGTGTCCAAAGAGGCCAGAAGAGGGCGACAGGTTCCCCTGATGCTGGATTACAGGTAGTTGAAGCGAGCCACTGAATGGTGTGTTCTGGGATTTGAACTCTGGTCCTCTGGAAGAGTAGCAATTACTGTTTGGTTATCCTAACCTTTACTTTAAAAAAAAAAAGATTTATTTATTTTATGTATATGAGTACACTGTAGCTGTCTTCAGACACACCAGAAGAGGGCATTAGATATCATTATGGATGGATATGAACCACCATGTGGTTGCTGGGAATTGAACTCAGGACCTCTGGAAGAGCAGCCAGTGCTCTTAACCACTTTGCCACCTCTCCAGCCCCTAACCTTTACTTTTATTTCATTTTTAAAATTTTACGTGTGGTGTTTTGCCTGTATTCACACCTATGCACCACTTGCATACCTGGTGCTCCCAGAGGCCAGAAGAGGACATGTGATCCCCTGGGACTGGAGTGACAGTGAACTGCCATGTTGGATGTTGGGAATCAAAACTGAGTTCTCTGGAAGAGCAGTCACTGCTCTCCATCCTGAGCCATCTCTACAGCCTTTCCTTTATTAATTCTTTCCTGCCTTTCTTTCTCAATTTTTTTTTTCAGACAGGGTTTCATGCAGCCCACAATGGACTCAAAATTGCTACATATCTGAGGCTGGCCTTAAACTCATGATTGTCCTGCCTCTATCTCCGGCGAGAGCTAGGGTTCTAGGCATGTACCACCAGGCCCAGTTTATGTAGTCTGAGGGATGGAACCAGAGGCTTCCTGGATCCTGGCCAAGCCATCTTCCAAATAAACTACATCCTTGGGTTCGAATTGATCACAAAAGCAGTGATTTTCAACCTGTGGGTTGAGACCCCTTAGAAATAGGTCACAGAGGTCACCTAAGACCATCAGGAACCACAGACATTTACATTATGGTTCATAACACTAGCAAAGTTCCAGCTATAAAGTAGAAAAGAAAATAATTTTACAGTTGGAAGGGGTCACTACAACATGAAGAGCTGTCTTAAAAGGTTGCAGCATTAGGAAGGTTGAGAACCACTGTTTTAGAGAGAGAAAATGAGGCTATTTGGGTGGACGCCAACACAGTCTGACTGGTGTCTTGCAAAGAAGAAAAGACTAGTTGTCAGGAACCTTGAGGACTCGGGTTGAAGACAGTAATCTTCAAGGTATGAGACCCTGTCTCAGAAGAGAGAGGCGGGTGGGCAGGGCTGAAGATGTAGCTCAGTGACAGTGGTTGGTCCTATCCCATGGAGATGACATGTATGATGAGGTCCAAGGTTAAATCCCAATTCTGAACTAGAAGAAAAACACCTCACCAAGTTTCAGCACCCTGCTAGGTAAATTCCTGTAATTCCAGCACTCACAAAGCAGAGGCAAGAAGAGCTTTGCCTACACATATGTATGTGCACCATGTAGTACATGCCTAGGGCTCACAGAACTCAGAGGAAGGCATTGGAACCCACGGAATTGGACTTAGAGATGGTTGTGAGCCAGAAATAGAACTTGGGTCCTTTGCAAAAGCAACAAATGCTTGTAACTACTGTGCCATCCCTCTAGCTTGAGAGAGATCGATCACCCATAGACCATTGAAACGGCTCAGCAGGTACTTGCCTCAAAAGTCGTTCCACCCAAGTTGAATTCCTGGAACCCACATAAAGGCAGAAGGGCAAAACTGACTCTACAAAGTTGTCTTGTGATCTCTATGTACTCAACATGCCACGTACAAGTTCATGTACATTAACTCTCTCTGGCTAGAGAGATGGCACGTTAGTTAAAACATTTGTTGCTTTTGCAGAGGACCCAAGTTCTATTTTTGGCACCACAAGGTGGCTCACAACCACCTATAAGTCCAATTCCGTGGGATCCAATGCCTTCCTCTGACTTCTGTGGCACCAGCTACGAACATGGTGCACATACAGACATGTAGGGAAAGCATTTCATGCACATAAAATAAAACTGAAAACAAAGCAAGGGAAGTGAGGAGATGGTTCTGCAGTTAGGGGTGCTTCTTTTGCCAGATGGTGGTGGTGCACACCTTTAATCCCGGCACTCAGGAAGCAGAGGCAGGTGGATCTCAGAGTTTAAGATCTGGTCTACAGAGGGAGTGCCAATACAGCCAGTACTACACAGAGAAACTCTGTCTCAAAAACACCAAAAGTTAATTAATTAAAGCAAACAAAACTAGTAGTTGAAGTTCCCACCTTGGAGGACTTTGTAACCTAGGAAGTCATTTCTCCATGGGATAGGATCACGACTCCCTTACTGTACCCATTGTCCTGTACCAGCCATGGTGGTCCATACCTGTAATCCCAACTGTGAGGAAGATCATGAGTCCAAGGTCACTCTCAGATATACTACCGGGAGGCTGAGATATTTGAGACCCTATCTCAGAAAAAGAGAAAAAATAATCCCCCCCCCCGTGGGATTGTCATCATGGGAGACAGAGTCACTGGAGAGTCCATATATGTTTTCTGTTTATCCTGAAATGCAGAATGGACATGGGGGCTGAATCTCTTGTTGGTAGCAGCAGAGACTGTGCTATTAGAGTAGGGAGGGAGGCAGGGATTGAAAGAAGGCATTTGGCAAACAGATTCCATCCAGAAGGCCAGCACACAGATGAAGAAAGCTGGTCCCAGGGACCTAAACTCTTACCCACCTCTAATAACCATCCCTGTTACATCTGCCCCTCTCCCCCCCCCCACGCCCCCAGGAACACCCCTGGCGCTGAAGCAGCTCCCGAAGCAATCCACTTCCCTCCGTGGCTTCCTGTATGAGTTCTGCGTGGGCCTCTCACTTGGCATGCATTCGGCCATCGTGGCAGCCTATGGCATTGGCATTGAGTCAGCCAATTCCTACAGCTTCCTGACAGAACCTGTTCTCCATGGGGACCTTATCACCTTCATCCAGCCCAAGGTGAGTAGGTAGGCCCTGAGTACGCCTTCGTGAGCCTTACCAGCATTGATGGGAAGCTCCAGCCAAACATCACGGACCACAGGAGTCATGTTTACTGTGTTAGGCCACCCTGGATTTGTTGGGTCACTTTAGATTTGGTTGACTATGCCCTATTGAGATTAACCAACACTCACAAGCTCATAAGTCTTCTCTGAGGGAGTTAACAGGATTCCTGGGCTCTCTGGGATCCATCAGTTCACACTAGGCCTCACAGATCCTTCCAGGTCACACCAGACACTCATGCTAGGCCTCAGCATTCTTGCCGGCTCAGACAAGACCTCAGGGACCTCAGAAGTTCACAGGCCTCACAGCTCACCCTGTGCCTCACAGGCTCACAGGCTCATTCCCCCCAGTAGGCTCAACAAGCTCACAGGACTCACTGGCTCAAAAGGCTTCACAGCTCATATTAGGGCTCAAAGGTTCATAGGACTCACAAGACTCATTTTCAAGTAGGCCTCACAAGGTCACACTAGCCCTCACAGGCCTGAAGTTCTCACAGGCCTGACAGGCTTGCACCAGGCCTCAGAGACTCCTAGGTCATCCAGGCTCACAGGAGGCCTCATAGGCCTCACACCCATGCAAGCTAACACTAATATTCACACAAGATCTCAGAGGTTTATACTAAGCCTCATAGGCATTACAGTCTCAAAGGACTCACAGGCTTCTAAGCCTCAGAAGTTCACAGTACGCTTCTCATGGCTCACAGGCCTCATAGGCTTCAAGTAGGCCTCCCAAGGGTCACAACCCTCACCAGATTGCATGAAACCTCACGGGGGTCACAAGTCTCATGGGCTTACACAGAGGCCTCACCAAGTCACACTAGGCAGGCCTCGCAGGCCTCGCTAGTATGATGTGTTTGTTTGTTGGCCTCTTCAGCTTTCCCTGCAGCATCTCCACATGGGGTTGAAAAGAAGCCCTATCTTTGCATTGTCCCTCCACTCATCGTCTCTGCCCCTGCAGGTGGGTCTCCCACAGCCAGCAGCCCAGCGCTGTGCAGCCCAACTGGCCTCTGCCTTGGAGCACATTCACTCTCATGGCCTGGTGTACCGGGACTTGAAGCCAGAGAACGTGCTGGTGTGTGACCCAGCCTGCCAGCGTGTCAAGCTGACAGACTTCGGCCACACCCGGCCCCGAGGGACCCTGCTCCGACTCACCGGGCCACCTATCCCCTACACTGCCCCTGAGCTCTGTGCCCCACCTCCCCTCCCCGAGGGACTACCCATCCAACCTTCCCTGGATGCCTGGGCTCTCGGGGTCCTGATCTTCTGCCTTCTTACTGGCTACTTCCCCTGGGACCAGCCCCTGGTGGAGGTTGACCCTTTCTTTGAGGACTTTCTCATCTGGCAGGCTTCTGGCCAGCCCCAAGACCGGCCACAGCCCTGGTATAGCCTGTCACCTGCAGCAGACTCTCTCCTATGGGGGCTGCTAGATCCTCACCCCCGGAAGCGGAACCCGGTGAGCTCCATCAAGAGCTATCTAGGCCAACCCTGGAAGCAGAAGGAAGGGGAGGCTGAGGAATTGGCAAAGGAGCTGAGAGAAGATGTGTGGAGAGGAGGACAGGAGTCTGCAAAGGGGGAGCAACCTGCATGCTGAGACCTGCTGAGCCTGTGCTGCCTGGCTGTGGCCTCTTCTTGGTTTTCGCTCTATCTCTCTCTCATCTGTCCTGTATGTTATCTGTGCCCCTCCTTTATGCTGTGTGTATTCATGAATGTGTACATGTATGCTTGTGTGTATGCTTATATACGTATATGTATGTATGTTATGTATATATATACATATATATATGTATATATATATGCATGTATATGTGTATGTGTGCATGCATTTGTGTGTGTATGTGTGTGTGCACGCATGAATGCATGTATATACACATATGTGTGTATATGGGCTGTGTGTGTGTGTGTGTGTGTGTGTGTGTGTGTGTAGTGCTGTGTGTAAATCAGAGGACTTTTAGGAGTCAGCCCTCTCCTTCCACCTTGGAGCCCAGCCATGGAATTCTTATAAGCCTTCAAGCCTTTAGCTATGGGAGCCATCTTGCTGGCTCTGGTCTATATAACTCTGAATCCTCCTTCCTCATCTTCCTGAGTCCTGGCATAGCAGGCATGCACCATGCTTGGCTGTCTGGCATAGCTATGCGCCATCCCACCCACCCCAGCTAGCCTTCCCCTGACCCTACATCTCTGAGCAATGCCCAGCCTGCAGCAGTGGCCAAATGAGTAGACACATCTGGTCAGCATTGCTCCACGCCATGTGGGCCTCTCACACTCTGTCACCGTCCTCTGGCTCTCTCCCTCTGTCACCGTCCTCCTGTCTCCCATCTTCTCTCATGTGGATTCACTCCACTCAAATCTGCTCTGGCTTTTGTTGCTCTCCCACATGCATGCTGGTATACCACCCTCTGAGTGAGGTACACTTGCCCAGCTGCTCTCTGCAAATAAAGTTCCCCTGGCAACTGAATCTTATGCTGTGACTCTTTATCTGGGAAAGAGTGGGAGGGGCATGAGGCAGAGACAGAGACAGAGACAGAGACACCCATAGAGACAAACAGAGACAGAGAAGTCATGGGGCCAAGTGGTGCTTGGGTGAGGACCCTTAATGGGCCGCCCTTACATGGAATCTGTGATGGGAGATATCTAAAGATTGTTTGGGTGGCTATTCAATTTTTAATTTTAAAGATAATTAATCATTATATGATCATTCCACCACATGCCTGTAGAGACTAGGACAACTTGCTGCAGAAGTTGGCTCTGCTGACAGACTTACCTACATCTCACCTGCCCAGTTTTCACATTGTTGTTTTGGTTTGGTTTCTATCACACAAGTTATATAGTTATAAAGCTTCACTCTGTAACCGTGGCTGGGCTGGAGCTCACTATGGAAACCAGGCTGGCCTCAAACTCAGAGATCCGCCTGCCTCTGTCCCCCAGTGCTGAGATTAAAGGCGTGTGCTACCAAATTCCTCATTTAAAAAATTAATTTCATGTTCATTGGTTTTGCCTTCCTGTATGTCTGTGTGAGGATGTTGAATCTCCTGGAACTAGAGTTACACTCAGTTATGAGCTTCCATGTGGGTGCTGGGAATTAAACCTGGGTCCCCTGGAAGAGCAGCTAGTGCTCTTAACTGCTGAGGCATCTCTCCATTCCCCTCTTTCTCTTCTCTTTTCTTCTCTTTTCTTTTCTTCCTTTCTCTCTCTCTCTTTCTTTCTTTCTTTGACATGATTTTACATAGGGCAAGCTGCCCTCAAACTTTCTATGTAGCTGGGGATGACCTTGAACTCCTTATCCTCCTGTCTCCACTTCCTCAGGGTTAGGATTACAGGCATGCTGGGGCTATGCAGTGCTAGGACTCTAACTCTGGGCTTCGTGTGTGCTAAACACAACTTCACCAACGGAGCCACACCCCCAGTCCCAGAGGCTGCTGATTTCTAAGAACCTTCTTTATTGCACCTAATCCGAGTTTGTGTGGTACCAACAAAAAACACAGTTAGAAACATGTTTGGTTTGGTGAAGTGCTCGGCACAAAAGTGTGGAGACCCAAGTTCGAACAATTTTAAGGGCAATCCCTTAAAAACATCCTTGCACTAAGGATGGAGAGACAGACAGACCTCTGAGGTTCCCTGGCCTTACAACTTAGCCTAATCTTTGAGTCCTAGGTCCCAGAAAAAGACCCTGTCTCAAAAAACAAGACCACTCATGGCATTTTGTGGGAGATAACACTTTATGTATATTGTGTCTGAGTGTTTGAGCCTCTGTATGTCTGAGCATGTGCATGTGTGCATGCATGCATATGCCTGAGGGGGAACACGTTTGTATATGAAGGGCTGGCCAAGGAAGGTCAGACAGGAGCCCCAACCAGTCCTCATCCGTCTGGTTCCTCTCTCCTTCTCACCCTAGCCCCTTCCTGGCATCCACCATGTTTGCAAACACTCTCTCTTCCTCTCCGTGCCCTGCTTGGCTGCAGGCCCAGACCAAGGCTACAACTCAGGAATGGATCATGTGTCACTGGCTCCCAAGCCCCCTGCACACACCCCCAGTGCCCCTGCTGTGGCTACGAGGTGCTGCCTGGTCGAGGGGCAGGCAGATCATGTGTGTCTATGTGTGAAATGACCCCAAGGACCCCTGGACTCTGGGTTCCAGCCAAAGCGGTAGGGATGACAGTTGCTATCCTGGGCAGCCAGTGGGGCGCCTGAGAATAGAGGCTCTTTAGAAGGAATAGATGGGGACAGTGAAGAGGGTGAGCTGTGTCAAGATGTCCCGCCACCTCCTCCATGGATCTAAAATAGCATGAGATCAAGAGGCCAAGAATGTGCCCCATAAAAGCTGGAGGTGCCTGGGATGAGGGTGTCGCTGGGTAAGCGGGGACTGGAGACTGGTGGTGGGGCACAGGGGTGCCTGTGCATTTGTTAATTGGTGGTGGCAGCTGAGAATTAGGTGGAAGGTGACAATGACAAGTCACCAAGCTGAGCAGCAGGGGAGGAGAGAAGACTCTTAGGGAGGGTCCAAGGGGAAGGACAACATTAATTAACAATGCTAACAGCTCCATTTCACACCAAGGACACCTACCTGCTCACCCTGCTCCCTGATCACTGACTCCTCCTTCTTAGCCTGCCAAAGGGGTCCCAGGGATGTCCCACACTTCACCACAGCAACCACAAACCGGGTCAGAGCCCACACACCTGCCATTTGCAGAGCTGGAATCCAAATCCCAGAAGCAGCCTTACTGCTGACCCTCTGGGGCGCGAGAGGAGGGACGTGAGAGGAGGGGCGCGGAGAAGTGTGATAGCAAGTATGCGGCCATAGCCATTCCATATGGTGAAAGAGAGAGCCAACTCCCAAAGTTGTCCCCTGACCTCTATGCATGTGTAGTGGCACGTGTGTGCAAAACACACACACACACACACACACACACACACACACTCATCATATATATATAACTTCCACCAAGGAGCTACACCAGGCCCAGCAATTCCACTTCTAGGTATATGCCCAGGAGACAAGGGCCGGACAAAAGGCCACACAGGGTACACGTGACTATGAGCATATGGACATGAGTGTGCATGAATGAGTGTAGTGGTGCCAGGACTAGTGTGATCATAATTGTGGTGGGTAGGTGTGTGTGTAAACATGAGTATGCACACAAACCAAAGCATGAATAGGAAGTGTGAAGTAGACATGAAGATGAATGCGTTTGTACATGTGTAAGCATGAATGAGTGTGGACATGAGTATGTTGTGTGTGTTCACGCAAGAGTCCATGTTGTATGTGCAGGATCACAAATGTGTGTGTGAGGTTCAGGGGAGTTAGTTGTGAATGTGCAGGTGTGTCCGTGGATATAAACACGGGTGCAGGTACACGGGAGTGAGTGTGAGCTTGAGTGTGCAAGCACTTATAAGTTGTGGACACAAGTTGCACAGGCTAGTGTGGCATTTCTAAGAGGACAAATGCAAGGGGCAGTTAGTTGGGTGAGCAGGGGTATGAAGAAGAGAGTAGGTGTGCAAGCGTGTATGAAGACAGCAGGTGGGCTCAGGTGTGAGCTCAGGCTGAGAGGGCTGCCTAGGTGTGAGGTGGAGATGAGAACAGTTATGTTGCCGAGGTGTGAGCCTCTCCCTGAGTCAGGGCACCTGATTGGTAAAGACTGGAACTGAAGCAATAAACACTTCAGACCTGGAGCACAGCCTCCTTTAAGGGACAGAGAAATGGGCGTGTGAGAAGCTGGGCCCTTCACACACTGGAGCAGGCTTTTGCCATCAGCTGGGGTCAGTAAGAAGGATCCGTGAGTAAAGTGCTTACCACCAAGCCTGGTGACAAGTTCCATTCCACATGCTGAAAGGAGAGAACCAACTCCCAAAGTTGTCCCCTGACCTCTATGCATGTGTAGTGGCACGTGTGTGCCACACACACACACACACATAATATATATATATATATATATATAACTTCCACCAAGGAGCTACACCAGGCCCAGCAATTCCACTTCTAGGTATATGCCCAGGAGACAGACAAAAGGCCACACAGGTTACAAAGGAGATGGCTCAGCCTGCATAAAAACCTAAGACCAGGTTCTTAGCACCCACATGAACAGCCGCGTGGCAGCCAGAATGTGTCTTCAATTCCAGGGCTAGGGAGGTGTAGGCAGAGGGTGAACTCCAGGGTTAGTGAGAGACTGTTTCAAAAGGTTCACAGCTAGTGCAAGCATCCAGATGGTGGGGGTGACCTCACAGTGACCAACCCTAAGCAGGTTGACAAGGCTGCAGGAGAGAAGTCCTGCAAATGCCTCCTGCTCAAAGAGAACCAGATCAGCTCTGTGACGGAGTCTCTGCAGGCGTATAAGCTGGCCCAGTCCAACGACTGGGGCATCATGGGGTCTCATCCACCTCCACTGAAGACACTTTCATCGCTGACCTGGTGGTGGGGCTCTGCACTGGGCAGATCAAGACTGGTGCCCCTTGCCGATCTGAGTGCCTGGCCAAATACAATCAGATCCTTAGGATCGAGGAAGAGCTGGGCAGCAAAGCCAAGTTTGCAGCAGGTCCTTCAGGAATCCCCTGGCCAAGTAAAGCGTGGACTGGGGATCCCTGGAGCCACCAGTTGCTAAGTCCTATGTCCTGATGTCATCCAGGCAGCTCAAGGCCAGCCCAGAGCGTGCCCCTCCCATGTCACTGCTTCCTTAGACGTCCACACCTGACCACCAGAAGCGCTGCTGAAGACCCCAGCTTTGTAATCATGTGACTGGTCTGAATCATTGTTTCTGTCACCCAACTTCCCAGCTTGTGTCTGGAACCCTCAGAACTGCAGTGTAATCTCTAGGGTGCTGAAGGTCAAGATTCCCCCCCCCCCAAGTTGTTTACATGCAAAAACAAAAGCCACAGAAGCCCTCCCAAACAAAAACAAAAACAAAAACGGGTAAACCAGGTGGTGGCAGGGCATGCCTTTAATCCCAGTGCTAGGGAGGCAGAGGCAGATAGATCTGAGTTCAAGTCCAGCCTGATCTATAGAATGTTCCAGGACAGCTAGGGCCACACAGCTAGGGCCCCCTGTGTGTGTTGGGGGTTGGGGAGAATAATCAGGTGGATTTTTGCAGTGGACATGAGTTTAACAGAGAAACCCAACTGGTCACAGTGCTGAGAACAAGGGTCTGAGTGCTCCGCCCTCAGTTGGACATCTAAATCACTCTGTCCAACTTGAAGGAAGAAAAGATGGTGAGAAAGGGAGCGTGGGGAGGAGTGCTATGTGACACTGCTTTCCAGATGTTCCAGATATGGTGGCCTGGCCGCCATGCCGCACTCAGGTTGGGCGTGTCATGGATGGATAGTGGAGAGAGGCTCCTGAGCCCCCACCCCCACCCCTCTGAATGGCTCCTGAGGGGAGGAAAAGGGAAGTGTCATTTTCTTCAGCGTTGCAAGTAGCCACAATTAACCTCAGTGAGAAAATTAAAAACAAACGTAAAAATAAGAAAACCAGCTGGGAAGAAAGGCTCCGGCAGGAGTGGAGGGGCATGAAGGAGGAAAACAGAATGAAAATGACCAAGATTCATTATATACAGGGATGAAACTCGTTTTGTTGTTTTTTAGGTGGGAAATGATTGAAGAAGGCACAAGGCATGGACTATGGGCTTCCGTGCATACACGCGTGTCCTCACGTCTATGCACACACATGCAAAGGCTGCACACGCGTGCACACACAGGGTCACAGCAGTGTTACCAGAGAGTGGAGACAACTCAAACATCCGACGAACCAATGCATGAGCCTGTGTGTCTCAAGATGTGTGTGCATGAGATGCTGCTGTGTGTGCATGAGCCTGTGTGGCTCGTCTGTGCATGAGATGCTACCGTGTGTGCATGAGATGCTGCTGGGTCACACCTCCTCCTGGGCGTCACAGAGCCACCTGCAGGGGACCACAGGTGGCAACTGCATCCACAGGAAATATCTAGAACAGACGGCCTGAAGTAAGTCAGAAGGGAGCTGGTGAAGTTGCAGCTGAGGTCCTGGAGCATCAGTGACTGCTAAGAGCCATGGATTTCCACTTCTGGGGGTAGTGTGGGCAGGACACGTTCTTAGGTTAGATCTCGATGGATACTACAGTTATCTTACCGTGCTCACGGCCAGGAGGCTGGAGAAGTGGCTCAGCAGTTAAGTACATTTGCTGACCTTGCAGAAGACCAGGGTCCACAACCCATGTGGCAGCTCACAGCCACCCATAACTCCCGTTCCAGGGGATCTGATGCCTTCCTCCTTCCGGCTTCTGTGGGCAGCAGGCACACCCACAGAATACAGACACAAAACACAAAACACATACAGGCTGGGCAAGTGAGCTTCTGGGAGTTCAAGGTCAGGTTTTCTTTGTTTTCTCTCTGCCTTTCTGCCTGCCCCTGCCCCCTCTTTGAGACAAGGTCTTACTATGTAGGCCTGGGAGATCCACCTGGTTCTGGCATCCAAGTGTTGGCATTAAAGGTGTATGCCACCTACTAGAAACTTTTTAAAAAAATAAATAAATAACAACTGCCCACTACCCATGCCTCTTGCAGGAAAGAGGGTCAAAACTCCCAGCCAAATTGCCTAGTACAGAGAGACAAAAATCCCCGTGGCCCTTCTCATAGGTAAGGTTTTTGTTCATTTGCTTCTTTTTTCGTTTTTTTGTTTGCTTGTTTGTTTGTTTGTTTGTTTGGAGACAGTCTCTTGTAAGGCAGGCTGACTTCAAACTTCCTATGCAGCCAAAAATGCCCTTCAACTGTTAATCTTCCTTCCTTTGTCCCCCTAGACCTGAGATTAAAGGCACACACCCACTAAACCCAGTTTACGCAGTGTGGGGGATCAAACACAGAGCCTTGTGCACGCAAGGCAAGCACTCTACCAACTGAGCCACATCCTCAGCCACAGCTAACAAATGTTAACTACATGTGCTGAGATGTAGGGGGCTTTGACAGGTCTTGGAAGTGGGTTCCTGACCAACCTCTGGGGAGTCGAGGCTGGATGTTTCTTGCCCGAAGTTCAGGGTGTGATGTTGCAGTACAGATGCAGTGTTCTGAATAGGCTTCCCAGCACTGTGATTTATCCAATCCATTCTTTAGAGTTTTGTCAATAGTCATATCCCAGGTGGATCATGACAGATACACATCTTGCTTTATCTGACTGGAGATGTTGTCTTTGCTCCTGCTTTGTGTATGTGTGTGTGTATGTGTGTGGTGTATGCTGTGATATGTGTATGTGTGAGTGTGTATTTAATGGAGCTCGAGTTTATAGTTTATCTACACCCGTTGAGCTTGCTAGTCCTATGCAGCTACTGTTCTGGGCTTGTTGTAAGCTGGCAAGCAGACACAGAGCTCAGCTGTCCTGAGGGAGGTGTTGAGGGTCAGGGCCAGCAGCGGGTGGGGCTGGTTACCCATCCTGGCTGTGGGCCCTGGAGCCAGATGTTTGGGCTTAGCAGCTCAGCCAAACAGGGATAGGATGACTGAGTAATTAGGTACTTGCTTGTTTGGGACTAGCAGAAGGTATCGTGGGGGTAAAGAGACCTGGGGCTAAAACACCCATCATACACCCATACACCTCTGATTTGCAGAAAAACCAAAGACCTTCCCCCAAGTTGGGCTCTCTGGCATATTCAGAGAGATGGTCTGTAGCTAGGGTCCAACTGATCCCAATCAGGGATAGAGACGACTGTTTTTCCAATCTGGGGTACTGCTCTATGATACTCTAATGAGCCAGGACAGGAAGGAGAAGGCAGCAGAAGCCCTATCCTCCCAAGTTTAGCTCTCAGTAGTTATTTAAGTCTTTGGCTTAATAAGATTTGAGGACCAGAGAGTTCCCTGCATATGCCTTTGCCTGCTGGCGGGACCAGAGTGTCCATCTATTAAGACCCCTGGGCATTATCCCACTCCCTGCCCAATCAGTAACTGGACCCTACTGGCCTTTACAGGAGTGCAGGGGCGCCAGGCTCCATCACCTTCAGTGACCTCTGAGTTGTGATCTGGAAAGAGAAGGAGGGACCAGTTTCCTGGCCACAGTTTCAGGGGTCAGAACTGGAGTTCGAGGGGTGGAATGCCTTCCAAACTGGTCCTCAGTTTTCAGACCAGTAAGAAGAGGTGCAGAGATAGGAAGGCACCTGCTCTGGTCACCAAGATGGGGGAGTCATAAAAGTCCTAATCTGGAACCCCAGGATGAGGTCAAAGAAGGGGCATGGCCCTTATTGTTCCAGGGCTGGGTTGCAGCCCTACTGTGTGGATTTGATGATGGGCTAGAGGACCCTGAGTCCTTTCTGCAATGCAAATCAAAACTCCTCCCTTGCAGGGCCGAAGTGATGTGGATGGGAGGTAGTTTTCAGGTGGTGCATGCTGGAATCCCAGTACTAAGGAGAGTACTCTCTTCTCTCTCTGTCTCTCTCTGTGTGTCTCTGTGTGTGTGTGTCTCTCTCTCTCTCTGTCTCTCTCTCTCTCTCTCTCTCTCTCTCTGTGTGACACACACACACACACACACACAGAGTTCACATGCTAGGCACAGAGAGCCATAGTTAGCTGTGTCTGGGATCACTTCTGTTTCTAGGGTTTTTCCCATTAATTCATTTACTTTATTGGGTTACGCATCTGGAGGTTAGGGAACAGCTTATGGGAGTTGGTTCTCTCCTTCTATTATTTAGGTTCCAGGCACCAAACTCAGATCATCAGGGCTTACATAGCAAGTGTCTACCCACTGAGCCATCTCACTAGCCCTGGGCTCAGTCTTCATAAGTGGATATGTACCACCTGGCATCTCTGCCTGTTCATGAACTAACTCAGTGGTAATCCTCATCCTGTGGGCTTAGTGTGGTTAATATTCCCATTTTACAGAGGAGAAAACTGAGGCACTGAGAAATGAACAAAAATTCCAGAAGTATACAGGCTGCAAGACTAGACACAAGCCCAGTTGGTTCGATGTGGCCACATAATCCTATCTGAGCTGGACATGAGTTCAGTTGGTAGAATGCTTGCCCAGTATACATGAAGCCTTAGGTGCAACCCTCAATGGTGCATATAACCAAGTATGATACTGTACATCTTCATTCCTAGTACTTGGGAGATGCAGGCGAGAAGGTCAGAAGCTTGTGGGCATCCATGACACACTGAATGACATGCCAGATTGGGCTACATGCATAGAACCTTCTCTCAAAAGGGTCTGGAGGAGACGGGCTTGGGTTGCCAATCAAGGCTGCTTCAGGGACTGGGGCACAAAATGGGGATAACAGATCAGTCACTCTCACTCATGTACCCTGCAGAGCCTAAGCTCACTCAAAAATACAATGTTCCCGTCCAGTCATCTCCGCATGCCCATGAGACATACACTATTATTATCCCCGTTTATAGGTGGGGAACGGAGACTAAGAGGCTCAGTAGCTGGCTCAGGACTACCCCTAGCAAGGGCTCCACCCCGGCTTCCAGGCTGAGAGTGCATCTCCTCCTCTTCTGAGCTGTGGTAACAGTACCCTCCCTAGTCAGTGTTAACGGAGATGGAATGACAGCCGGCTGCAGAGCCTCTAAACCAGCGGTTCTCAACCTGTGGGTCACCTTTCACAGGGGTTACCTAAGCTCATCCCGCATATCAGATGTTTATGTTATGATTTGTACCAGTAGCAACAAAAAGTACATTTATGGCTGGGGGTCACCACAACATGAGAAACGGTATTAAGTGGTTGTAGCATTAGGAAGGGTGAGAATTGCTTCAAACAGTCTGATACAGACACACCCCATAAGTGCTTGTCCATATGATGATGATGCCAGACTCATGAGCTGTGTGCTCTGTCCCTAAAGCTGGGCACACCATGGATGAGACAGCTTCCTGCCTGCACAGATTCATCAATGTCAGGACTGTCATAACGGTCACCACTAGCATGGTCAACATTAGCACCAGCATCGCTAGCACGTCAGTGTCATCATGTCTCCACCATTACCACCACCGCCGCCATCACACTCACTGCGTTTCACCATCACCATCAATACCATCACCACTCTAATCACCACCAACCACAGTTCACCATCACCACCAACAACAATACCATCATCACTGTTATCAACACCATCTCCACAGTCACCACAAAATCACCCCCACCACCATCATAACCTTCACAACTAACACCACCATCACCATCAACACACAATCACGGCTTCATCATTATACCATCAACACCACCACACCGTCTTTGTCATCACGCTCATTGCCACTGACATCATCACACCATTATTGCCATCATCCCATCACCACGACCATCATGACCACCAACCAC
Source organism: Mus minutoides (assembly GCA_902729485.2). Lineage (NCBI taxonomy): Eukaryota > Metazoa > Chordata > Mammalia > Rodentia > Muridae > Mus > Mus minutoides. The sequence continues at coordinate 2,368,898 of LR749539.1, forward strand.
CATCGCAGCACTGTGACCATCACCATGACCTTCATCATAAATGCCATCCTGTCACTAACCATGATCCTATCAACACCACCATCACCCGCCATCATCATCAATACCATGAGCACATGACCACCAACTGCCATCGCCCCACCACCATCTCCAGCACCATCATCGTGTTCAGCGTTATCACCATCGCCATCACAGGCGGCATTGACAAGTTAGGATCAGCACTGTGATTCTGTCCCTCCAGAGTCCCTGCTCCCCAGTAACAACACCCACACTTTGATTGTACATACTTTGGCTTTTGTTTAAGAGTATCTTAAGTGCCGAGAATTTCAGAGTGGGTCACACATCTCCCCTCAGAGGCCTCTCCTCCTCCTCTGTGGTGGTGGTCGTGGGCACAGGTGTGCTGGGGGGCCAGGCCACCTCTGCTAGCCTCTTTACGGTCTCACTCAGCTGCCCCAACCCCTGCGCAGCCTCTACCAACTGGGCTAGACCCAGCGCCAGGACTTGGCGCTCCTGCCGGTCCTGCTCCAGGACCCAGGTCAGTCTCTGCAGCTGGTCACCCACCTCCCTCACAGCACCCACCAGCTCCACCAAGGCAGGTGGCTCACAAGCCATGACTCTTACAGGTGGTACTGGGGACACACATGGTCCAAAAGGACCTGGGTTGTGATTAGGGGTTGGCCCTTGAGTGAGATGGTCTGGGGAAGGTTGGTCTGATGGATGGGCCACAGAGGAGATGGGAAGGTCGGGGGTCACCATGGGGTCTGAAGCTGAGTGTAAGGTCTGGCTTCTGGGTGGTTTGAAGGCATCTGTGGATAGTGGGTCTATGTTTGAGGCTGCAGAGGGCCTGGAGGTGCCAGACTCCGAGGCTAGAAAGAGCTCTAGGTTCTGCATCTGGGATGTGTCTGTGGACGGGGCTTCCTCAAAGGTCAACTCTGTGTTTAGGCTAGGCTTGACCCTCAGCTGTGAAGTGAGAGAGGAAAATTCTGTCTCTCCAGAGGGTGGAAGGGACTCTGTAGGGGTGGCGGGGGTTGGGGGAGGGGGAGGACTTGTGGTGGGGTGAGGGTTCCTGGGTCGCTGCGGGTTTGTGGCAGGTTGAGGGGTCGTGGTGGGATAGGCAGTTGTGTTGGGGTGAGGGGTGCTAGTGGGGTGAGAGGCTGTGAGTGGCTGTATGGGGAGGTCTGAGGAGTCAGAACTTTCTGGAGTTATTTCAGGTGCTGGTGTTCTGTCAGAACCTGGGGTCAGCTCTGAGGTAGGAGAAAGGATGCTCACTTCTGACAGCATAGAGAAGTCAGAGGTTAGCCCTTCAGGGGAGTTGGGTGTTGGGCTTCCTGAAAGTTCTGGGGAACGCGTTGGAAGCAAACTGGTATCAGGAGTGGACAAGGCAAAGGTTGCTGGGGAGGGAAGTCCTGGGGTGAGTGGAGATGGTCTGGGGGGGCTAGAGGTCCCCTCCTGCTTTGAGTCTGGGATGAGTTGTGGCCAGGAGCCAGAGGTCTGCCATGAGCCAGAAGGCTCTGGTGGGGTGGAGGAAGCAGGGGATGAGGTGGTGTGTGTTGTTTTGGCTGAGGTGGGCAGTGGCCGGTGCTCAGGTTTTGGCTTCCTTGGTGAACCTGGAGTTGGAGAAAAGAGGGGCAGATTGGTCAGAGGTCAGTCTGCCCTATTGCCCTATCCACGTATTCTGCAAAGTCCCTTGAGGAGATAACCAATGGGAAGGCAAAGATCTTTGTGACATCATGGGTCACCGGCAGACTTCACCAGGCCCTAGTGCCCCTCCTTCTCGCCTCTTGGGAGGTCCCTGCCGCCACCTGGTGGCCTATGCGGGGAACACACATGCCTACAAGTACAGCGTACAGAAAGAGCCCAGTGGACCAGAAAGATGAACGCTCTTTGGGATAGGAGAAGATTCCTAGGAAACACCCACAGTTAGACTCTATGTGATAACTAACGTTCACTGTCAACTTAACAGGATTTGGAATCACCCAGGTTTATGTGTCAACAGCCTAGCCTTGATGTTGAGCTCCGGGCCTTTGTCTCATAAAAACAAGGTTTAGATAGTGCCTGGGGAATAGCACCAGAAGTTGTCCTCTGGCCTCCACACACGCTGTCCACACATTACAGAGACACACACAAGCATTTCCATACAGTTATACTTACATACATAACACACACATATATACATAAGACACATGTAAATTGTTTAAAACAGCCTCATCCTACTACCACACCCTCTTCTAACCCTTGCTACAGAGAACTGTCCCAAAAGTCTGCTTGCACCGTTTGTACTTCTGATTTATTTGCCCCATTCTCCCTACAAGGATCCCCCTGTATCAGCTGTATCTGCAGTGGGCAGTGCCTCGCCACAGGCTCAATTCTACCACGAGGGAGCGCTGTGGGACAGAGGAAACTACCCTAATTGTGCAGCATGTAGGTGCTGGAAATCCAGCTGCACTTGAACAAGGAACGGGGTCTCTAAAAGATCACTTCTGGTTCCAGCATTCTAATGATCAGCCTCGATACCAGCAAGAGATACTCCTGGATCGAAGTTACAAGTTCCTGAAGTCTGCTCCCTAGTTCAACTCTACAAGTGGAGAGCAGGGATCCTGGTGGCCAATCAAAATGTGCAGCACTCCTGTGACATAAGGAAGTGCTAGGCAGAAGAGCAGGTACCTACCTAGGCAGGCCTGACTGTGCATGCATGCTGGGTTCCAGAAAGGATGCAAGCGGATCCTCCAATCAGTGACAGGCAGAGGGACACACGGAGACAGGCAGGGAGCATTAACAGTCAAAAGTGTATGCAGAGAGAGTGAAATGAAGGAGATAGAGACAGGGGTGTGAAAGGCAGCAGGTGGGTAGGGTACAAACAGTGTATCTCACAGAAATGAGGGCCAGGAGATGCAGAGAGAGAGAGAGAGAGAGAGAGAGAGAGAGAGGACTGAAGCTAGCAGAATTAAAAAACAGAAAGTGTGACTCAGAACATGACAGTAGCTGACTGAAAAGAAGTTGGAGTATGTGTGCCTGTAACCCTAGCATTGGTGGGTGCAGTCAGGGGATCAAGGCCAGCCTCGGGTACATAGAGAAGCCCAGCCTGAGCTATAAAAGAACAACTCAAAAGTGGGAAGGGGCAGAGAAGGGTAAGGGAGGGAAGGGAAGGGAGAAAGAAGGGGAAGAGAAGAGGCTGGAGAGATTGCTCAGTGGTTAGAGCACTGACTGCTCTTCCAGAGGTCCTGAGTTCAATTCCCAGCAATCACACGGTGGCTCACAACCATCTGTAATGGGATCTGATGCCCTCTGCTGGGTGTCTGAAGACAGCTACAGTGTACTCAAAATAAATAATGAAAAAGAAAAAGGAAAAGAAAAAAAGAAAGCCTGTCTCAAGAAGGGGAAGGGAGGAAAGAGGGACATGGATGACATGTGGCTCGAGTAATAAATTAGAGGCAGAGCAGATGAGATGGATCAGCACCCAGCCTGACAATTCTAGTTGTATACCTGGAACCCACATGGTAGAAGGAGAAGACTGACTCCTGCAAGTTGTTCACACACACACACACACACACACACACACACATCCATGCATGTGTGTACGTGCCCACACATATGAGCTCATGCACTAAAGCGCACTTGTATGTGTACAGGAGTGTGTGCATGCATACTCTCACATGCATGCACACACACGAATCCATGCATGCATGCACACACACATGAGCTTGCACACGCGTGCATACACACACATACATATGAGTGTGTGTGTGTGTGTGTACATACTGTGGCATATGGCCCTGAGCACAGGCACGCATGCACACACATATACAATCAATCAATCAAACAAAGAAAAAGGAAGGAAAAAGGGGAAAGCTACAGAAGGGAGGAGATAAAAGCAGAGGGTCTGAAAAAGACAGTGGAGGGGGTCCTCAGGAAGGCAAGAAGAGAGGAAGTCACGTGAAATACAGTGAGTGCCGGGCAAAGTGGTGCCCAGTGACCCCAGGGCTGGGGACGGGGAGGCAGGGGAGAACAGGAGTTCTAGGCCAGCTGGGTCAACGAAAGAAAAAAGAAAAGGCAAACTACTTAGACATGGGGTGAGATGGAGACTTGAAAGGAAGATACAGGGGCTGGACAGATAATTCAGGCTGTTCTACCAGAGAAGCCAGGTTCAATTCCCTGCACCCACATGGCTGCTCACACCTGTCTGTAACTCCAGTTTCAGGAGCGCTGGTGCCCTCTTCTGGCCAGGACTCTGGTGCCCTCTTCTGGCCTGTGTGGGAACTGTATGCACATGGCACAGACATGCATACAGGCAAAAACAACCGAACCCATAAAATAATAACTTTAAAAAGTGTATAAGGTGTAAAAGGAGTATAGAACTTTAAAGAAAACTAAAGAAAAAACAAAAGTTACTGCACTTGGAAAAACAGAGTGCTAAAGAGAAGAGAGTGGGAACGAATCCAATGGGAGAAAGACACCAGGAGAAAAGCAAAATGGAGTTCTAAGATGTAGCTGATTAAAGTCAAGAAGTTGGTAAGAAAGGGAAAGTTCGCAGGCAACAGAGTGTGCAGGAGGAGAGAGGTCACCCACGGGAGACATAGGAACAGAGCTGAATGGGGATGACAGAAAACACGCAGGGTGGCAGCTCAGCGGCCAGGGTAGATGGAGATCCTGGGTTAGCATCAGGGGTGGAAGGACACTGACCCTCATGGGTGGAGCTGGGAAGGGCAGGAGTTAGAACCTGTGCTCCAGGAGGGTCCTGTCTGTGTCTGACCTAGAGCCTGGCCAAGACAGAGCATAGACTGCCAGACTGGGTATGACTCTGCTGACATTGGAACCATGTGCTGACAGGACAACCCTGAGCTGAGGGCCCTGCGTCATTCCTGCTGATGCTCTGGATTGAGGGGCCGCTGCCTGGTCGCTTTGGTAGGCTCAGTACTAGCTGGTGCCCTCTGATCGCTTGGAGCCACATGCTGTGCCATCGCACTCTGGAGAAGATGAGTATTGTCAAGCCCAAGAGTGGAACACATTAGGCAAGCCTGCCAGGACATGGAGGCCTAGGCTAGTTGTTAGAGAGATCTTTAGGGCTGACCACAGTAGCACATATGTTTGTAATGCCAACACTTGGGAGGGGAAGACAGGAGGTTCAAAGCAAACCTCAGCCACATAGCAAGTTCAAGGCCAGTCTGGGATACATGATACGGCACCTCAAAAAACAAAACAAAACAAAACCGGGTGGACGCCATGGCCCGGTGGGTAAAGGAGTTTGTGGATAGAGCTCCGCCATTTTTCCTCTGATCTCATCACACATGCCTTAGCATATGTACCCAGGTCAAGCCCCTCACCTGTGTCTGGAAGGCTCTGTGTTGCTGGAGAGAGGACTTCAGTGTTTGTAGTGGTAGCCCAGGAAAGTGTATGTCCAGGCCTCGAAGCCACTGTGGTCCCTTTGGTCAGGTCCTCTCCGGAAGTGGGGTCCCAGGTCCAGGAAGGATAATCGTCATCACCTGTGTAGCCTGGGGGAGAGACAGGTAGCTGAGGTCCTCTCCACTGGGCTTCCCTTCCCTGCCAGAGTCTTCTGAAGTAAGCTTTCCTGTTCTCACGCTGAGCCCCCTCCAGCCCGCTAGATGCCATTGTGTCCCACTCTAACCCCACCCCCTTGGCCTCCCTCGCTGTTCCCTGGTACCAGTGCAGGAGAGCACCACATCTTCTTCGTGGTCACAGTTGTGCTTCCCCCATGCCCCCGAGGGACAGTCTCTCAGTGACGCCTCACTTCCCTTACAGCCCATGTCATCCAACCAGATGGGGCCAGTGCCAGGGCCATAGTGGGTTTTGCCTACTCGGGGCCGGACCTTTCCGCAACCCAGTTCCCAGCAGGCCACTGTGGCATCCCGGAGGTCCCAGCTGTCATCACACACTGTTCCCCAGAGGCCGGCATGCCACACCTCTAGCCGGCCAGCACACCTGTTGGGCCCATCAGCCAGACGAACCCGGAAGGGACCTGGGGGAGGTGGGAGACTCTCAGGTTAGGAGGTACAGGGCCACCTCCCTGTCCCCACCCTTTTAACTCTCTACTACTTACCCAATGGCACAGGGACTCCAGCAGTTGGGTTGGCAGCTGGATCTTGGGATGATTCCAGAGAGCCTTCTGTGTTCTCACCAGATGGCTCCAAGGAGGTCTGAGGGGTTTGCATGGTGGTGACCTCAGAGGTCACTTCTTGGGGACCTTGAGTGGACAGTGACACCACAGGCTCTGAGGTCCACTCCCAGGGGACCCTAGGGGTCAGCCTTACAATGGTATGTGAGGTCTGCCTGTGGGGAGCCTCTGTGGTCAGTCTCTTTGGTAATTCAGAGGTATGTGTGGTTGGATTTAGGGAGGTTGGGGTGCCTGGGGCCCTGGAACATTTGGTGGTTGGCATCCCAGGGGGCTGAGTGGTTGGTCTCTTTGCATTTTTAGTCACCCACTTCTTGGTACTCTTGGGTGCTTTCCCTGGAGCCTTTGTGGGTTTCTGTGGCACACTGGAGGTGAGACTTGCAGAAGGTTTGGTAGTTAGCTCTCCTGGAAGCCAGGCATCCTGATCTCTACCCAGCCCAGGGAGCCAGCTCCAACTGAAAGGGTCTGAGATGGTATCTAGGCCGGGGGTCCCTAGGAGACCAGGAGAGAGGAGAGATAAGATCATGACGGAAGGTCTCATCCTGTCCTGCTAAGCCATACCCTCTGCCCTCATGTCCCTTAAGAAAATAGAAGTCTGTTGGACTGAAGAGATGGATCAGCGGCTAAGAGTACTTACTGCTCTTCCTTAGGACCTGAGTTTGATTCTTAGCACACACAGGCTCACAACTGTCTGTAACTCTAACCTCAGAGAGCCTAGTGGCCCCTCCTGGCCTCCGTGGACTCCAGACAAGCACATGGCGCACAGATCCACTTGCAGGCAAAATACCCGCACACTTAAAAACTAAATAAAGGCAATCTATACTAAGTATGCTTGTCCCCTGACCTTTGCGAGCATGTCAGCAATGCATTGTTCCCTAATTATCTCTCTCACCCCTACCTGCCTCTCTCCCCTCTTCATAACCTTGGGCTTTGTCATGCGATCCATCAAAGGCCACCTGCGTTACTGATGGATTGAAACTGTCATTAAGAGCCTGGTATAACAGTTAAAGCTACTTTGAAATCCCATCTCATCCCTGTCAGAAAAACTATCATCAAGGTAATAAATGGCAGCCAATAGGAAACGGACTCCTCCCTCACTCTTAGTGGGAGTGTCTAGTGGTGTAACCACCCTGGGAAACTAGCGTGCAGATTCCGCAAAAAGCTGGGGCTGGGGGCTGGAGAGACAGCTCAGCAAGGAAGAGCATCACACAAACAAATGTACGTGGTTAAAAATAATAAAGTCAATTTTTTTTTAAAGGCAAGGAATAGAGCAACTCGGATAGCTACTCAGTTCCGAGGCACACCCCCTAAAGCAGTGGTTCTCAGCCTTCCTCATGCTGCCACCCTTTAATGCAGCTCCTCATGTTGTGGTGACCCCCAACCATAAATTATTTTTGTTGTTACTTCATAACTATAATATTACTAGTGTTATGAGTCATTATATAAATATCTGATTATTCCAGGGGTTGTAAGTGACCCCCCCCCGAAAGAGTCATTCAACTGCCAAAGGGGTCACAATCCATGGGTTGAAAACCACTGCCTTAGGGGCTTCATCTCTTAGTAATGTAACAGCTGCTTATGTTTTTACTCTTTGAGACAGGAGCAAAGCTGTCCAAGCAGGCCTTGAACTTGCGATCCTCTTACACCATCTCAAGTAACTAGGATTATAGGTCTGCCCCACCAAGCCTGGCTTTCTTAGACACACACACACACACACACACACACACACACACACACACACTAAAGATTTACTTCTATTTGATGTATTTTCTCTGCATGAATGTCTGTGCACTGTATGTGCCTGCAGCAGCCAGAAGAGAGCATCAGATTCCCTACCCACCAAGTGGAGTTAGAGAGCTGCCATGTGGGTGCTGGGAATCAAACCTGGGTCCCCTTCAAAATCAACCAGCACTTTAAACCACTTAGCCTCTGTTTGTTTTCCCATAACAAGGTTTCTATAGCTCAGGATAGCCTTAAATTCATAAGAATCCTCCTGCCTCAGCCTTCCAAGTGCTAGTACCACAGGCTTGCTCTATTACCACTGCCGTTTCTTTCATATTCAGTACCCTCAAGAGTGGTATGAAGCCTACAGACCAGTTCCCAGCTCCCCATCCTCCCACGGCTCCCAGAGGAGACAGAGGCAGAGCTGATGACTCTATCTTTTGTGTCACCAATATCCACTCTCTGTCTCTCTGGTTAGGCTACCTAGGCAGTCAAGGATGAACCATGCTCAAGCCAAGCTTGGAGGCTTTGCCCTGGCTCTAGGAAGATGACCTCTAAGCCCTTGGAATGTTCTTGCCTGGTAAGAAACTCTTTATATGTTTCGGGGGTGAGGGGGTTGCACCATGTTAAGTCCATACTGACAATGTGACTTCTGAACAGCCCTGAAAGTGGTCAATCAAACCCCTACCAATAAATAAATAAATAAATAAATCCCGTAGACATACATCAACAGGTGTTGCTGGGCTAACCCAGCACTGTTTACACCCCTCCCACAAACACCAGGACTTCACACCTAAGCTCCACTCCACATGTGCTTTCCTTGGCTAAACTTAACCTACATATTCAGTATATTGAAATCCAACCCCCCCCACCTCTCTCATTTCTGGGAGTCCTTTAGCAACAGAAGGAACATCAGTGTGGCTTCAGAGACCTCCCGAACAGTACCTTGTCCTGCTAGTTTGCAATAGCTTGTCTGTGTTCCCCTTGCCTTCCATGAGGCGTGAGCTTCTCAAAGACCCATACTATGTTCATTCCATTCTGAGCACCCAGCTCCTAGCTCAGTATCTAGCAGTGGAGTTGGAAACCAGACCGCCTAAAAATGGGGGGAATGCACTGCCAGAGTTCATGTGAATTAACCCTCACTTTGGCTAGACATAGGCAGTTTGAATGAGGTTATATGAGCTAAATACCCAATACAGAGCTGGAGCTTGCAGTTCTCAGTCAAGTTAACACCACCCTTAGCCTCCACTGCTTCCTCTTGGAAGCCCTCCTAGAGACAGTGGGTGGCTAGTGCATTCTCACCAGTGCAGGTAACCCCGACATCCTCATTGTGGGCGCAATTGTGTTTCCCCCAGGAAGCAGCAGGGCATTCTGACAGTGAAGCCTCCGTCCCCACACAACCTACGTCATCCAGCCAGATGGGGCCTGCACCCCAGCCAAAGCGTCCTGCTGTGGGGTCTGGTTGCCGAGGCCCCCTACAGCCCAGTTCCCGGCAGACCACAGCTGAGTCTCTCATGTCCCAGCTGTCATCACATACTGTCCCCCAGCGTCCATCATGCCATACCTCCAGCCGGCCAGAGCACCTGCTGGGTCCAGCCACCAGGCGCAACTGGGGGGACCCTGGAATAGAAAAAAAAAATAAAAGCAAGAATCAGGGTCAAAGAGCCCAGCTAGCACTCTGAACCTTCATCTACCTGCCTTCCGCCTTCTTTTCTAAATGTCTATCAGCTCTGCTTCTCCTCATAACCCTTCAGCTCAGGTAGCAGGTACTCATCAAGGTCTCTCCTGCACTGGACACAGAGCCAAGCAGAGCTGCCTGGCTCCTCAGAAAGCTAAATGTAGAATTACCATGTGATATAGAAATCCCACTCCTAAGGATACACCCAAAATACATCGAAAGGGGGCTAGCGAGGTGGCTCAGTGGGTAAAAGCACCTGTCCTCAAGCCTGACAACCCCAGAAGTCCGATCTCTGGGACATCCACATGGCCAAAGAAGAGTTCTCCAACCTATGTGTACCATGGCATGTGTGCACACATGCACGCACAGAGATAAACATGATTTTAAGAACTTGAATGTATCTGTTAACATTTAATCATTTCATTATTAGAAATTCTGATTAGAAACATGCCTGCTCCTGACATTTCCCTCTACGTGGTTCCTAGAAGAAATTGAGCATCAAAACCTCCACTTGCTCCAGTAACGGCAAGGTAACCACTAGACAATAACTGCCCTATTCATCTGCAGACAAAATACTGTCCAAAGAGGTCAAACAGATGTGGGCTAGTCGACTGCTAAGCTCTGCCAAGACAGGGAAAGCTAGCCCTTCATATTCCTGCTTTATTTCAAGGTCTGCAGATGGTCCTGGGCCAGAAGGCAGAAGACAGATGCTCTGATGTTATAAGCAGTTAGGGGCCTGTCCAGGCAGGCAGCTGTCTCCACAATTTAAGTTTTTGGAAGCTGTTTTTATGCTTCCTATATATTCAGGTTATATTTCTTTCTTTCTCAGATGTCTGACAGGGTTGAAGACTAGTTATAGTCTCATAACCAAACACAAGTTGTTTAGCATTAAGAGAGATGGTATAGATTCGAAAGGATGGTTTTCAGATGGTAATGCAAGCTAATATCAGAACATAATTCAGATATAAACGTATAAACTCTTTAAGTTCAGCTAGATGGTGGAATACTTTATCTAATTGACAGATATGATTAACCAGATGTTACTTGTATATTATATGAGTACACTATCAGATCCCATTACAGATGGTTGTGAGCCACCATGTGGTTGCTGAGGATTGAACTCAGGTCCTCTAGAAGAGCAGACAGTGGCTAGCCAGAGGACATTGTAACAGTCCCACCATAGAACCCAGACGTTAGGCAGTGGGCTCTCATGCCCACCTTCCTCTCCAGGTCAGGGCCAGCTACAGAAGGTAGAAGCAACCCTGGATTTTAGGCAATTAGCAGAGCATTAATCAAGTACTGGTCTGAGCAGGAGCTTGGGCTCCTCTTTTCTACCTTTCTTTTTGTAAGCAGGTTTTGTGGAGACAGTCTTAGAGCTAAGGCAGAGAGGGACTCACCAGCTTCGGGCCCGGGCTCTGAAGGGGCAGTAGGAGAAGCAGGAGGAGGCCAAGTGCCCGCTGAGCCTGGCATCTGACCCATGGAGTTAGGCAGAAGCCTGGGTGTTGTGCTGTTGCTGTCCACTGCAGGAACTGTAGGCTGCACATCACTGAGAGGCATGCCTGGGCCAGGAAAGACGACATTAGCACCACCTCCGGGACTGCCTCCTACACAGGCCCAAGGCTTCCACAACCCTGAGCTGCAGCAAGAAGTGGGTAGAAAGAAGAGGGTAGAGAGAGCAGGAAATGGAGGGAGTTTGGAGGTGAGAAAAAAGAGAGGAGGCACCTAGCAAAGCAAGATTGGCTTCTACTAGGAGCAAGAAAGTAGGGCTCACCCCCTCATTATGACCACCAAATACCAAATAATATCCAGTGCCCCTTAGGGAGACAAAGTCACCCCTAGTTAACTTGGCATAAGGTTTCACATAGGAATATAAGATAGGGAAAGAGGGAAATCGCACAGGAAGTAAAGGCTGAACTGGGACAAAACTTCTTTCCCATCACTCCAGTGACCACACATACACTGTCCTGTCCTTCCCCACTGACATCACCCGTATACCTTTACCATCACACACGGCCCCAGCATCCTCCCGATGGTGACAGTCGTGCTGACCCCAGGGCCTCGCAGGACAGAATCGCAAGGCTGTCTCATTTCCTCGACATCTGAGATCATCCAGGATGATGGGTCCAGTCCCCTCTCCAAAGAAGGCACCCCCTGGGGCGGCCAGGGCACCCCCACAGCCCAGCTCCCTGCAGGCCACAGCAGCATCGCGAAGGTCCCAGGCATCGTCACACACCGACCCCCATCGTCCCCCATGCCACACCTCTAGGCGGCCAGCACAGCTGTGGGGACCATCAGCAAGGCGTAGCCTGGGTGCAGGCCCTGAAACAGGAGGACAGAGGTCAGGGTGAACAGTGGTTAGGATAGATGAGTACCTGCTACTTATACCAAGAAGGAAAACTAGGGTAGGTTTGCAAGGGTCACATTATCCGTGTCTAGGGCTGTGAGCAGATACTGGGTGAGACTAGTGAAGAAGCAGGATGGGTGCTGACAGGGAACAAGAAGGAGCGCATGGAGAAGGAGACCCCCAAGTGCCCTTCCATGGACCCTTACTCTTGGTCCCAGTTTCTAGTTGTTCCCTCAAGAAAGCTGAGGCTCAGCAAGCGAGGCTCAACACTGCCTCTCCCAGAGAATGTGTAGAGAGACAGACCTGAGGCCAGGCCTTTTACTGCTTCCTGGGGGAGGGAGGAGCTGAGATCTGAAGAGCAGGCAGTCGCCCCTACACATACATACATACATACATACATACATACATACATACTTACCGGTGCAGACCAGCCCTGCATCCTCGGTGTGGTCACAGTTGCTCCGGCCCCAGGGGCTTCGGGGACAGTCCCGGAGGGCTTCCTCTCCTCCTCCACACCCCACGTCGTCCATCCACACAGGTCCCTCACCAGGTCCGAATCTGGCACCCCCAGGGGCGGCCAGTGCTCCCCCACATCCCAGCTCCCTGCAGGCCACCGCTGCATCTCGGAGGTCCCATCCATCATCGCAGACAGTGCCCCAACGTCCACCGTGCCAGACTTCCAAGCGGCCGGCACATCCGTGGGGACCTGAGACCAGTCGTAGCCGCTCTGGGGGCGGGGGGGAGGGGAGGATACAGCAGGGAAGATGGAAGACTGGAAAAGGCTTAGTCTAATGTCAGCTTGGAGGGAGAAGCTTCCTGTTTGTTTACCTGGGGAAACTGAGGCTCAGGAAGAGCAGAAGACTGAGATTTGTCTGCCAAGTGCCTAATTTAGAAAAGAGACCGGCCACCCTCCTGGGTCTCATAGAGGAAGAATCAAGAGGGGTGGACAGCCCTGACTGGATCTGAAGGGGGCGCTGTGAACACTGGTCTCTTTAGAGAGTCACTGGCTGAATGGAGGTCTGGGATCCTCAGCTTGGCGCGGTCTAGGGTCTCATAGCATGCAGATCAGGAAGACAAGGGAAATGTAGAGCCTTACCTTGATGGGGAGCTCCATTTGTCAGTACAGGGGCTCGGGTGGACTTGGTCTGCTTGGGTGGGCGGGGGTTCTTCTTCCGGGGCCCATTCTGGGAGCTTGCTGCTGGTTGGGGAGCTAAGAAAGTAACACGTGACCAGGAAGTCAGGATCTGAGCTGGTCACCCTTCCCAACTCCTTGGCATCTGTCTCGGGATTCTTTTCTGAGGGTTTGAAAGATTTCTGGACAGAGGATTTCTGGGTAATGAAGGAGACTAGCTTGCTGGGAAAACCGTCTGCAGGATGGCCTTCCTCCATAGCTGAGTCCGACCAGGGTGCAAGATGGGAGGCCTGTCCTTTGTGCTCACCGTGAGTTACAGGGGGCTCCTCTGAGCTGGGGCTCAGCTCCCCAGACAGTGCCAGCCATGGATCCCCATCCAGCAGGGACACTGAGTCTTCTCTAGAGTTAGCTGCACGCTGACCTATGGGAGAGGACCAAAGTTATGAGGCCGGTGATGGGGGAGAGGAGTAGAAAGGTCATTTGACCCCCTTCTGGGTCAGAAGGACCTGGGATGCCTGAATTTCCTGTGGCTCAGAAATAAGGGAGTCATTGGGAGGGGAGCACCTGGTCTTATGGGGATCTAGAATTGGTTACGGCTTAGCTTCTAGACAACTCAGATCTGCAGGAACTAAGGGCTTGAGGGTTCCTGGGGCCATAACCATAAGAGGAATTTGAATCTTTTTACCTACACAGACGACGCCTGCGTCCTCCTCATGAGAGCAGATATGGGCCTTCCAGCCCCGGTGGGGACAGATACCCAGCTGTCCTTCACTGCCCCGACAGTTCAGTTCACTGAGCCACACGGGCCCAGTGCCCTCCCCGAAGAAGGCACCCCCAGGGGCGGCCAGCGCCCCTCCGCAGCCTAACACACGGCAGGCCACTGCAGCATCCCGAAGGTCCCATCCGTCATCACACACGGTGCCCCAGCGCCCGCTGTACCAGACCTCCAGGCGTCCTGCGCAGCCGTGAGGGCCATCAGCCAGGCGGAGTCGCTCTGAGGGATGAAGGAAAAGCTGTGACCCCACACAGGAGTACTGTAGGCTGGGGGTCCACTGTAACCCCAAGGCAGGGGGGGCTGCCTTACAAGCTACCACCAGGAAGTCAAGCTACCCTGGAAGCTGGACCCTGGTCCCAGACTCCCAGGTGCAATGAGAGGAATGTCTCAGAGATGCTGGGGGCTGTGTGGAAGGAGACTGTGAACCAGGGAATTCAGGCATCCCAGGTCCTTCTGTCCCAGAAGGGTGTCAAATGACCTTTCTACTCCTCTCCCCCATCACCGGCCTCATAACTTTGGTCCTCACTCATAGGTCAGCATGCAGCTAACTCTAGAGAAGACTCAATGTCCCTGCTGGATGACAGCAATGCCTGGGGAGTGGAATTGGGGTAGCAGGGACCATCAGGAGAGAGAGGGGAGGCTTGGAGCGGGGTGAGGCCAAGTGTAGAATCAGGACACTTACCTATAGCCTGGATCCCCACCAGCATTGCTGCAAAGGAGGTTGGAGGGGACAGAGTGAAGGGTAAATCAAAGGGGAGGGGTCCTTTCCCCAGGGCAGGCTCCCAGCCTCAGTTCAGTGGGAAGCACCCATTCACATACAGACTCCTCACACCTCTGAGTCAGAAACCCCACTGCTGTAATGGACTTTGGGTGGAGGCTGGATAAGTTACAGATCCCTGGGGTGGGTGGGGCCCCAGATGCCTGACCCTTGAAGACAGGGCTGGGGAACTGAATGGTGGGAGTGATAGCTCTACAGAGTATATGACAGGGCAACAAAGGGTAGGTCATTTGAGCTGCTAGGCAGGACATGCATATGGCTGGGTCCCTGAGGGATTAGAGGGGCCAGCCAGATGTCAGGATATCACACCGCACCAGAGACCAGAACAGGCTTCCTCAAGTATGAGCCCCTAAATTGGAGAAGCTAAAGGGTCAGAGGTGAGGGTTCAGGCCCCTAAGATGCTCCCCCCCCACACCCCCAAGGAAAGGGATCACTCACCAAGGAGGCAGGCCAAGCCCCTCATGTTTGCAGAGTCCAGGGGCAGGGGATGGGGTGAAAGGGGAAGGAGGGCAGGAGAGGGGAAGAGGAGGCAGCCAGGGAGGGAAGGAGGGAGGGAAGTGGCTGCTGAGGAGCCCTGGACAGCTAGGAGCAGGCTGGGCTGAAGGCTCTGCCAGGAGGGAGAGAGGCTGCAGGGATGCAGCAGGGGACAGGAGGGGGAGGGGGCTGGCCACAGCTGAGGCTGGAGGAGGGGGGCGGTGGGCAGGCAGGAGGGAGGTGTTCAAGTGCAAACACCCACACTGGAGGGAGGCGGCCAGCCAGGCTCCAGAGGGCCACGTGCTCAGAGATGCTTATGGGAATGGCAGCTCTGGGAAGGGGAAGGCCTGGGTGTCTGGGGGACAGGGCTGAGGGCACACCCTTCTGCCTTCCCTTATTGTCCAGCCAAGCAAGTAAGTGCAGCTGGGAGTGGACAGATTTTGGGGAATCCTGCAGTAGCATGAGGGCCTGAAGCCAGATACTAGGAGGGACTTCCTAGATCAAGAAAAACTGAAAAACCCCTCTGTCCATTTGTCACCCACTGTGGTAAATCTGGATTGGAATCTCCCAGTGCCTATAGAGGAAGGAATGTCTGAACTTACCAGTTCCCAGAACAAAGGTATGGAGGGTGGAGAGACTGAGGGGTCAAGGCTTCAGTCTGGAGGGGGTGCACACACACACACACACACACACACACACACACACACACACACACCAGGCAGCTGTGAGGGGGAAAACTTTGGTAATAGGGAGCCTGACTCAGCAGGCCTGGCAGAGACTGGCTGCCGCTGTGAGCTCACTGCTTCTCCACTTCCCAGTGCAGCGCACCCCCCCCCACACACACACACACATACACACTTCCCTGGCAATTAATGTCAACTTGGGAGAGGAGGAGCCAGACAGAAGGAGGGAGTCTGGAGAGAGCAGCTGGAAAATGCATCAGAGAGGAGACAGGCACACACAAGTTTCAGGGTTTATTAACAAACGGTGTAAAAAACCAGATGGGCTTGGAGCCACTGTGCTCCCAGCCCCACCCACTCCCAGAAGATCTGTCCCTGTCACAGACTCTTAAGAGTCTCTCTCTCTCTCTCTCTCTCACCTCAAATCTCCCTTCCAGACCTCAAACACATGCAGCAGTAGGGGCTTTGTAGACCCAGAACCAGAAGTTTTTCAGTGCATACAGACTGGGGCGGTGGGGGTCGGGCCAAGGAGTGGACATGGTGACCTCTAGTGGTCCCAGAAGACCAAGAAGGGATTTGTTCTACTTGAGTTTAGAGCCCTCATTGCATCTGGCAGGCCCACTGTGGGCATGTAAGTCCATCAACCTCGGTGCTTCACTATCAGCCCAGCAGACTAGGTAGACACTAAGGGAGGGGATGTAAAGTGCCTGGCACACAGTAGGTGTGTTCTTTAGATGTTGGTTCTCTGCCCATCTACCCAGTGAACATGGTCTCTAATCACAGGTCTTTGCTGAATTCCCTAACCAGCATATAGCCCATGCAGCCCCAGCCTCCCTCTGCCTGGTAGCCACAGGCCTCCAATAACCCTGCCAACCCCCAAGCGGCTACAGCTACTGGGACCACGAGCCGGGCCCGAGGCT
Organism: Mus minutoides; assembly: GCA_902729485.2. Taxonomy (NCBI): domain Eukaryota; kingdom Metazoa; phylum Chordata; class Mammalia; order Rodentia; family Muridae; genus Mus; species Mus minutoides. Next base: position 2,385,525 of record LR749539.1, read on the forward strand.
CTCCCATACTTCCAGCCCATGCTCGGGCTCGAGCCTCAGCAAAGGCCAGCAGCCTCCTGCCCACGCCCCTGCGACGGTGCCATCGAGAGACAGAGAGGCGGGTGACTCGGGCTCCATCGCCCACGTTGGCACCAGGGGCCAGAGCCAGGATTCCACACACATCACCGGAGCCACGGACAGCCACCCAGGGCCCTCCCAGGCCGCCTGGTGGAGGCAGAGAACCCCATCGGGCTCGCAAACCCAGCTTCACAGCGGCTACAGCCAGAAACACGGGCAGCAGGAGGGCCAGGGCGAAGGAGGCCAGGATGAAGCGCAGTCCGCTGCTGGCAGCAGCCAGGAGGAGAAGTGCTGGAGGACGTGTCAGAGCGTGGAGGGCCACACGGTTTTCCGTGTCTTTTACACCAGCCTGTGGGTGAGAGTAGAGAGAGGTTCAGCCATTCATCACATCTGAACTCCCGTGGAAGGATTCCCAAGTGAGAAGAGAAGCCGGCTGATGGGGTGGTCCCAGTCTGGCCAATCATTGGGTGTTAAGGGCTGAGCGAATAAATGCGGTTTCCCGAATGAAATGAATTGAATTAGGACCTGAGGCCCATGAGTCCAGATGGCATGCTAGGGTAAAGCACCAAAGGAGACTTAACAGGAAAGGCAAAGTGAAGACATGGGCTCTTCGCTGGAAAGTCTGGGGGGGGGGGTCTGAGTATCCCTCATTTTGGGACTGGTAAGTGGGGCTGAATGGAGGTCAAGAGACCGAACATCCAGCCCCTACACACTTCCAATTGCTTTTTAAAAAATGGCAGCTGAGGTTTAAGTAGGGAGAAGGCAGTAGAGAAAAGAGACCAATTAAAAACAGCTGAGGCGAAGATCCTCCCCCCAGGACCCCCGGAGCTCAGGCAGGTGGGCGGGGCTGGTGGAACCCACTTTGAATTGCCCTAAGAAGCTGCGCATGCTCACTGGTGCCCCTGCCGGCCTCTCACCTTCAGCATCTCCAGCACCAGGGGCTTCTCATCTTCCCTCATTTCCCGCACTGACAGGTGGTTGGGGGCCATGGTAGCCCCCAGGCAGGCCCCCCCAAAAGGGAGCTGACGTTGTACACCTGCTGAAAACAAGTAGGTTGGTGTTAGGTGGGCACCTGAGTTCTAAGAGCCCTGGGAGAGATGGGCGGCAGTGTTTCCCAGATCGCCAAGGACCCTAGAGCATCGCCAAAGAGGACTGTCACAGTGGCAGGCCAGGTGCCTCCATACCCAGTGGGGCTCTGAAAATCGCCCCGAATCGTCCCCCACTCCGGGGAAGGCATTCAGTGATCTGCCTGTAAACTCATCCCCTATCCAAACTCCAGCAGTCCGTCTCCTAAAGTGGTCCCACCCCACATAGCAGAAACAGGGCCCTGCAAGGCACCTCCACGGGGTTGCTCGAATCCCTTGACAGTAAGGGAGAGAGAGGCAGGGTCAGGAGAGGGTCACCACCGGAAGTGACGTCCACACTCCCGACTGGAGGCGAGACCGGCGCCTTAGCAACTGTTGCCAAGCTTCCCCCACTATGGGGCAGGGGTTGGGAGTAATGGAGGAAACTGCGAGGACGAGGGAAGAGCTGTGACCTGCTGGAGGCCAGTGGGAGAACCATGGAGAAGGGGGATGGGAGTGGGGGACAGAGGTTTCTTACCCGGCCTGCCTGGGAGGATTAGCACAGCTCCTTTCTTGCTGGTCCTTCGTTGCTAAGCGACCTGAGCATCAGGAAGAGGAGGCGTTGCTTGTGAACCTAATCTCATTGGCGCTTGGGTCTTTGAGGGAAGGGATGAGGGTGGCATCGAGCATCCCCATCAGCTGAGACCTTATTCTCAACCCAGAGGCACCTGGGGTATCGTTTGAATTAATAATATTCCCCTACTTACCTTTCAGGTGAGGTAAGAGTGGTTTATAGGAAAGAAATGGAAAATCCAGAAATTGATCCCTAACTCTCCCTGCTATAAGTACGAAAACATACAAAGGATGGGAAAGGACCAGAGAAATAGCTCAGGGAGTAAGAGAGCTTGCCAAAAGGAAACCCACATGGCTGACTCCCACTGTCTCTCTGACCTCCGCAAGTGTACCCACCCTCCCACCCCCAGCACAGTAAAAGCCTTAACAGTTTAAAGGATGGGGGAGCTGGACCCCATCCCGGAGAAGCATTTAGCCCTCCAAGTACAAAGCAAGTCATCTCAGAGCCAGGAAGCAAGAACGAAGACTTCCAGGTCTGAAGCAGGAGCTATGCCCATGACATCCCTCCCCCATGAAAACAAAACCAGGAAGAGATTCTGGGTCTTTATTAGCAAGTCCAGCCAGCAGCCCCCCTGACTCTGGGGCTGACCCCAGCCCAGCTGAGGAGAACAGTTAATTGCGGGGGGGAGTGGGTCTCTTCAAAACGTGTGTACCAGTTGGACTGCAGGCAGAGTCTGCACAATCTGGATGGAGGGCAAGTTCTGAGGGGGCATGACCCCTGGTCCAGCCACTGCGGGGACCACTTGTACCATCTGGGACGGGGGAGCTACGGGGACCCCCACAGGGGCAGAGACCGGGCCAGGTGCTGGTGGGGCCAGGAGTTGCAGTGTTGTGGTACCTCCTGCAACGCTGCTGTTTTCTAGCAAATCAGTAGCTGGGGCGCTCCGAATGATGAGGAGTTTCTGTCCTGATGGGCCAGTGGCAGCCGGCTCTGCCAGTCCGGAGGAAAGCGTTTCCACCTCCTGCACACAGAGCCTAGTCTGCTCACCATCCGCCCCACTCAGCACCAGCACACTCTGCAGCCCCTCATCTGTCTGCAATGTCTCAAACAGGACGTCCTGCACCATACCAGCACTGGCCTCACTGTCTCCCACTTCCCCAGGCCCAGGCCCGGTCAGCAACTCCTCAGCCGCCCCACTCTGAACCACCAGCAGGTTTGAAGCCTCTGTAGCCACAGCTCCTCCACTAGAATTGGAGACTTGGCCTGTCAGGGGCTGGAGCTGGACCGTAGTCACCTCCTGTGCTGGTTGTAACTGGACTGTAGTCACCTCCTGTGCAGGCTGTAGTTGTACAGTGGCCACTTCCTGGGCAGGCTGAAGCTGAACCCCACTCACTTCCTGCGGTCCTGTCTCCCCACTCCCTACATTCTGCAGAACAATGAGGCTCTGCCCTCCCCCGCTCGCCCCTGCACTGCCCCCTCCCTGCATCCCCAGACCACCTGGGCCTGGAAGCCACACCACCCCCGTCCCCTGTCCAGCTTTCCCAACAGCCCGCGGGCCTGGCCTTGCGGCGCCATTGCCTGTACCTCCAGCACTGGCAGGAGGCAGCAGAATGAGTTTAGGGGGTGGAGGCGGGGGTGGAGGCGTAGGGGGCTGGACACTGCTCGGAATCAGCTGGAGGCCCTGGGCAGTCTGTACCAGGAGAAATGTTTGAGAACTGGGGGCAGCTGGGCCTGGGGGCGTAGCCTGGGCTGTGCCCCCAGCTACTTCAAGTGAAAGTGTGGCCTGTAGGTTGGGGAGTACGTGAACATCTTGAGCAGCAAGTGGAGTTGGAGCTGCAGCCAACGGGGCAGGAGGCTGCGATGCTACAGCAGGGCCGGTGGTGCCCGAAGTTGTGGTGGCTGGGGTGTGCGTCCTCAGATGCCGCTGCAGGTAGGCGGCCATAACAAAGCCTCGGCCACAAATGGGGCAGGCAAAAGGGCGCTCGGCAGAGTGGGTGCGCTGGTGCAGCAGCAGGTTGGAGGAGTGTGTGAAGGTCTTGGGGCAGAGCGGGCAACGGAAAGGGCGCTCGCCCGTGTGCACCCGCTGGTGCTGCCGCAAGTTGGACGTCTGTGCGAAGCTCTTGCCACACACACTACACGAGTGGGGCCGCTCACCAGTGTGCACGTGCCGGTGGCGCCGCAGGCACGAAGTGTTCCGGAAGGCTTTGCCACACTCAGTGCAGGCATAGGGCCGCTCACCCGAGTGAAGTCGCAGATGGTACTGATAGTGGGACGACCACTTGAAGGTGAGTCCACACTGGCCGCAGGTGAAGGCTCGCAGGCCTGTGTGCACACGCTGGTGGATGGCCAGCAGGGAGGAGCGTTTGAAGGCTTTGCCACACTCCCCACACTGGTAGGGCCGCTCACCTGTGTGGTCCCGAAGGTGGTAGCGCAGCCCGGAAGAACCCTTGAAGGCCTTCCCACACTCCGCACATTTGTAGGGCCGCTCTGCAGAAACCACCGGGGCAGGTGGAGGAGGAGGGGGTGGGGCAGGAGTGGCTGGGGCTACAGGTTCCTGGGGACAGGTGACCTCTGCAACCTCAGCCTGGGGAGGTGGGCGTCCAGCTGCTGCCTCCTCCACGTGACACTGCTGGTGAGCCAAGAGGCTGGCCAGTTGTGGGAAGGCACCATCACAGCTGCCACAGCGAAAGGCCTGTCCACTGGCCGCACCATGGCTGTGCTGGTGACGGGACAGGCCAGCCACCGTCCGGAAGGACTTCCCACAAGGAAGGCAAGCAAAGTTAGGAGGGCCTGGAGTGGCAGGTGGGGGCTCTGGCAGGGCGGAGTCAGCCTGGGGCAGCTCGGCAGGCACATCCTGGGGCTGGGTGGCTACAGTGGGACCCGGGCATGGCTGGTGCTCCAAGAGGAGCTCCTCGCTGCTGAAGCCCTGCTCACAGCCATCGCAGCGGTACACTAGCTCCACTGTAGTCTCAGCAGCAGCCAAAAAAAGCTCGGGCACCACGGGTGGGGGCTGGGGTGGCGGGGCTGGAGGCTCAGGCGGGCTACGGGGCTGCAAGTAGGCATCAGAGACCAGAACCTTGGTGTCTGCATTGCTGGCCTCCCCTGCGGGGGCGGGGGCGGGGGCAGGAGCGGGTCCGGGGGCAGGGCCGTGGGTGCGGTGGTGCAGCATCAGGTTGGAGGAGTGTGTGAAGGTCTTGGGACAGAGCGGGCAACGGAAGGGGCGCTCGCCCGTGTGCACCCGCTGGTGCTGCCGCAGATTGGTACTCTGAGTAAAGCTCTTCCCACAAATGCCACAGGTGTAAGGGCGCTCTCCTGTGTGCACGTGTCGGTGGCGCCGCAAGCTGGAGGAGTTCTTGAAGGCCTTGGGGCAGTCAGGGCACGGGTAGGGCCGCTCACCCGTGTGCTGTCTCAAGTGGTATTGGTAATGGGATGACCACTTGAAGGCCAGACCACACTGGCCGCAGGTGAAGGCCCGCAGGCCTGTGTGCACACTGCGGTGGATCTGCAGCAAGGAGGAACGCTTGAAGGCCTTGGGGCAGTCAGGGCACTGATAGGGTCGCTCGCCTGTATGGCCCCGCTGGTGGTAGAGGAGGGCTGAGGAACCCTTGAAGGCTTTGGGGCAGTCCGGGCATTTATAGGGCCGTTCCCCAGTGTGAGTGCGCTGGTGGTGCAGGAGCCGGGATGACCACCTGAAGGACTTGCCGCATTCCCCACACTCATACTGAGCAGCCGGGGTGGGTGCTGGCGCAGTGGGACCTGGCTTTTCCCCAGTTCCCTCCGTGGTGGAAGCTGGCGCCATGTCCACGTGGGAGCCGGCCATCACACCTGGTGAAAGGATTCTGATCAGAATGGACAAGCACTGCACCTCCTCACCACCCACAGCAGCTCTTCAAGGGACAGGGGCAGCCTCCTCGGGTCACCCATGCTGTAGGGGCTCCTCCTTAGAGGGGTTTGCAACAGCCTGGGTTTAACACACCATTGTAGACTCAAGGGAGGATTAATGGGGTACCTGGGATGTGAAACTTCTCAGCAAAGTAGCTCCTCTAGGAAGCAAACAGGTCCAAAAGGGGTGCTCTCTAGACAGTGTCCTGCCTTCAGGAGGACACTGGCTCCTTCTGCCATCAGTCCCCTGGAAGAAGCCTCTGGCTTGGCTTCTTGCCTCTCTCCTCCTCAGCACTCATCCCCCTACTTCACCCTAAACAATTTCACTCAGGAAAGCCACTGAGTAGTGATCAGGGCTCCTTCCCACTCCATCCCACTCTCCACCTCATTCCCTCTCAGGTCCCCCAAACCCCTAGTGAGGACACCCTGTTCCCACAGGATCTGCAACCTCCTTCCATCACACCGTCTCTACCAGCGTTACCAGCCTTGTACATACTCTCCCTGGCACACCCTGCCTGTGCATACATTTATGCAGACAACTCAACATAGCCCCACGGGCTCCCACGGCACTTCTCTGATCCCCATGCTCCCCCCACCCTCAGTGATAACCCTTAGCATGTTCCTTCTCCCACTGAAATTCTCTTGCTTCCCTGTTCTTTGCCACTGACCATGCTGATGACTGGAAAGAGAAGAGCGATCTGAATAATATTCTCATCCTCCAATCCAGGCACCAACGGGTCCCAAATGAGCCAATTGTCTTTCCACTGAGGAGGCATCTTGTGATGTCTGGAGACACTGGCTGTTGCTTGTCTGTCATGGGCAGGGACAGAGGTACTTCTCAGCACCCTACCGCGCACAAGATGACTCCCTATAAAGAGGCAGTCCAAAAGAGTAGCAGCTGAAAACTGCAGGGGTCCCCGCCCCAAAATGCTCTATGCCATGGCCTTTGACCTCCCATGGCACCCTCTAGCAGTTTGCTTCTCTCCTGGCCCACCCCAGCAGCAAACATAAACAAGACCCCTTGCTTCACTTCCCCCAGCCCTTTATAGGTCAGGAGGACTAACCTGCCTCTGGAACCACTTCAGGCACCTGCAGTCCCCACGTACCCCAGCTCCTTGCTGCCTGCCGAGTCTTTCCTTTAAGCATATCTCCTAGCTGCAGATGGCTGACTCTCCCTTCTGTGACCACCTTAGCCTTTGGGCTGGATCCTTCTAAACCTGGAGGTGGAGAATCAGAGCTCAGTCAAGAACTCTTTCTCTCTGCCCGGTTCTCTGAAAGCCTTTACCCTCTCCTAGGATTCTACAATCTACAGAAAAACTCTAAGGGCTGGTGAGATGGCTCAGCAGGTAAGAGCACCCGACTGCTCTTCCGAAGGTGATAAGTTCAAATCCCAGCATCCACATGGTGACTCACAACCATCTGTAAGGAGATCTGACGCCCTCTTCTGGAGTGTCTGAAGACAGCTACAGTGTACTTACATATAATAAATAAAATAAATCTTTAAAAAAAAAAAAAAGAAAGAAAATCTCTAAAAGTGTGGCTCTACCCAAGCCTCCCGTTTGCTCCAAAGGCTTGGGACACAAGATACCTCACACTTAACCACAATCTAACTCCAGGTCTTTCCCCCTCTATGCTCTCCTGTTACAAAACTTAAGGGCTGGGCAGGAGATGTAGCTCAGTTGATGGAGTGCCTATCCAACACACACAAAGCCCTAGGTGTGAGCCCCAGCACTGCGTAAACCAGGTGTGGTGAGTGAAGAGGCTAAGACAGGAGGAGGATGAGTCTGAGGCAAACCTGGACAGTAGTCACACCTATACGGGAACAGAAGGCAAACTCCGTTACAGGAGCCTGCTGACTGCTCATAACTACGTCCGCCTTCTCCCCTCTTGCTGGCCTCCTGTCCCTCTAGCCGTTCAACTAGGCAAGGAAAGCTACCCCTACCTTGTGCCTAGTGCCTTCCCCTCCACTATCCACAACTCACACTGTCACCTCTAAGTCTTCAAGAATTCACCCTTGAGCACTCCCTGCTCTCCTCCCTTCTTCACGGGCCCACCACCTTCTAAATACTATAGGCAAGCATTTCTCTTTATCTTTTTGAGGCACGGTTTCTCTGCACAGCCCTGGCTGTCCTGGAACTCACTACCTAGACCAGGCTGGTCTCCAACTCAGCTGTCTGCATCGCCACCACCCTAGCCAGGACTTCTCAACCTCACCAGCACAGAGGTTTGGAGACGGATCATTCTTTGTCAGAGGGGCTGTCTAATACATAGTGGGTGTTTATCAGTATTCCTGACCTCAGCAGGATGGATGCCACTGGTAACAAAAAACAGTAGCCGGGCGTGGTGGCGCACGCCTTTAGTCCCAGCACTCGGGAGGCAGAGGCAGGTGGATTTCTGAATTTGAGGCCAGCCTGGTCTACAAAGTGAGTTCCAGGACAGCCAGGGATATACAGAGAAACCCTGTCTCGAAAAACCAAAAAAAAAAAAAAAAAAAAAAAAAAAAAAAAGA
>LR749539.1:2393710-2423204 GCA_902729485.2 Mus minutoides
CCCTTTTGACAGGTTACAAAGGACTTCTTTTTCAAAGGGCAATAGGCTATGAAGAATTCGTTTTTTAAAGGGCTGGTGTTCTTTTTGCCGTGTAGGTGACAAATGAGCTTCAGAAACTGCCTGTGCCTTTGAGGCCATATCTTTTAACACAAGAGGCCCAACCGAGCAAGGGACCCATCTTAGCAGTGAGAGTCCCCTTTAAAAGGCTGGGCTTTACGAGGAAGCTCTTGGGGTTTGGGATGTAGCTCAGTTGTTAAGGGTTACTGACGGGGCATGCATGAAGCTCTGGGTTCTAGTCACAGTACACCATAGAACTGGGCGTGGTGGCACAGGCAGGCCTGTAACCCCAGCACGTAGATGAAGGCAGAAGGATCATAAGTTCAAGGTCATTGTCAGCAATACAGTCTGACGGCATCCTTAGCTACACGAGGTTTTATCTGGGGTGGGGGTGGGGGGGAGTCTCTTTGTTCAGATATTCTAGGGAATTATGAAACTTTTCCTTCAATGTTTGGGAAACTATCACTCGCTTTTAAGGAAATAATCCTCCTTTTAGGAGAAAGGGGAGGAAGCTTTGCAAAAATGCAACTAAACACTGTGTCCTTACCCCTTTAAGAGGGCGGAGCCGGCCTAACAGACAAATATCGGAGGCGAAATAGCGACCTTCCCTTTAAGGTCCCCCTTCCGGTTTCCCGCTCGCCGTTCTCCAAACGACTCCGCCCTCCGGCCCTTCCCCCACCGCGCCCTCCGGTCTCTCACCTGTGGCCCCGGTCGGGGAGGGGGATCAAGGAGAACCCCAGGGCCTTCCCGCGGGGGCTGACGGGAAGCGGGGCCCGGCACAGAGCTGCGGGACCCGCGGCCCGGGAGGGGGCGGGGGCGCGCTCCCTCCCCACGGCCCCCGGCGCGAGGCACTCAACCTTTATCGGCGGCCTGTCGCGCACACAAACCCCGCCGCCGCCGCCTTCGTGCGTCCTGACGCAACGCGCCGCGTCCGGCCCGGCCCCACCCACTGCTGGGGTTCGCCAGATGCAGACTCCCCGGGGTCCAAGCCTCAGGCGTGTGGTGTATACTTACACCCTGTTACCTCGTGCAATTCTTCAAACGCGGGAAACTGAGGCACACAACTGGGATGACCTGGGTCTCGGGGGTCTGAGTTGCCCCTACAAGCCTGCTTTTTCCCCCCTGCCTGCTGGTATCTGGGGTCAAGCTTGCTTTCTGAGCCTGTGCTGAAACTTTCGGATAGGTTATTTTTGTTATTTTAATTGGGTTTCTTTCTTTTTGAGGCAATGGGCTCATGTAGGCTCATGCAGCACGGGCTGGCCTTGAATTCTGTTGTTTTTTTGATTGTTTTGTTTTTTCGAGACAGGGTTTCTCTGTGTAACCCTGGCTGTCCTGGAACTCACTCTGTAGACCAGGCTGGCCTCGAACTCAGAAATCCGCCTGCCTCTGCCTCCCAAGTGCTGGGATTAAAGGCGTGTGCCACCACGCCCGGCTGCTTTTTTCTTAAGATCTATTTATTTTTTTACTTTCTCTATATATGTGAGTTCCCACGTGCATATCTGTGCACCACATGTGTGCTCGGTTCCTGAGGAAGCCAAAACAGAGTGTCAGATCCTCTGCAGCTAGAGTTACGGGGCAGTTGTGAACTGTCTGGTGTGCTCCCAAGGAACCGAAGCCCAGTCCTCTGTGTAACTAGCAGTTGCTCTTAACTACCAAGCCATCACTGCAGCCCTAACTTAGAGGGCTGGTGAGATGGCTCAGACTGTACTGGTGATTGCTACCCAGTCAAGCCTTACCTGTAGAGGAATTTTAATCCAGCAACGTGGCTAATGTGGCTAGAACACAGATATGACCTTAGTAACGCCTTTAATTCCAGGAGACAGAGGAAAGAAGATCTCTTTGAGTTCAAGGCCAGCCAGGAATAGAGCAAGTTTCAGGTAAAAGAAAGCTTAGGACCAGGTTTAGTAGTGTATGCCTTTAATCCCAGCACTCGGGAGATAGAGGCATGTAGATCTCTGAGTTCTAGGCTATCAGTTCAGTTGAGTCTGAGCTGAGAGGCTATGCAGTGGAGTTCAGAGGCAGTTTTTATAGAAATGGCTTTGTAGAGACAAGTTGCAGGTGAAGACAGAATGAGCCAGAGAATGAAAAGAAGCCAAATTAGAACAGATTTCTAGAGTTAGTTTGAGGTCAAGCAGAGCAATTCAGTCAGAAGCTAAAAAATCAGTCACTTTGGAGAGGCATTTAGGCCAGAGCAGCTGAGTTGAACCAGCCAGCCAGAATCCAGAAAGAGCTAGAAAGGGTGAGTTTATTCAACAGTAAGCATATTTACAACATGCCTATGGTGAAAGGAGAGAACCAACTCCCACAAGTTGTTCTCCAATCCGTATCTATGTGTGGCAAATACATGCATGTCCATATGCACAAAATAAGTAGGTAAATGTAATTTACATTTTTTTCATTTTATGTATGAGACAGAGAGAGATCCAGAGAACCCACAACAGTGGCTCACAACTGTCTGTAACTCCAGTTCCACAGGACCCAATGCCCTCTTCTGCCCTCCAGAGACACCATGGACACAGGCACAGACATGAGTGTGGCGAAGCACACGTACACATAAAATAAAAATAAATTTATTAAGTTCAAAGTCTCTCCTGAGATTCAAGGCACACTTAGCTGTGAGGCCCTGCAAAGTCAAAAAGAAAGTTCCATGATTCTGATATACAATGACACAATAAACTCTGTCGGGTCTGAAAGGAGATCCCAGACTCAGAGAGTATGCAACGACAAAGAGAGTTTGTTCTGCAGAAACAACCCCAGACAAAAGTGCACAGGCCTTCTTATAGGGGGGCTGTCAGGAAGGATCAGGTAATCTAAAATTTCATTGTTGAGTGCTAGGCCAGGGGGTCCCAGGTGGTCAGTGGTCTGCATTCCTAAGTCATGAACATTTAACCATAGGATGAGGTAGGGCTGCCCAGTGCAGATGGCCCATTCTGAGATAAAATATTTCCCCATTCTTGTGGTTATCCCCAGGTCTTCTTTGGGAGGAGTTTTATGACCTTGTTTCTGGGTTTCATAGTCTGTTCCTGGAGCTGGTGCCTAATTGCCTTCTTTTCAAAGTCAGGCCTGGTCCTTAAATGAAGACAAATGGGGTTTATGTTGTCCTTTCAATTCCCATTCCAAAATGGGAAGATAGTAAAAAAAAAAAAAAAACCACCCCAAACCTAGCAGGGCAAACATTAGATCCTGTACTTCTACTGCCACAGCAGGGCACATGACATCCTGTGGGCTTTGGTGCAGCATGCACGGCCTCAGTGGACGCTGGTTCTTCTCCACATAATTTTCTTTACCAAATGTTCTACATCCTCAGGTTTCCATCTTGTGGAAGACTTCACTTCCACAACTTCATGCATGGTCCACTCAGGGTCTTTGTAGTGGTTTGAAACAAAATGGCCTCCATAGGCTCATGACTGTATTAGGAGGTGTGGCCTTGGAGGAGGTGTGGCTTTGTTACTAGCGGGTGGGCCTCAAGGTCTCAGAAGTTCAATCCAGTTCACTTCCTGCTGCCTACTGATCCCTCTGAGCTCCTCCACCACCATGTCTGCCTGCATGCTACCATGTTTCCTAAGATGATAATGGATTGAAACCTCTGAACCTGTAAGCTAGCCCCAATTAAATGTTCTCCTTTATAAAAGTTGCCAGGATCATGGTATCTGTTCACAGCAATAGAAACTCCACTCTCAGCAGGTAAAATAAAGTTTCCTGGAATACAAGCGCTCTGGTACTGGGTAACTGAGATGGTGCCTAAGTGATTACCAAGGCGGGGGTGGAGGTGGGAGTGGGGAGTGTAGCATATACAGCGTGGATACACTAGACATAGGGTTTGTTTTCTAACTGTGCAGTGTATGGCATACTGTTCAGAACAGAATATAAATTAAGATGAATGCTTTAATTCTGGAATTTTCTGTGTGGTATTTGAAGACCAAGATTGATTGTCTAAACTAAACCTAGACTGACCTCAGATTACACGGGGCTGCGGGGGAAGGTGTGACGAGGTTCGGGGGATTCTCACACAAAATGGAACAGGAGAAAAGGGGGCCTGGAACCTTGAGCTAGACCACCCAACGTCAGCATAGATATTTCGCGCCCCCTGGCGGAGCATCCCCGAGTTGCAAGCTGTGTGTGCTCAGGCTGGACATGGCTTGGAAACAGAGGAGCTGGTGGATGTTTCTCTTGGCTGCTAGGAGCAAGGAATCCAGGTCAACTTCTGGAGCTGAGCTAGCATGAACGCTGTATTGCTACAGCAGTGGTGACCCCTGGCTGGCCCTGGGAGTGTGAGCCTTTCACTCGACTCTGGAGAGACCTGAGAGTACCCTTCCAGCAACTCCGTACCAAGGAATTCCAGCCTTCCCCCACCTACCAAGATTTGTAAAAAGTAGACTTTATTTGGACGTGGAGACAAGCCTTCCTAAGGAACCACCCACAGGATCTAGGTGTAAGTGTTGAGAGCTCTGAGGGGAAAGGTGTTGCAGTTCCGGAATCCTGGAAGTCAGGCACCAAGAAATACCACAAAGTCGCACTATACAAATCTCACTCACACAGAGCTTTTATTGGGAAAGACACAAGAGGGTGGCTGCCTCTGCTCAGGTGAGAAGCAGCAAAGAACTGGGCAGGAAGCGGGCTTCATATAGAATTTCCTGGGTGGGAGGGAAAGGATTTTCTAAGATGGTCTGGGCTTGATGGGATTCTCTGGCCTGTTCTTGGGCTTTTTTTTTTTTTTTTTTTTTTTTTCCTTTTCCTTTTCCTTTCCTCTGTAGGACAGAGCTTGGCTGCTTGCATCTCTATGGGCTAGAAATGGTCTTTATGGTTGTTAGAGCAGTCTGGGAGCAGGGCCTGGCCACTGGCTCTCCTCCAGGGACTTACACTCAAAAGGGTGGTACACCTTAAGATAATATACTTTTTCTTCCCAGAATTCTCGCCCACTGCTGGAGTCTTAGGTTCAGCTGGGTCTGTGTGCTTCCTTAGAAAGGAGTAGATAACTGTTTTACCTTTCTTCTTTTCCTATCAGATTCTAGCCAGAGCCTGAGTGTGCTCTTAAAGTTCTTCACCATGGCTTTGGGCTTCCTTGCTCTGTGTGGCTTGGCTACCTGCTGTCTTGTGGCTGACTTCCCAGTTCATCTTCTCCCTTCTCCTCCTCTTCCTTCTCCTCCTGACAACTGTGAGCTTTACAGCTTACCTGCTCTGGGATTTTCTTTTTAAGCTCTAATAAATTGTCCTTGTGTTTCCATCTGAGTCTTTTCTTAATTCTTTTTTTTTTAAGAGATTGGATATTTTATTTATTTATCTATCTATCTATTTAATGTATTGTATGTACATGAGTGTTCATGCACACCAGAGGAGGGCATCAGATCCCATTACTGGTGTTTGTGAGCCACTGTGTGGTTGCTGGGAATTGAACTCAGGACCTCTGGAAGAGCAGTCAGTTCTATTAATGGCTGAGCCACCTCTCTAGACCCTTCTTTTTTTTTTTTTTTTTTTTTAAAGATTTATTTTATTTTATTATATGTAAGTACACTGTAGCTGTCCTCAGACACTCCAGAAGAGGAAGCCAGATCTCGTTACGGATGGTTGTGAGCCACCATATGGTTGCTGGGATTTGAACTTATCACCTTCAGAAGAGCAGTCGGGTGCTCTTACCCGCTGAGCCATCTCACCAGCCCCCTCTCTAGACCCTTCTTAATTCTTTTTTTTTGGGGGGGGTTGGGTTTTTTTTTGAGACAGGGTTTCTCTGTATAGCCCTGGCTGTCCTGGAACTCACTCTGTAGACCAGGCCGGCCTCGAACTCAGAAATCCATCTGCCTCTGCCTCCCGAGTGCTGGGATTAAAGGCGTGCGCCACCACGCCCGGCCCTTCTTAATTCTTAATGACACTAAGGACTTCACGAGGGGACCCTGATTTCCCCTTTCCTGGTCATATGATAGCTCTGCTGAAATACCTCAAGAGACCTGGTAATAATGTCTGTTCTGCCTTTAAATTCTTTAAATCAGCAGGGAAAATGAACCTGTATCATCTTCATCACTAGATGGTAACACACACACACACACACACACATGCACACGCACGCACGCACACACACACACACACACACACACACACACACACACAGAAGAGGAGAGGATTGAACCTAGTCAGGATGGAAAGGCAGCCACAGCAGCAGTGAGGAACATTCATTCAGAGAACAGAGTGTGACAGTGTACAGTTGTAATCCCAGCGCTGGGAAAGTGGAGACAGGAGGACCAGAAAGTTCAGAGCCATTCCCAGCCACATACTGAATGAAAATGAGAACCTGACTGTTCCTTAATATGGTTGAAGAGAAGGTTTTATAGTAGATATCAGGGAGAACACAGCCAGGGGCATCTGGAAGAGTCCAGACTAAACAGAGCCATGGGACTCAGGGGAGGAAGAGAAGGAAGGATTGAGGGGACAGGAAGGATAGAAGGGACAGGAAGGATAGAGGGGACAGGGAGAGCGCTCGTGAACCAGGGGAGTGCCAAAATGGCTGACATATATAGGAATAGGAAGCTGGGGAAAGAGAAGTGAAGCCCAGGCCCTGGGCTGGAGAGCTTTAGGGGTGTGGGCAGGGTGAGAGGTGCTGGGGGGAGCCACAGGGATTGAGGGAGACTTGTCCTCGGTTTCTTTTTCAACATTTTAAGTTGAAAGCCAGCCTTGACAACAAGACCCTGTCTCAAAAATGAAATGAAATAAAGCCTAAGAGACCCTGAGAGGAGCCAAAAAAGACCAACATGGTGAAAGACATTAGTGAAGAGGGAAGGACAGACAAGAGGAAAGGACAGATGGGGTGCACAGGCAGGGACAGTAGAAGGATGAAGAAGATTGACAGCCATGATGCTAGTGAGAATCAGGAACTTTAGAGGTGGGAGAGATGGAGGGACCTAATTCAGGAAGAATTCCAGTGAACTAAAGGCGCCAGGGTGATGGATTATCCCCAAACAGGCACTTATCACAGAGGCTGGTCCTGTCAACAGCAGGAGCCAAGCCAAGTTTGGCTCACAACCTCTCCTTCAGGCAGGGATCCAGTACCCTCCACCCAAAATGGCACTCACATACACACACCCTCACACAGACATACACGTATATAAATAATTCTCTAAACAACCCAGAATTCCTTGGGGGAGAACCTCAGAGGTGCTCTGTTCTCCCCACCCCTGGAGACTGAAACCTGGTTCCTGCATGTTTCTCGGGATTTAGACGCCAGAGTCTGGTTCACACACACACACACACACACACACACACACACACACACACACACACACCGCACAAAGAAGTAAGCCTTGGAGTGGGGTAGTTTGAGGGTGATGGGCTTATGTGGGGTGCTTGACCCACCCCCGGAGGTTCTGGCACCTCTCTCCGAGACAGGATCCTTCTTCCAGCTACCAGCGAACCCCTCCCCAAGTCTCCTTTTTAAAGGCACTCAACATTAATCGCTGCGGTTGACTCTGTGCCTAGCCCGGCCTTGCTAAAGAGGCTTTTGTCCCCTTAATTGGCTATCTCTAAGAGCCTTTCTCCGCCTCAGCACCCACGCGCCCCTGCTTTATATCCCAGGCCCAACTATGTGTTAATTGGGCATGTTAGAGATGTGCGGAGCGCCCCCTCCCCTCCCTGCCCCTTGCCTTCCTATATTAGCCCCTCACCTGCAGTCATCAGAGTCCAGCATCTGCAGTGGGACAGGCACATTGGAAGGGCTTACCTTAATTACCAGGGTGGCTTCCCATTCTGTAATACCAGACCTTGAGGCCATATGCTCCTGTCCCATCTCAGGTTCGGGGGGTGATTTCTGATCTGCATTGTGACTCCTAAGCAACCGGCCATGCACCCTGGATCCCCTGCAGCCCCTGGGGTCTCTGAGCCTGGACCCCGAGAGCTGTGTGCCTTTGTGAGCGGGGCTTCGGCCCACATGCTGCGGGCCCTGCAACCCAGGCGTACTCGGCCTTCCAAGCGCAGGCCCAACCACCGGAGGTTTCTACATAACCAGATCTCCAGGTAAGGGATGCTGGGAGGAGGCACAGGGTGGACGCCGGGAGACCCTCAGGCTGGTTTTGCGTGCATTACCGTGTACCTTCTGTGCTGAGTCAACACCCATCACTCAGCAAAGCCAATAATGAAATCTGCAACCTTTACAGAATCTGAGTCAAGGTTACAGGGGACAGAAGGTAAGATTGTCCCCAGTAAATAAGTGTAGCCAAGCACTGTAGCATGGGACTGTAATTTGGGGGGGGGGGGGGGGCGCGGTTTCAAGACAGGGTTTCTCTGTATAGCCCTGGCTGTCCTGGAACTCACTTTGTAGACCAGGCTGGCCTCGAACTCAGAAATCTGCCTGCCTCTGCCTCTGTCTCCAGAGTGTTGGGATTAAAGGAGTGCACCACCACGCCCGGCTGAGACTGTAATCTTAACACTCTTGAGGCCAAGGCAGAGGGAGTGCTGCAAGTTTGCGGCCAGTTTACGTAGCATGTGAGAATCCAGTCAGGTTAGGTAACAAGATTATGTTATGCCAAGAAAGAAAGAAAGAAAGAAAGAAAGAAAGAAAGAAAGAGAGAGAGAGAGAGAGAGAGAGAGAGAGAGAGAAAGAAAGAAAGAAAGAAAGAAAGAAAGAAAGAAAGAAAGAAAGAGAGAAAGAAAGAAAGAAAGAGGAAGGAAGAAAGAAAGAAAGAAAGAAAGAAAGAAAGAAAGAAAGAAAGAAAGAAAGAAAGAAAGCGAGCGAGCATGGCACCACCATGTGGATAAGCCTTGAAAAGAAGATTTCAGACAAAGTAGGTCTCAGCTGTTCAGACAGAACCCATAAAGAGAGAAGCCCGACAAAGCTGCCAGGCACGAACCGGCAGAGAGGCTGTGGTTAATAGGGAAGAGGTCCCCTCTGGAAAGGATGAAAAGCCCTAGGGCTAATTAGACGTCTTGGTTGTACAAGATAGTGAACACTGGTCAGCTGTGGCAACACACGCCTATAACACCAACAGGCTGAGGCAGGAGGATTGCTGCTCATTCCATCCCAGCTTGGTCTATATAGGAAGATAAAGGCCATTCCCGGCTACAGTGTGAGGGTGGGTGTAGGGGGACTGATGGATGGCGGGAAGGTAAGTGTGTGTTATAGATTAGTAGGAAAGGAGGTGCAGTTTTGGACTATGTATTTTAAATCATTATAAGTAGACTCATCAAACATCTGAATTTCAAAAGTGGAATGAAGCTGGGCATGGGAGTCAGAGACAGGGGGATTTCTGAGTTCGAGGCTAGCCTGGTCTACAGAGTGAGTTCCAGGACAACCAGGGCTACACAAAGAAACCCTGTCTCAAAAAAACAAACAAACAAACAAACAAACAAAAGTGGAATGAGTTGGACTGTGAGGTTTTCCCTCATCAGCCATATTTACCCGGCCTCTGGACAGCTCACTTTCTCAAGTGGCATTGTATATCAATGGCTCTCAACCTATAGGTCCAGACCCATTTTGGGGGGGGGGGGTCACATATAAGTTCTCCTGCATATCAGATATTGACATTAGCAAAATTACCGTTATGAAGTAGCAAGGAAATAATTGTATGGTTGGTTGGGGGCCAGCATGGCATGAGAGATTGTATTAAAGGGCTGCAGCATCAGGAAGGTTTAGAACCACTGCCATATGTGGTATTTTAAGGTTTCTTTATAATTGGTATATGCTGTGTATGTGCAAAACAAAATATCTTTTAAATTAAAATAGGAATCATAACAATGGACACATTTTCCCCAGAGAGAAGTAATGGTTCTTTATTATCATTATTCCTATAGTATAAAAATTTAAGCTGGAGAGACAGATGGCTCAGTGGTTAACAGCACTGGCTGCTCTTCCAGAGGCCCTGGGTTCAGTTCCCAGCACCCACATGGCAGCTCACAAGTATAACTCCGGTTCTGGGGGATGGGGAGGATCTGATAACCTCACATCTATGCACATAAAATTAAATTGAAATAAATTATGTTTAAAATATTCAAGCTCAGAGAGGCTAGAGAGATGGCTCAAGGGCTAGAGGGGTTACTGCTCTTCCATCTGTTACTTGCAGCTCTGTGTGTCAGGGGGCTCACAGCTACCTGTAACTGCAATTCCAGTTCTGAAGCCCTCTTGTGGTTTCCATGGGCAACTACACTCACATGCACATACCCCCCCACACACACACACACACAAACACACATACAGACCATATATATAATTAAAAATAATTTTTTTTTTTTTGGTTTTTCGAGACAGGGTTTCTCTGTGTAGCCCTGGCTATCCTGGAACTCACTCTGCAGACCAGGCTAGCCTCGAACTAAAAAATACACCTGCCTTTGCCTCCCGAGTGCTGGGATTAAAGGCGTGTGCCACATCTTTTTAAATGCCATATAAGGAGCCCCTTGAAAAAGTGGCAGTCAGTTGTCCAGAGGTCAGGTGAATATGGCTGACAAGGCAAAGCCTCACTTCCCAGTTCCTTCCACTTCTGAAAACTGGATGCTTCGTGAGCAGTCCAGCAGTGCCAAGGAAAAGAGGTGGGCTTTTTCTGCTGGCCAGTGCCAGCTACAGGAGTCGATGTTTTGGGTGTATCTCGTGGATCTGCTGAGCACATTTCTCAGATGTAATGATTTTGAGGGTCAGACTGGCTGCAGATCGCTGAACCTACGATCTTTTTCTTTTTCTCGATGTTGGCTTTGGGACGTGCCGATCTGGCCACTGTCTGTTGTGTATTTTCCATGTTAGCTTTGGGACGTGCCGAGCTGGCCACTGCCTGTTGTTGTGTGGAACACACTTTTCATTGCATGCCACAGTCCAAGGAAACAGTTCTTGGGCCCAGTGTGGTGTTGCTTGCCTTTAATCCCAGCATTTGTAAGGCAGAGGCAGGGGGAGTTCTATGAGTAGAAGCTAGCCTGGTCTACAGAGTGAGTTCCAGGACAGCCAAGGCTACATGGTGAGACCTTGTCTCAAACAACAACAACAACAACAAATTTCTCTATGTTGTATAGAATGACATGGTTTTACAAATAAAGATTTATTTATTTTTATTTATACAAGTACACTGTGGCTGTCTTCAGACACATACCAGAAGAGTGCATCGAACCCCATTACAGATGGTTGTGAGCCACCATGTGGATGCTGGGATTGAACTCAGAACCTCTGGAAGAACAATCAGTGCTCTTAACTGCTGAAACATCTATCAATCCCCTAAAACTTCTTGAACAAAAAGAAAGAAAGAAAGAAAGAAAGAAAGAAAGAAAGAAAGAAAGAGAGAGACAAAGAAAGAAAGAAAGAGAAAGAGAGAGAGAAAGAAAGAAAGAGAAAGAGAGAGAGAGAGAGAGAAAGAAAGAAAGAAAGAAAGAAAGAAAGAAAGAAAGAAAGAAAGAAGCAGAGAAGCAGAGGAGACAACTTGCCACAGCAGCATTGCATTTGGCCCAGGAACAGCTAAGGAGCAAACAGAACCATGGTGACTTGAGACGCTGGGTTTGCAAGGTGTGGTGGCACAAAGCTCTGATCCCAGCTCTCAGGAGGGTGGCAGGCATGTCTCTGAGTTCGAGGCCAACCTGCTCTACAGAGTGAGTTCTAGGACAGCCAGGGCTACACAGAGAAACCCTGTCTCAAAAATAAAAAAGTTGGGGCTGGTGAGATGGCTCAGCGGGTAAGAGCACCCGGCTGCTCTTCCGAAGGTGATAAGTTCAAATCCCAGCATCCACATGGTGGCTCACAACCATCCGTAACAAGATCTGGCGCCCTCTTCTGGGGTGTCTGAAGACAGCTACAGTGTACTTACATATAATAAATAAAATAAATTTTAAAAATAATAATAAAATAAAAATAAAAAAATAAAAAAGTTGTCTTTCTTTCTTTCTTTCTTTCTTTCTATCTTTCTTTACTCAAATTTAAAAAAAAAATCATTCAGGCCAGGTAGCTAAACCCAGCACTTAGGAGGCAGAGGCAGGTGGATTTCTGAGTTTGAGGCCAGCCTTATCCACAGAATGAGTTCCAGGACAGCCAAGACCACACAGGGAAACCCTGTCTTGAAAAAAACCAAAACAAACAAATTTTTTAAAAAATCACTTATGTTTACTGTTTATTCATTGTCATTTCCATAGTACTAGAACTATAAATAATAAATTAGCAAAGCAACACAAAGTGAGAAATCTGGGTTGAAATGATGTTTTAAAATGTCAGCACTTATTAACAATGTATTACAATATCAAACCTCAAGTTGAAATAATACTAAGCAGAAACTATTTTGCACTAGCCTTGGACTTGCTTAGTGTGAATGAAGTTCAGGTTTCATCTTCATTGTAGTATAAATGCAAGCATGGTAGTACAGCCTGTAATTATAGCACCCAGCGGGTGGATGCACAAAGATTGGGAGCTCAAAAGTAAAAAGATCTGGGATATCCCAAGTGCCACTGAGTTCACTGAACACTTTTTTCTCCTAAAAACAAAGGGTTTGTGTGTTACAGGCTGGCCTCAAACACAATTATATAACAATGACTGACCTTGAACTCCTGATCCAACTGCTTTAACCTTCTGGAATCACAGGTGTACTTCATGTCAGCTCAATGAGCCAAGAGGATCGGGAACTCAAGGTCCTCCTCTGCTACACAAGGACTTCACATCTAACCTGGGCTGTACACAAAACACTATCTCAAAACAAACAGAAAATGGCAAATTTTGCTGTTATGTAAAATATATGATCAGTACACTGAAGCTGTCTTCAGACACACACTAGAAGAGGGCATGGGATCCCATTACAGATGGTTGTGAGCCACCATGTGGTTGCTGGGAATTGAACTCAGGACCTCTGGAAGAGCTCTTAACCTCTGAGCCACCTCGCCAGTCCCCATGATAAAGTATTTCTATGTCCTGGTACTCACTATGTCAGCCAGATTGGTATCAACCACTCACTAATCCTCCTGCTTCAGCCTCCAAGAGAATTGACATTACATATGTGTACCTTCGTGCCCAGCTCATTTTGGATTATAATTTAATATTCTCTCTCTCTCTGTCTCCCTTTCTTTCCTGTTCTGTCTCTGGAATCTTTATTGACATGGGATCTCATATAGTCCAGGCTGTCTTCAAATCCAGTATGTAGCCAAGGATGGCATTGAACTCATGATCCTTCTGCCTCCATCTTCAAGTGCTGGGATTACAGCTGTGCACTGCTGCACCCGCCATGAATGGCTATTAAGGGAAATAAAGCTAGCCTGAGATGACTTGCCTTTAATTCTGCAGCATTCTAGTCGATTATGTGTAGACTTAATCACAGGTTTGGCTTTTCTGCGCTTTAAATTTTTAATTTCAGAAATTAGTATACAAAGTACCTGATTTCCTTATGGGATTTTCTTATCTTTTCTAAAGATTTATTTATTTATTTATTTATTTATTGGTTGTTGTTTTTTTTCCTAGACAGGGTTTCTCTGTGTAGCCCTGGCTGTCCTGGAACTCACTTTGAAGACCAAGCTGGCCTCGAACTCAGAAATCTGCCTGCCTCTGCCTCCCGAGTGCTGGGATTAAAGACATGCATCACCACCGCCCGGCTAAGATTTATTTTATGTGAATGTTTTTGCCTGCCTATATGCGGATCTATGCACCACATGGATCCAGTGTCCTCAGAGGCCAGAAGAGGGTGTCAGGTCCGTTGGCACTGGAGCTACAGATGCTTGTAAACCCCTGAGTGAGTGCTGTGAATGGAATTTGGGCCCTCTGCAAGAGCAGCTCGTGCCGTTAACCAATGAGCCATCTCTCCAGCCCCACCTCTGGCATTTTCACACACAGTTGGGATATGCTGTGTGCAGTTTGACGTTGATTGCTGTGCCATCAGAGAGCCGAGTACTGGCTGGATTTGGGTACTGTTATTCTGGATCATCACCTGCCTCCATATTTTGTCAACACCCTTCTCTCCCTGGCTTGTTGATTGGCTTAATAAAGTGCTGACGGCCAATAGCTGAAGCAGGAGGGGAGGTGGGGCGGAACTTCCAGGCAGAGAAAGCAGTCTCTGGAAGAAGAATCAGAGAAAAGAGATTTGCCAGCAGGTAGTCGGATGACTGAGAGACATAAAGAACTAGCCATGCGGGTGGTGGGCTAAGATTAAATTAGATGAGCTAGCTGCGAGGTAGCCCAAGCTAAAGGCCTAAGTTCTTGTAGATATTAACAAGTCATTATTTAACCACTGGCAGGTCCAGAAATTCTCGGATCAACCCACCTTGTTCCTCTCCCCGCTCCCTACGCCACCCTCACTTGTACCCTTCTGCCCATAGTCTTCCTCTTCCCCCTCTGCATCACAAGCGATCTACTGCCCCCTGCACCTGCATCTTCTGCCCTTGGAGTCTCATTGCTCCTGCCTTGTGCCTTTTCAAATTTCCTGGTCTTGACCCACGCTCACTCCCACAGAAATATACATATATCCAGATTATCAGCTATGGGGCAGCTAGCCGGCTCAGCAGGTAAAGGTACTTGCAACCAAGCCTGACTTACTGAGTAAAATACCAGGAGCAGGGCTGAAGAGATAGCTCACTAGTTAAAAATAACTTGCTGCTCTTCCAGCGAGTCAGAGATCAGTTCTCAGCACACACCCGGTGGCTCACAACTGTCTATATTCCTCCCCTGGCCTCCACAGGCACCCAGACACACTCACACAAATACATAGACATTAAAAAAACAAAACAGAAACTCACATAAAGCTGTCTTCTAACCTTACGTGTGGAGAGAGGAGGGAGGAGGTAGAGGGAGCATACACACACAAAAATAAGTAAATGTAAAAAAGTTATTTAAGATAATAACAAAAATTAATTTTTAGAAATAAAAGCATTCGGGGAAACACAATTCGGCCCCAGCTGTTTGTGAAATCCATCCACGTGACCGCTAAGGGGGTGGGAGTGCGAGGAGAGAGTTGGAGCTTCTGGCAAGAGACAGGGAGTGGGCAGAATTGAAGAAAGCTCGCTTATCAATATGGCGGTGCACCGCTGGCCCACGGCTCCCGTTTGCAATTATTGATTGGAAAGACTCTCTTTCCCCGAGACATTAAATTTTCATATACTGGAATATGGTTATGATAAATCTTCACTGTCAAGATGTGCCCAGGATTGGGCTAAAGGAACTTCCTTGTGCGATGCACAACCCTACAGCAATCAGAACTTCCCAGGGAAGACGTATTAACCTGTCAGGCTCAAGAAAATGAAGGCGGGGGCCAGGAAATGAACGGGTAATGGGGAGTGAGGTAATGGGCCTGAAAAGAAGAGACTCATCTCCCGATGAAGCGCAGGGAGGGGAAGGGAGAGCCGGGAGGGCGGCACTCAGAAGAGGGGTCTTTGTAGGCATACAACTGAATCTCTCCTACTCCCTCCCTCCCTCCCTCCCTCCCTCCCTCCATCCCTCCCTCCATCCCTCCTCCCTCTCCCTCTCCAGGGAGTTTGCCAAGATTGAAGCCGCTACCCAGCACCTGGCTCTGACCATCCTGTCTCAAAAAGCGCCTGCCCAGAGACCACCGCTCCGAAGGCCACCTCCGCCGCCTCCGTCCCCCTTCCTGGGGGTGGCGTGTGCAGAGGCCCCCATGGAAGCGCCCCACGGCAGCCCCAGCCTGAGCCCAGTTGCCCTAGACACCTCAACCCTTGACCTCTTTGATGACATTCTCCTCACTCCTACAAGTCCCTTGGTAACTCCTGACAGCTTCTGCCAAACTCTCACTGCTGGTAACCCCCAGGTGGCATCCGATTTCATCTCTCATGCTCTGGGCCCAGGAGACCAGGGACAGCCAACCCCAATACAGGTTCCAAGGTTCTCCAATTTTCTGTTCCCTCTCCAGAATGCCCAAGGGGGCAGCTTGGAGCCTGCAGCTCTAGGCTCTGGTTGGGTAGACAGTTGGGAGGCACCTTATGCCTGTGAGCCTCAGGGAATCCTGGACAGCTGGGGAACCCTTTGAAACCCAATCAACACAGGCCAAATACATCTCAGGCCCAGCCAACCTCCCTGCTCCTGACAGATGTAAGAATATTGCACAGTTGGTAGAGTGCCTGGCTAACATGCAAGAAGCCAGGATTCCATGCCCAGAACCCTATAATTGTGAAAAATAAACCAAGCCCAGGCTTCCACTGTGAACCACAGTCCAGAGCTCTGCTCCCAGACCCAGGGCCATCCCTCTCCACTTTGAGACTAACCCCTGCATATCTCCTGCATATCACATAGGAACAGGATGGAGAACTCTGGGAGGATCTCTGGCCACTCATTTTCCCTTTTCCCCTTCTTCCTTTCTAGTGGCTGGGTTTCTCTCTCTCTCTCTCTCTCTCTCTCTCTCTCTCTCTCTCTCTCTCTCACACACACACACACACACACACACACACACACACACACACACACCTGTTCTCTGCTTGGTGTCTGCTCTGTCTCAACAGTTTCCCAATTCCACAGTGCATTGCTATGGGTCAGGCCCAGGCCTTGGTGTTAAGACTCTGCAGACAAAGCAGACAGGATCCCGGTCTCTGTGGGTACATAGTGCACACGAACCTGCAGGGAGCTTCAGACAGCAAGATCAAGTTCCAGTTTTTGACTGGAATGAGCGTTAGGACACAAAATATGTGGCTGACAGAGAGAGGAGTACTGGACATTGCATAGTCAGAGAAGGCGGGAAACGCTAAGCAGAATCAGGCTGTAGGAAGGCATGGATCCTGGGGCAGGAACTGCACAGCCAAGGCCCTGAGGTAGGACTCTGAGGCCACTAAGACAGGTCAGTGTAGCTGGAGAGTTCTGAGTTTGTAAGAGGTGTGAATTGGGGAAAAATTAAACCTAGTTTTTATCGCAGGTTATTGGTTTTTTGTTTGTTTTCTTTTTAGACTGTGCTGGGATTGCGGGCCTGTGATACTGTGCCTCCCTCCCCTCTCAGGATTTCCCCCAAAATACTCTAGACTGTCTCTCCTGACCAGGGCAGGTCTCCTCTTCCGGTGTGTACTTGTGTCTCTTTGTCCTGGGCACACACACATCCTTGGGTTAGAAGATGGGATGGGGTGGGCTAGGGGCACTGCCCTGTCCTTCTCCAGCTCTCAGATCCAGAGGGAGACCTGGGATTCCTCAGTGAGGAGCTGCAGGAGTTGGGCCCCAAAGCTCTCAGACTCAGAGCTGGCAAGTAGAGGCTACTGCCCGTGGCTAGGAGAGCATACTCTGGCCAGCCCAGGCCCAGCCGCTGTGGTTTGAGAATGCTCCACCAGGGGGCTCCGGTGTCTCTAAATCACGCCGACTGGGTGCTGGCCTTATGGTTTGAGGACTGAAAGTCTCATATAGCAGTCTCCCTTTCCCTGTCCTGAGTCCCCACGATGCACTTATGTGTAGAGTCTGGGAATGTAGCAGCCAGTAAGATTATGCCTGGAAGACCTGGGGAGGAAGATCTCCACAAACAAGCAAATGAGAAAATGCCAGCTCAGGAGAGGCCTTGGAGGCCCCCCAGATACAGTGATATGGAGGTGGCCGAGGGGCTGCCTCAGTGAGAACACCCTCTCTGAGGCTGTCACACATCCATGAAATCTGAGGTGGTATTTGGTTTTCAAGGCCGGCAGAATCTGACCTGCAGACCCAGTCCTAAGGGACTTGAGATAAGATCTATGCTGGCCTGTGTTTCCTGTATCAGGCTCCCAGGGGCTGGGAGACATGATGAGTAGGATCAAGTGTTTATCCTTCAATCAGCTGACTGATCATCCTACAAAAATATCAATGGATAGACAAGGACAGATCCACCGATCCAGCTTGCTCTCTCTCCAGAAAGACATTATAAAGAATTTGGATTTGGAATCTGAAATGTCCCAGGAAATGCAGTGATTCCTTCCTTCCTTCCTTCCTTCCTTCCTTCCTTCCTTCCTTCCTTCCTTCCTTCCTTCCTTCCTCCCTCCCTCCCTCCCATATGTAATCCACGGTCTCTCTAGTTTTAGTTCAGACAATCCGTCTTGGTCTTCAAATACCACACAGAAAATTCCAGAATTAAAGCATTCATCTTACATTCTGTTCTGAACAGTATGGAACAGTATGCCATCCACTGGCAAATATTATGCTGTTAGAAAACAAATCCTGTGTCTAGTGTATCCACGCTGTATGTGCCACACCCCAGGTAATCACTTAGGCACCATCTCAGTTAACAGAAGGGCTGTCCCAGTACCACGGTGCTTGTGTCCCAGTACCACGGAGCTTGTCTTCCGGGAACCCTTGTTTTACCTGCTGAGAGTGGTGACTGGTATCAAAAGGCAAACTCATTTGGAAGACTTTCTCCTGAGAAGACCAGTGCATCTGTCTCGTCAATGGCGTCTTCGACACCCGGGTGTCTCCACTGCACCCTAGGCTTCCTCTCCATAGCTTCATGGACTGCCTGTGCAAGGCCTTAATGAGGGAAGCCTGTCCCTGCCATTGTCTCATCTTCCAGGCCCTTCTCTGGCACTTCGATGCAAGCCTGCACAACTTGGATGTGAGGGCCTGTCTCATGGAGAGGGGCCAGCAGTGTTGGGCATAAGTACTATCTGAGAGTACTTAACTCTCAACTGGACACAAGCTGGAGTCATCTGAGAGAAAACAGCCTCAGATGAGGAAACTTCTCCACAAGATCCAGCTGTAAGGCACTTCTCAGTGATCAATGTGGAAGGTCATAGCCCATTGTGGGGGGTGCCAGGCGGTTCTGGACTCTCCAAGAAAGCAGGCTGAGCAAGCCGTGGGAAGCAAGGCACACTTTCGTGGCCTCTGCATCAGCTCCTGCCTTCAGGCTCCAGCTATGATCGGCTAAGTGTATGCCAAGTAAACCCTTTCCTCCCCAACCTGCTTTTTGGTCATGGTGCTTTGTCTCAGCAGCCGAAACCCTAAGACATGAGGACAGCCAGAAACTCTTCAAGACGCACACACTGCCTATCATGCAGATATGGCCTCTGTTGGCCCCAGCTTGGAGGTGGGAAGAGGCGCCCCCACCTCCTTAACCTCCAAAGACCCACCTCCTTCTCTCACCTGGGACACCCCAGTAGCCCCTGAGACACCCCACAAATGCAATAGTGTTTCAGTTCACAGCCACATCAATGTTTACTCCGAATATGGGTCCCAGTCTGTGACACCTTTTGCCCTTTGCTTATGAGGTAGACCGAAGCAGAGTCCCCTCTCCTCCTCTCTTCAGTCAACCCCCGTCCCCACCCCTTCCAGCATCCAGGAGTCTCGTTTGCTTTTCCAGGACCAGCAGTTCAACCAGGAGGCGTAACACCCCTCCCCTCCCATAGGGCAGGTGCTTCCACCGATGACAGTGTAAGTCTCGTCTCAGTCCTGGCCTGGAGTTCAGCAAGAGGGGAGGGGGTTCTGGCCTTGGAAGAGGCCCAGCAGCCCGCTGTCTGGGACTGGCTCCTTGATGATCTTCTGAATCTATGGGCAGAGGTCAAGAAGTTGAGAAGCCCCATCTCTCTTGTCCTCCTGGCAGCCTCTTGCCCCAAGCCAATCACTCTCCTAAAACGTTTTCCTAGAGGCTGGAGAGACGGCTCAGCCATTAAGAACATTTTCTGTTCTTGCAGAGGATCTGGGTTCAGTTCCCACCTCCCACATGGCTGCTTGCAACTCTAACTCCAGCCCCAAAGGATCCAGTGCCATGTCCTGGACTCCTTGGGCACTGCACACATGATTTGCAAGACATATATATATATACAGGCAAAGCATCCACATACATAAAGGTGCATACCTTCAACGTAGCACTCAGGAGGCAGAGGCAAGCAATATCTCTGATTTTGAAGGCAGCCTGATCTACAATTAGAGTTTCAGAGCAGCCATGGTTATATAGAAAGCCCCAGTCCTAAAAAGTTGGGGGGGGGCGTCCCTGGGAATGGACTGAGGATAAGATTCAGTGTATGAGACAGGTGTACAAGTGTGAAGACTCACATTCTGATGCCCAGAACCCACATAAACACTGGCTGGGCAGGACCTGCTGTAATTCCAGCCTCTAAATCCCAGATCAAGCTGGCTAGTGAGAAGCTACCCACATCCTCGGGCTCCAGGTTTGACGGTCAGGCCTTGCCTGTATGTATATGGTGGAAGAGTGGTCGAGGAAGGTTCCAGACGTGAACCTCACACCTCCTCACGCAGGCACACACACATTTGCATCTCACCACGTGCATGCAAATGTTCACATACACCCACTCTGCACACAGGCCCACAAAAATGGAAGAAAAGAAAAATGGTGTTTTAATCTATTTCTTGAAGCACCTGCCTGGTTGAGCTAATTGCCCAACATCTTGGTCTGCTCTGTTGCCTTGGACCACTAGTGGTGGACAGCTCTCTCTTGGAGTCTCTTCCTCTTCTTCATTAATCTTATCTTTCCCATCATTCCGTTAGGCCCTCAGCTCCTGCACAAACCCAAACTGTGCCCATAAACTCTTGACCCATTTAAACAACTCCCTCTTGGGCAGGAGTTAATCAAGCACATTAGCGCCATTGGTTAATCTCCAGAAATCCAAAGTGTGTATGTCCACGGCCTCCACCTTGGCTGTCATGCCACCTCCAGTAGGATCTGTGTGACAAGTTCCACAGGCTGAGGCGATCTGGAACTGGTTGTGGAACTCTTCGCTGAAGAAAAAATATTGAGCCGTAGTCCTCATGGTAATCTATCTGTTTTGTTTTCTCTTATTCCTTTTCTTATTTACATGTTCCTGGTAGCCTAGGCAAGAATAATGGGTAAGAAACCATCCCTAGAGCCAGGCGTAGTGGCGCACGTCTTTAATCCCAGCACTCGGGAGGCAGAGGCAGGCAGATTTCTGAGTTCGAGGCCAGCCTGGTCTACAGGGTGAGTTCCAGGACAACCAGGGCTACACAGAGAAACCCTATCTTGAAAAACCAAAAAAAAAAAAAAAAAAAAAAGGAAAGAAAGAAAGAAAGAAAGAAAGAAAGAAAGAAAGAAAGAAAGAAAGAAAGAAACCATCCCTAGAGATGAGGCCACTAACATGACCTTATTCCCAGGGAAACCAACGCTTTACTTTCTAAATCATTTACAAAACTATTATGATAAAAATTTTTCCAACAATAAAATTTCATATGGCTACACATGTGTCATTGGAGGTGGATTTTGGTATATGGTAAAGAAAGCCTTAATTAGAAAGGATTAAAATAGTTGAAATTTATACATTGAAGATTATAAAAAATCAGGCACTAGATGTTAAATAATAATTAACCATGGGGCTGGAAAGTTAGTTCAGTGGTTAAGAGCACTGACATTAAAGATTTATTAACCTGTTCTTGGAAATATGCCACTAGCCTTGGACGACATCCCCCACTGGATACATCCTTTTAGAATTGTTATGTTTTGATGGTTTATAATGATGTTACTTGTTCTGTTTGTGATTCACTGAATACATAGTTTCAGAGTTGTAATGCTTGGACGACTTTTGTGCTTTGCTGTGCCAAATGATTTTTGTTGGTATCTGTAATGGTCTCACTGGATATAGTTTCTAAGAGATGTAATGTTTGGTTTTTTTAATGTATAAAATCCCCTGCTTGAGAGCTGCAGAATATATTCAGATTCAAACTGCCTCTCTGTTTGTTTCTGTTTGTCACCACCGAATCCTTACCCACCTAGCTTCGAGGACCCTCATTCCAGGGACCCCATACCCGACTGGTGTGGTCCGTGGCACCTGGTGAAGGCCCACTACTGCTTTCAGGATGCCTGACGGGGCCTTCCGGCTGGTCACACTGCTCTATTCTGCGGTACCTAACGTAATGCTGCTGTCTCAGCCTGCCAGGCCTGCCCCTGGATGTTTTTCAGAAGCCTACAGAAGTCCAATTCCTTAGTAAGGCATAAATGGTGCATATTTGTAATCCCAGTTTTCAGGAGGCTGAAGCAGGAGGACTGCCATGAGTTTGAGGCCAGCCTGAGCTACAGAGTAAGACTGTCTCAGGGCGGGGGGGGGGGGGAGCAAAAAACAAAACAAAATAGAAAAAAAAATTCAGAAAAGGCCAGGGCCAGCAACATGGCTCAGCGAGCACGAGCGTTTGTCTTCAGGGAAGGCCTGTGCTCTGCCCTGGGAGCCCATGTGGCTGAAGGAGAGAACTGACTCCTTCAAGTGAGCTCGTGCACATAAACACACACACACACACACACACACACACACACACAAAGACACACATGCAGACACACACCTATGCATGCATGCACACACATGCTACAGTGTTAATAAAATAAATTAAGAAACCACCCTGGGTGGTGTTGGTGTGCTTGGGAGGCAGAGACGGGTGGATTTGAGCTGGAGACCAGCTTGATCTACAGAACCAGTTCCAGGACACCCAGGGCTACACAGAGACACCCTGCCTCAAAAGAACCAAACCAAACCAACAAAAACAACAACAAGAAGCCAGCTGGGTGTAGTGGTGAGTGCCTGAAATCACCAGGGAGGCAGAGACAGGAAGAGCAGAAGTTTAAACTCACCCTTGACTACACAGTGTGTCCAAGGCTAGCCTGGCACACAGGAGACCCTATATCAAAAAGAGGGGTATTTCTTCTATTCACAGAAGCCCAAAGGGCCCCGTACCTCCTTGAACTGGGGGTGGGCAGCATCCCTCACGAGCTGCAGAATGAGCGATTCGCTGGTGGTGAGAAAAGCTCCACTCTGTCTCATCCGGGCCAGTGCCACCAATCGGTCAACCTGGCTGCAGGAGAGAGGGAGAGAGGGCGGGTGTGCACACTGTGGTGCACCCGACACACGGCAGATGCCATCCCCACAGAGACCCTCTCACCTTCGAGAAGAACAGGCATCCACCACTACATGGACCTGTAGTCCCCGGTGAAGTAGGTCCAGAGCCGTGTTCTAGGGGCAGAGAGGTCAGGTCCAGACCCAGAGCACAAACAGGGCTCCCAATGAGGGACTGGGGAGGCCAAGTCAGAACTGGGTACTGGGAATGAGGCTGAGGGAGGCTCGGCCAGGGCCCCAGGGCAGGAGGGAGGGCCAGGAGGTGAGGATGGGGAATCCTGGGGACAGGCAGGGAGGGTCTCACCAAGATGCAGGCTTGAGTCTCGATGCCACAGAGCAGCACGGACTGCAGCTGGGACCTGCCATCCAGCTCCTTCTGTAAGGCGGGCACCATGCTGAAGCACGTCTTACTCACTGGCCGAATGCCCTGAGCACCCAGCTCAGGAACCGTGCGGCCCAGGCCTTCTGGGTACTGCTCCGTCAGCAAGATGGGGACATCTAGCAGCCGGGCCACCTACGTGGGGAAAGAGACAAAGGACTGAATCTCAGGGATAAGGGCTGGGGACTGGATTCCTGGGGTCTGAGGGGAGACGGCTTGGGCTTGAACCCCTGGGCCTTGAAAAGAAGAGGGTGCCACATACCTTAAGCATTCGAGCAGCCACTGACACAATCTGTGGGAAGTAGGCTATGCTAGGACGAAACTTCTCCTGTAAGTCACATAGGAACAGGATGGAGGACTCTGGGAGGATCCGGCCCAGGCTGGCCCTGGCTGCTGCCATTCCCTAGGGCTGGACAGAGGGACAGTAGGCAGGGTCAGGTGAGGACTAGAGATTCAGAGAAGCGCTTAGTAAATGTGTGATTTTGACACAGCATGACCATGTCAAGAGCCAAACCCTCAGAACAATGGGACATGGGCAAAGCCTCCATCAAATCTGAGCGCAAATATTGACAATGTGTGCAGGAAATGTCCACCATAGCTTTCTCCCTACCCCTGATGTTTGTGGCCTGCAGACTGCCCTCTACAGAGACTGCTCCTATTAAGATCAGCTAGCCACGGGGCTGGTGAGATGGCTCAGCGGGTAAGAGCACCCGACTGCTCTTCCGAAGGTGATAAGTTCAAATCCCAGCATCCACATGGTGGCTCACAACCATCTGTAACGAGATCTGGCGCCCTCTTCTGGAGTGTCTGAAGACAGCTACAGTGTACTCACATATAATAAATAAAATAAATCTTAAAAAAAAAAAAAAAGATCAGCTAGCCTGCCTCGCCTGCCTCCTTGTTTATCCACATGTAGTAAGTCTACCTCCCTGCTCAACTGTGTGGTGGTCTGAATGGGCTTGGCCCCCATAGATTCATGTGTTTGAATGCTGGGTCTATAGGGAGTGTCACAATTGGGAGATACGGCCTCGCTGGAGTAGGTGTGGCCTTATTGGAGGAAGCGTGTCACTGTGGTGGCTGGCTTTGAGGTCTCGACCTATACTCAAGCTAGTCTCCTCCTTGTTGCCTGCAGATGGAGATGTCGAGCACTAAGCTCCATCTCCAGCACCGTGTCTGTCTGCGTGTCTGTCTGCATGTTTCCCTGCTATGATGATAACGGTCAGAACCTCTGAAACTATAAGCCAGCTCCAATTAAACGTTTGCCTTTACAAACTTAAGAGTTGCCCGTGGTCATGATGTCTCTTCACGGCAATTCATCACTGAGACAAACTGTATATAATAAATACACTGAGGTGAGGGGCAGGGAGAGGAGTGGGGCAGGTGGGATGCTGCCATTTTCCTGAATGTGCATTCCTCTATCTTGTCTTTTCTTCACTCCTGTGCTGTACTTGGGGCTGTGCAGGATATGGCAGGGGATGAGGGCTCACACACTTTGTTCTGGGGTCCAAGCACCCTGCATTCCTGCTCCTGTCTCCAGGCCTTCTCATCTGCACTCCTTGGCCTGGAATATCCCCCTTCCCTCCCTCTCTCCCTTCTCACTCCTCTCCTGTTTATAGGCAGGGCTACTTCCTCAAGGCAGCCTTTTCTGAGCGTGTCTGCCTTGGCCCCAGTGACACCTTCTAGACATACCCCCATTCCACCTAACTCCACCCCCAGCCCCGCTTTCTCCTTCTTATATAAAGATTGTACAACGTCAACAAGTAGTTGATTCACTTTCTACCTGTCTAGTGGAGCTGACTCAGGCCTCTACCCCTGGGGAAAGGAAACTGAGGCATAAGTAGTAAGGTCGAGGGGCATACAGATCTGGGACATTATCCTTGAGAGGAAAAAGGGTCACAGGGTCTTGTATTAGCCCGTGGTGACCTTAAACTTAACCTGATACCCTCTGGATCAGCCCAAGGCTGGGCTTGGTAAGCATGTGCCACCATGCCAGGCTCTGAGACTTTTAAACCTGGTCTTTTTCAGAAAGGCCAATAGTTCTTCTCCAGCCCTCGGTTTACCGGTGTGTGGTGGTTTGAATATGTCTGGCCCAGGGAGTGGCGGATAGGAGGTGTAGCCTTGAGGAATAGGTGTGACCTTGTGGGAGGAAGTGTGTCACTGTCGGGGTGGGCTTTGAGACCTTCCTCCTGGCTGCCTGGAAGTAAAGTCTTCTGGAGGCCTTCTGCTTCTGATCAAGATGTAGAGCTCTCAGCTCCTCCTGCTCCACGCCTGCCTGGACACTGCCTTGTTTCTCGCCTTGATGATAGTGGACTGAATCTCTGACCCTGTAAGCCAGCCCCAATTAAATGTCCTTTGTAAGAGTTGCCTCGGTCATGGTGTCTCTTTACAGCAATGGAAACCTTAACTAAGACACCATGTTGCCTTCTGGGACTTGGGAAAATTCTCACACATGGCAGATTACCCAGTTATAGAAACTAAAGAAAACCTAATGGGCCTTACAACGCTGGTGAACCCCAAAAGGACTATATTCAGGAAAAGGGCCCATAACAATGGCCATGACTGTAACTTCCACACTCAGGAGGCCGAGCCAGGGGGATCACTGAGTGTTCAAGGCCAGCCTGCGGCTAAAAAGAGAGTTCCAAGTCAACCAGGAATATGGAATAAGACCTTGTCTTTAAAAGCCAATGAAGGAGCTGGAAAGATAGCTCAACAGTTGCGAGCACTGGCTGCTCTTGCAGAGGACCTGGGTTTGATTCCCAGCACTCTCCTGACAGCTCACAACCACCTATAACTTTAGTACCAGGACACTCAATGACCTCTGATATGCCAGGCAACGATGTGGTGCTCTGATATACACAAGGGTAAAATACCCATACACATAAAATAATTTAAAATTTTAAAAATTTTTTAAAAGAGAAAGATGTTGAAATAGGAAATCAATAAAACAATGTAAAAATAAAATAAAATTTAAATGCGCAGAGGGCATATTCATGTGTGTACCACATCACGTGTGTACCACTGTTAACCTCGAAACAGAGCATTTTCACCATGGCAAGTAGAAACTCTGCATCCATTAATAGTCACCTTAAATCCCTTCCTCCCTATCCCCTGGCTGCCTGTATCTGCGGCTTTGCTTGTTTGGGCCATTTATTTTTGAGTGTGTGTGTGTGTGTGTGTGTGTGTGTGTGTGTGTGTGTGTCTGTGTGTGTCTGTGTCCATGCTCCTGTGCACACATGCACTCATGGGCACATGTGCATGCATGTGTAGTCACAGGAAGGTGGCTAGTATCTTTTTCTCTTGCTCTCCACCTATTACCTTGGGCAAGGTCCTCACTAAACCAGCATGACTCTGCACGCCATGGCTGGGGTCACAAAGCACATTCAACCATGCCCAGTTTTTACATCAGCACTGGGAATCTGAACACACGATGGCTTTCTATGCGGTGTTCACACATCTATGACACATACTTCAGTGAATGAGCCATCTCTCCACGCAGGCTAGTGAAGACACCTGCCCAGGAACTCTTTGGCAAGAGGAAAACCTGTGTCCCCAAGAGGCCAGGACGTTCATCCTCACTTCCCCTGAATGGAGTCTGTCCACCCACAGGGTCTAAGGCTTCACAGACAGTGGCATGTGTCAGCTAGTGTTCTTAGGAGGTTGTGTTGCTGCTGAGCCCTCAGACTGCTGCATGACTCAGGGCTCCTGCTGGCCTTTCCCACTGTGTGCATGTGTGTGCGTGCGTGTGTGTGTGTGTGTGTGTGTGTGTGTGTGTGTGTGTGTGTATTGTTTATGCTCAATCACCATTGATTCATTCAGTGGGGTATGGAGACACAGGGACTTAAGAAGGGGGTGACACTGAGGGAGGAGCACACCCAACAGAGGGGACACCAGGGAGGAGCACACCCAACAGAGGGGACACTAGGGAGGAGCACACCCAACAGAGGGGACACCAGGGAGGAGCACACCCAACAGAGGGGACACTAGGGAGGAGCACACCCAACAGAGGGGACACTAGGGAGGAGCACACCCAACAGAGGGGACACCAGGGAGGAGCACACCCAACAGAAGGGACACTAGGGAGGAGCACACCCAACAGAGGGGACACTAGGGAGGAGCACACCCAACAGAGGGGACACTAGGGAGGAGCACACCCAACAGAGGGGACACTAGGGAGGAGCACACCCAACAGAGGGGACACTAGGGAGGTGGTGGTACCAACTTTTTTTTTTTTTTTTTCGAGACAGGATTTCTCTGTGTAGTCGTGGCTGTCCTGGAACTCACTTTGTAGACCAGGCTGGCCTTGAACTCAGAAATCCACCTGCCTCTGCCTCCCGAGTGCTGGGAATAAAGGTGCGCGCCATCACTGCCCGGCAGTACCAACTTTTTTGTTGTTGTTGTTGTTGTTTTTGTTTTTTTCGAGACAGAGACAGGGTTTCTCTGCATAGCCCTGGCTGTCCTGGAACTCACTTTGTAGACCAGGCTGGCCTTGAACTCAGAAATCCGCCTGCCTCTCCCTCCCGAGTGCTGGGATTAATGGCATGTGCCACCACGCCCGGCCTGAGTACCAACTTTTTTTAAGGCTAAGTCATAAGGACACCAATATTTATTATTACAAAAACTCAGGCCAGGCTCAATGGCACAGGCCTTTGATCCCAGCACTCAGCAAGCAGAGACAGGCAGATCGCAGTGAGTTCGATATTAGCCTGGTCCACGTAGCAAGTTCTAGGGCAGTCAGCTCCATAGAGCTCCATAGAGACTGTCTTAGTTAGGGTGATATCACTGTGAAGAGACACTATGACCAAGGCAACTCCTATAAATACAATATTTCACTAGGTCTGGCTTACAGGTTCAGAGATTCAGTCCATTATCATCATGTTGGGAAGAATGGCAGCATCCAGACAGGCGTGGTGCTGGAGGAGGAGCTGAGAGTTCTACACATTTTTCCAAAAGCCACCAGGAGACTGTGTTCCAGGCATCGAGGAGAAGGGTCTCAAAGCCCACCCCCACAGCGACACACTTCTCCAACAAGGTCACACATCTAACAGGATCGCTCCTTTATAGGTCAAGCACATTTAAAAACAACAGTAGGGGAGGGAGGTGTAGCCCCATTGCTGGAGTGCTGGCCTATCATACACAAAACCCTGGACTCAGTCCCCAAACCTGTACAAACTGGAAACTGGGCACGGTGGCGAATGCCTTCATCCTGGCACTACAGAGATGGAGGCAGGAGATGGGAAGACGTGGATTATCTTCAGTTACATATTGAGTTTAAGGCCAGCCTGGATTCCATCAGACCCACTCTCACCTGACCTCCCAATCCCAGCCCCCCAACCCTTCAATGTATCTATCGTAAGAAATAAATTTTCTTGCCAAGCCTGGCACTGCATAGAGCACGCACAGACACATACTGACTGCGACAGGCCTCTGGCATGAGTGCTGGGAATTCCAACTTCCTCACACTGTGTGCAGGCACGGTCCCTCCTGAGCGATCTCCCAGCCTTAGGTGATGGATTCTCTCTGTAAAGGTGGCAGCAGTAGTAAGGTGACAGAAGTAGAGGATAGCAACTTAAAGGTGTGCGCCAGCACTGCCTAGCTTTGTGGAATCGTTGTTGTTTGTTTGTTTGTTTGTTTGTTTGTTTTTGAGACAGGGTTTCTCTGTGTAGCCCTGGCTGTCCTGGAACTCATTCTGTAGACCAGGCTGGCCTTGACCTCAGAGATTTTCCCTTCTTCTGCCTCCTGAGTGCTGGAATTAAAGGCGTGCACCACCGGGCGCTATTTATTTATTTTAAAGACAAAGTCTCACTATGCGCGACGGGCAGGCCTCCAATGCTGGGCTCAGTCTCCTGAGTCCTGAGATTACAACCACGGACTACCACACCCTGCACTGTTACTCTAAATTTACAGCAGCGTCTCTCTCTCTCTCTCTCTCTCTCTCTCTCTCTCTCTCTCTCTCTCTCTTTCTCTCTCTCTTTCTTCAGACCAGCACTGCTCTACTAGAGGCCATGCTACCTCTCAGAACCCCAGAGGCAACACTGGCACTCAAAACCCCAGAGGTCACTTGGGCCATCAAAATACCAGCAGAGACCTGAGGGCTTGCCAGCCACCAGAACCACAAGCCACTCCGGCCTGAAGATCAGAAAGCAACCAAGGTGGTAAATGTCCTTCTAGCAAAGATAAACTCAGAAACTGGCACCTACACCTATGATTACTGAAAGAGTAGTACGTAACCAAAGACAAAATAGAGTCCCTTGTGTCAGGGGGGAAAGTGAACCTTTAAAAATACCGATGGCTCTAGGTACTGGGCAAGCCTTTCCTGGAACAATCACAGAATAGCCAACGCCCTCTGAATATCTCTGTGAAATGTCTCAATGCCCCAGGAGGTTGCCTAAGGTAGCACATGACTTA
>LR749539.1:2423304-2450921 GCA_902729485.2 Mus minutoides
ACGCGCCAATTTCCCCAACCCCCCTACCCCATTGTTATAAAAGCTCCTGATTTTCGAGCCACGAGGTCGACCCCCCTGTCCCCTGCGTGGGATACGGGTCATCCCGGAGCTCCGATTAAAAATCCTCATGCTTTTTGCATCAAGATAGGTCTCGTAATTCGTGGGGTGCACGAACAACCCGTGTTTGAAATAGGGGTATTTCTGGTTGGATCTTGCAACTACCTACCCTAACCCCAGATGCTTGGAGACCAGCGTAAGAACCACAAGAGTCAGGCACTACGGCATTCCCAGCGCCCGGTGTCCTGCTACTGCAAGCCCTGGATAACCCAACACAGCCACAGCACAAGAAGATGAACTTAAAACAATCTTACAAAGATGACAGAGGCCCTTAAAGAGAAAATGGAGTAAACCCCTTAAAGGAGCCCAGGAAAACCCAGACAAACAATACAAGGAAACAAAGCTGTCCACGACCTGAAAATGGAAAGAGAAGCAATAAAGAAACACACTCTGTGGGGATCCTGGAGATGGAAAACCTGGGTAAGTGAACAGAAACTAGCATCACCAGCAGAGTACAGGAGGTGAAGAGAGAATCCCGGACATAAGATACAATAGAAAGCCGGGCGTGGTGTGGTGGCACA
Source organism: Mus minutoides (assembly GCA_902729485.2). Classification (NCBI taxonomy): domain Eukaryota; kingdom Metazoa; phylum Chordata; class Mammalia; order Rodentia; family Muridae; genus Mus; species Mus minutoides. The sequence goes on from LR749539.1 coordinate 2,423,943, forward strand.
CGCCTTTAATCCCAGCACTTGGGAGGCAGAGGCAGGTGGATTTCTGAGTTCGAGGCCAGCCTGGTCTACAGAGTGAGTTCCAGGACAGCCAGGACTATACAGAGAAACCCTGTCTCAAAAAACCAAAACCAAAACAAAACAAAACAAAACAAAAAAAAGAAATGGGGAAGGACATTTCATACTCATCAAAGGAAAAATCCACCAAAATAATAACTCAATTCTGGACATCTATGCCCTAAACAGACACCTTCATTTGTTTTGTTTTGTTTTGTTTTGTTTTGTTTTGTTTTGTTTTATTTCTTTTTTTTTCCTTTGCTTTTTCAAAACAGGGTTTCTCTGTGTAGCCCTGGCTGTCCTGGAACTCACTTTGTAGACCAGGCTGGCCTCAAACTCAGAAATCTGCCTGCCTCTGCATCCCAAGTGCTGGGATTAAAGGCGTGCACCACCACGCCTGGCGGGCACCTTCATTTGTTTAAAAAAAAATTACTGAGCCGGGCGTGGTGGCGCACGCCTTTAATCCCAGCACTGGGGAGGCAGAGGCAGGCGGATTTCTGAGTTCGAGGCCAGCCTGGTCTACAAAGCTAGTTCCAGGACAGCCAGGGCTATTCAGAAAAACCTTGTCTCGAAAAACCAAAAAAAAAAAAAAAATTACTGAGGCTTAAATCACACATGGAATCCCACACATTAATAGTGGGAGACCTCAATTCATGATAAAAAGTCTTGGAGAGACTAGAGATACAAGGTACATACCTAAACATAATAACAGTAGTTTACAGCAAGTATAGCCAACATCAAATTAGGTTGAGAAAAACACAAAGCTATTCCACTAAAATCAGGAATAAGGACAAGGCTGTCCACTCTTGACATATCTACTCAATATATTACTTGAAATTCTCGCTAGAGCAATAGACAACTAAAGGGAATCAAGGAGATACAAATTGGAAAGGAAGAATTCAAAGTATCACTATTTGCAGATGATATATTATACATAAGGGACCCCAAAATTCTATTAGGGAACTCCTACACCTGATACACCTTCAGCAAGGTGGATACAAGCTTAACTAAAAAAAAAAAAAAAAGAAAAAAAATCAGTAACCCTCCTTTATGCAAATGACAAGTGGCCTGAGAAAGAAAGAAATCAGGGAAAACAACACCCTTCACAATAGTCACAAATAATATAAAATATCTCAGTGTAGCTCTAACCAAGCAAGTGAAAGATCTACAGGACAAGAACTCCAAGTCTTTGAAGAAAGAAACTGAAGAAGATCTCAGAAGATGGAAAGCTCTTCCATGCAGATGGATTGGCAGAATTAACATTGTAACAATGGCCATCCTATCAAAGACAATCTACAGATTCAATGCAACTCTCACCAAAATCCCAACACAATTCTTTACAGACCTTGAAAGAGTGAGTCTCAACCTCCTATGGAAAAACAAACAACCCAGGAGAGCCCAGACAACCCTGAACAATGAAAGAACTCCTGGAGGAATCCCTATCCCTGATCTCAGCTGCACCACAGAACAACAGTGATGAAAACCACTCAGTGTTGTCATAGAAACAGACAACTGCAGCAACAGACTGGAACTAAAGACCCACATTTAAAACCACACACCTATGGAAACTTGATTTTTGACAAAGAAGCCAAAACCATGCAGTACAAAAAGAAAACATCTTCAACAAATGGTACAGGTCTAATTGAATGTCTCCATGTTGAAGAATGCAAATAGATATTACCATATCTATCCGCATCTATCACTCTGCATAAAACTCAAGTCCTGCTCAACATAAAACCAGGTACACTACTTCTAATAGAAGAGAAAGTGGGAAATAGCCTAGCACACACTGGCCGTGGAGACAGCTTCCTGAACAGAACACCAATGGTTACTGGTGTAGACCAGCGATCGACAAATGGGGCCTCATGAACGCTTCTGTAAGGCGAAGGGCACTGGCAATAGGACAAATCGGTAGCCTGCAGATTGGGAAAAGATCTTCACCAACTCCACATGTGATAGAGGGCTAATATCCAAAATGTATAAAGAACTCTATAGACACCAACACACAAAATAACCCAATTAAAAATGGGGTACAGATCCAAACAGAGAATTCTCAACAGAGGAATCTCATGGCTGAGAGCACTTAAAGAAATGTTCAATAAACTTAGTCATCAGGGAAATGTAAATCAAAACAACCCTGAGATTACATTTTACACTCTTCAGAATAGCTACGATCAAAAAGAAAAAAATCAAGGGACTGCACATGCTAGCAAGGATGTGCATCAAGGGAAACACGCCTCCATTGCTTCAGCGTGCAAACTTGGACAACACCTTAGAAATCAATATGGTGGTTTCCTGGAAAATTTAGAATCAATCTGTGGTGGTTTGAACATGCTTGGCCCAGGAAGTGGCACTATTAGGAGATGTAGCCTTGTTGGAGTAGGTGTGTCACTGTGTGTGTGGGTTGAGACCGCCATCTTAGCTGCCTAGAAGCCAGTATTCTGCTAGCAGCCTTCAGATGAAGATGTAGAGCTCTCAGCTCCTCCTGCACCATGCCTGCCTGGACACTGCCATGCTCCTGCCTTGATGATAGTAGACTGAACCTCTGAACCTGTAAGCCAGCCCCAATTAAATGTTGTTCTTTATAAGAGTTGCCTTGGTCATGGTGTCTGTTCATAGCAGTAAAACCCAAACTAAAACACAATCTATCTCAAGACCCAGCTATACCATTCCTGGGCATATACCCAAGGGATGATACATACTGGTCATGGATGGATCTTGAATACATGGATGGAACTAGAAAAATATCTTCCTTAGAGAGGTAACTCAGGTCCAGAAAGACAAACATAGTCCGTACTTACTTATACGTGGACATTAGTAAAGGACAACTATGATACAATCCACAAACCCAGAGAAGCTAAGTAACAAGGAGGGCTCAAGGGGAGGCAAAATATCAAGGGGGAGACTGGAGGTGGGCGGGGACAGGAACAGGGATCAGGTGGGGAAGAACGCAGGGACAGACCATCGGCAGAGACAACTGGAACTGGGGGCGTCTCAGGAACAAGCTAGAAACCTCGTGTAATGGAAACTCCCAGCAATCTAGAAGGTTGACCCTAGCTAAGACTCCTAGCAAGGCGGGATATGGAGCCTGAACCAGCCAGCTCCTGTAATCAGGCAAGACTCCAAGTGGAGGGATTAGGATACCAACCCAGCCACAAAACCTCTGACCTACAACTTGTCCTGTGTTGGGGTAAAGGTGGCCCAGAAATGGTGGGAGTAGCCAACCAATGACTGGCCCAGCTTGAGACCCAAGCCACCAGAGGGAGCCCACCCCACTACCTGGGAGGCTGGATAGCCCAGAGACCTAGGATAGAACCAAACACTCCTGGCAGCAATAAATATTTTTTTAAAAATTGAATGACTCCTAATGATATAGATTGGTGCTTGGCCCAACTGTCATCAGAGACACTTTATCCAGCAACTTAGGGAAAGAAATGAAGAGACCCACAACCAAAACATTAGGCAGAACTTGGGGAGTCCTGCAGAAAAGAGGGGGAGATTGCAGGAATCAGAGAGGTCAAGGACAACAAGACAACCCACAGAATCAACTAACCTGGGCTCACAGGGGCTCACAGGGACTGAACCAGCAACCAGGGAGCCTGCACGGGACTGATATAGGCCCTGTACATATGTGTTCTGTATAGCTTGGTCTTCTTGTAGGACTCCTAACAGTGGGAGAGGGACTGTCTCTGACTCTTTCCTGCTTTGGGGACCCTTTCCTCATACTGAGCGGCCTTATCCAGCCTTAATACTAGGGGAGGTGCATAGTCTTACTGCAATTTGATATGCTATGTTTGGTTGGTGTCTGAGGGCAGGCATGCCCTTTTTGGAAAAGAAAGAGCAGTGGAGGGGAAGAGGGAAACTGCAGTCGAGATGTAGAATCTGAGAGAATAAAAAAGAAAGAAAAAGTTCAGGCCAGCTGGGTATGATCTGCAGGCGAAACAGAACCTGGGTGAGAGCTGGGACAGAAAATAACTAATCTAAGAGAGACAATGAAAAAGTGGAGGTGGGGCGCGCGTGTGAAAAGTGAACGGGGTGTCTAGACTGGAGAGAGATTTAGGGACATCGTGGGGGTTCTGGAAGAAGGCCTCAGTTCAGTAAAGGAAACCTGTCTTAGGCTGAGGTAAGTGACCTCCTGTGGACAGACTGGGGATGAGGCTGCTTAATCGGGCAAGTGCTTACTGCACACCACTACAGGAACCCAGATTTCCAAGCTGTGTCTCTGGGACGCTTTTCTTCTTGGAAGAAATGGGCATGAGAACTGCCCACTCCTGGGGCTGATAGAAAACTTTGCTCTGGGGAAGCTTGAAGTTCCTCCCTGATGTTCCATCCTGAGACCAACTGGAGCCCCTTCTCAGCTGGACACCCCGCAAACCTTCCGTTTCCCCCGTCTGTAAGGACGGGCAGTTGGACTTACCAGGCGGTACCAGGTTCGAGTCTAGCCAGCCCCTCCACTAGGTCCCTTAAGCGCACTCTTCCCCACCGGACTGTCACTGGTTCCGGGCTGGGTCACCGTTTTGCCCGCTTTGGACGCGAGGTCTGCGCCCCTTACGTGTCTACCCCTCCCTCCCGGGCAGGCCAATCAGCTCGCGCCTTGGCTGCGCCCTGTAAGGGGAGGGGCGGCTAAGGCGGGTTAGTCACGAGAGTCTGATTGGTCCACAGAAGCCTAAGGGGGTGGAGAGATAGCGCATAGAACCAATGAAGAGCCGATGAGGGCTTGAGTGGCAGCCTCTGCTGAGAGCGCAGATTCTAACTGGGAATGAGGGTAGAGGTTGTCAGGTTGCACCTTGTCTTATTGCTGCGCCTCACAGATATGGAGTTACAACCTGGCTCTCCTATCTGAGCTAAAGGTCTCTCTTAGATTGGTTATTTTCTGTCCCAGCACCTGCACCATCGTGGGTTCAGCAAGGTCTGGACCTGATTTCTGTAGAAATCTCTAGAACCCTTATTTTGGAAGAGAACTGAGTACTGTAACTTGCCTTCTGACCTCTGCAGGCCTGATGTGGCGCAGGCCCGTATGCAAAGACAGAAACACACACCACAGGATAAATAGATGGAAAAAATTAAGTAAATACAACTCAGGGAAAGCCAGACAAAACTTCCTTGGCCTCTGCTCACGCCATTGCATGAATCTCTGGATTCCATGGCTTCCACACAGAGGCCAGGCTTCCTGTTCCCAGGAGTCATTTGGGCCTCAATCTCACCCCTCTGGAGGAAGCTCTGGAGTAGGATGTTAGCCTGGAGGTGGAGTGATTGACTTGTCGCCTGGAGGTGCTGGCACCCCTCTCAGAGACAGGATCCCTCTTTTTGCAGCCAATGCAACCCCTCCCAAGTCTCCATTTAAAAGCCCTCCACTTTAATCGCTGAGGTTGACTCTGTGCCTAGCCTGGCCTTACTAAAGAGGCTTTTGTTCCCTTAATTGGCTATCTATCTCCAGCACTTTCCTCTGCCTCTGCACCCACACACTGTCCGTTTTATATTCCAGGCCCAGCTATGTGTTAATTGGTCATGTAGGAGATGGCCAAAGAGCACCCCCCCTTTGTCTTTCTGTGTCAGATCTTAACCAGCAAGCCACAGGCCCCGGAGTCTACCCATCTACCCCATAAGACAGGCACGGTCTTAGGGCTCACCTGCATTCCCAGGGTGACCTCTCATTCTGGAACCATCAGCCATCCAGTCCCTTGCACACTTGAGGAGTGTGCTATGGTCTGTATTTCTACTTCAGAACATTAAGCCATGCATCCTAGAGCTTGTGCAGTCCCTGGGGTCTCTCAACTGGGCCCTGAGATCTGTATGCAGTGAGACTTCTCTTCACATTCCATGGGGCTGCAGCCCAGGGACACTTGATCCCCCAACTGGAAACCCAACTGCTGGATGTTCCTATATAGCCAGATGTGCAGAGTAGAGGCCCCAAGGCTAGGTTCCAGCACTACTAGCATGCATTTAGTGTATACCTACTGTATACCAGGCCCCAGAACTCAACACTGAGCAAAGCCAATGAAAGTTCCAGAGGCTGTCTCTAGGGCAGTGATTCTCAACCTGTGGGTCAAAACCCCTTTGGGGAGGAGTCAATGACCTTTTCACTGGGGTCACATGTCAGATATCCTGCATACCACATATTTACATTACAAATCATAACAGGAGAGAATTACATTTATGAAGTAGCAATGAAAATAATTTTATGGTTGTGGATCATCACAACATGATGAACTGTATTAAAGGGTTGCAGCATTAAGAAGGTTGAGGACCGGGCTGGTGAGATGGCTCAGCCAGTTAGAGCACCCGACTGCTCTTCCAAAGGTGATGAGTTCAAATCCCAGCAACCACATGGTGGCTTACAACCACCCGTAACAAGATCTGACGCCCTCCTCTGGTGCGTCTGAAGTCAGCTACAGCATACTTATGAAGAATAATAAGAAATGAATCCTTGGACTGGAGAGACCAACCGGAGCAAGTGAGGCGAGCTGAGCCGAACGGGGATGGCCGAAGCAAGCAAGGACGGCCGGAGCTAGCGGGGCTGGAGCGAGTGGGGCCGAACCGGAACGGCCAGAACGAGCGGGGCCAACCGGAGCAAGCGGAGCCGATCAGAGCGAGCAGGGCCGGCTGGGACGAGCGGGGGCCGTACGGGGGCGGCAGGGAGCAAGTGGAGCTGGCCGGAGCGAGCAGAGCCAGCGGGAGCGAGCGGGGTTGACTGGAACAAGGAAAAAAAAAAAAAAAAAAAGAAGGTTGAGGACCACTGATCTATGGGCTAGCAGGAGGTAAAAAGTGGCCCCATTAACTCTTTTAAAATTATTTTTTAATCAATTTATTGGTTCATTTTACATCCCAATATCAGCCCCCTCCTCCCAGTAACCCTTCACACAAGTCCTCCCCTCAATACACCTTCCCCTTCTCTTTTGGAAGGGGACTCCCCCCCATACACCTGACCGGGGTGTCATCACTCACTAGCTCCCCCTCCCTGCACACCAAGTCGCTGTGGGACTAGGCGCATCCTCTCCCACTGAGGCCAGCCAAGGTGGTCCATTTAGGGGTACAAGATCCACAGGCAGGCAGGTAACAGGCTCAGGGACAGCCCCCACTCCAGTTGTTGGGGGACCCGCATGAAGGACAAGCTGTTAGTATGCTACATATGTGGGCCTAAGTCCAGCCAGTGCTCAGTCTGTGGAACAGAGATGCACAACTTTAATCCCAGCATGCTGCATATTTTTATTTGGGTGGGATATGAGCACCTGCTCCCCTTCCCCACATAGGGCTCCACAGTGAGCTTGCATAACAAGAAGATTCAACTTGGCAAATCAATGAGATTGTTGGACCTACTTATAGAGCAGAGGGTGGAATCACTTAAAGGAGCTTGGGTGATCCCAAAACAGCCTCGCCACTGTCAAAGTCTCACCTAAGCACAAAGAATGACTTCTATTTTATGTACTCTGGTGTGAGGGTGTCAGATCCCCTGGAACTGGAGTTACAGACAAGGTGTGAGCTGCCATGTGGGTGCTGGGAATTGAACCCAGGACCTTTGAGAGAGCCACCAGTGCTCTTTACCACTGAGCCATCTCTCCAGTCCCTCCCCTTTACACTACCCCCCATGGGTATACTCTGCCATCTCCTGAGACCGCAAGAAATACTCACAACTAAGACCGACGCAAGGGAACAAGTGGTTGGAAACTCAGAAGAGCGTCTAACGGTCCTCCCACCTCCTTCTGCGTGGGAACACCGCTGAACACAATGTCAATCAGCTCCCAGAAGTGGCCATAGCCGCTCCAACGAATATGGCAGTAGCTGCTATCTATGCTCAAAGGATAGCATTCCACAGCAGTGATGGTGATGATGGTGGTGGTGTTGATGGTGATGGTGGTGATGATGGTGGTGATAGTGATGGTGGTGGTGATGGTGGTGATAATGGTGATGATGATGGTGATGGTGGTACTGATGGTGGTGATGGGGGGGGGGGAGGCGTATGGTGGTGATAATGGTGATGGCCATGACATTATATTGATTATTGTAATGTTGGTGGTAATTGTGGTGACACAGTGGTGGCATCTACAGTTGTGTGACATTTATCATGAGTCAGACACAGAACTAAGCAATTCAATATGGACTCACAATGAGTTAGTACTCCCTCACATTGTGTGCTAACTCGTTCAGCTCCACACCAATCCTGGAAGGTGGATGCTAATTAACCCTCACTTTAGATGAGGAGATTCAGGGGGCAGAGAAGTAAAGGGCTTGACCAAGGACCTACTTTTCTATAAAGAGGTGACTGTCCTAGATACCCCAAATCTTAGGTCCAAGTTTGAGTAAATGGGAGCCCAATACCCCAGGCCTTGCTTCTCCCAGGACGTCCAGCCCTGGCTACACTATCATCATCTCCTACTGCCAAAGAGGAAACCAGTTTCCTGGAACAGCCCAGAGCTAAACTCTTAGCTTCCAGAGACTCTCGGCAACCTCTTTGGATGTTCCCCTCAATCCAGTCCCCAGGGACATGAGGGTGCATTTGCAGGTTCTTGGTCTTGATGATTAAAAAACAAATAAATAAAATAGACTCAGAGAGGCTGCCACTCAGAGGTGAGAGAGCTCTTGGGGCATAAAGTCCATTTTTATCAAGAGGATTATTCCTTCTTTTTTTTTTTTTAAGATTTATTTTATTTATTATATGTAAGTACACTGTTGCTGTCTTCAGACACTCCAGAAGAGGGCGCCAGATCTCGTTACGGATGGTTGTGAGCCACCATGTGGATGCTGGGATTTGAACTTATCACCTTTGGAAGAGCAGTCGGGTGCTCTTACCTGCTGAGCCATCTCACCAGCCCGGATTATTCCATTTTTATCAAGAGGATTATTCTATTTTGTTTTGTTTGAGACAGGGTCTCATGGATCCCAGGGTGGCCCCAATTCACTAAGTATTTGAGGATAACCTTGAACTCTTGACCCTTTGGCTTCTGCTCCTGACTCCCAAGTTCTGGGATTACAGGCAGGGAACATAGGGTCCTGAGCATGCTACATAAAAAGTTAAAAAACAAAAACAACAAACAAACAAACAAACAACAGTTAAAGGGGAGCACTAGATGGCTCAGCAGATAAAAGCGATTGCCACAAACCCTGACGACCTGAGTTCAATCCCCATGACCCACATGAAGGTGGAAAGGAGAGCAGCAACTTCACAAAGTTGTTGTCTGATCTCCATACATGCATACGGTTGGCACAAGCACCCACCCATACACAATAATAATAACTCATTTTGTAAAGAACTGTATGTCCTAGGATGACAAGCATACCCGCCCCATGCCAGCTTCTGTCTCTGCTCCCCAGGGTCCCAGGCCTCCCACATACAAGCCTTTATGTAGCAAAACGCGCTTTCCCATGGGCTCTGCCTCAGCCTAAAAATATCAAGGTCAGAAGTGGCTATCCGGCTAACCTCAGCATTTTCCCCAGGTTCGCCCTCGGGCCCTGCTTCCCTGGGGATTACCCAGTATTTCTGCTATAAAGTTTCATCATCTTATTATAAAACATTTCAAACTTGCAGAAAAGTTCAGGCCATTGTCTGATGGAGTGGGTGTCATAAACAAAAAAAGAAACAAATGTATATATATATATATATATATATATATATATATATATATATATATATATGGTGTGGGGTGTGTGTGTGTGTGTGTGTGTCAGTGCAAGCAAGAGGATCAGGAGTTCAAGGTCATCCTTGGCTACATATAGAGTTCCAGGGCAACCCAATTACATGAAATCCTGTCAGACAGGCAGACAGACAGACAGACAGATAGACAGACAGAGTGACTAGCCGACCGACGTAGGCCATCAACAGCAGCAGCAAGTCAGCTTCACCTGGGTACTTGTTAGGAACATGAATTCTCAGGCCTGCAGAGCCAGAAGTTGTGGTGCCAGCTAGGACTTCTGATGTGTGCCCAGGTCTTGTCAGTGGCAGAGGATGCTGGGAACTCAGCTCCATTCTGCCTCCTGCTGCAGCCTGAGTTCTTTTCTGAGACTGCACTTGAGTAAGCTGGGATTCCTGCCATTGCAACAGAAAAGAATTTCAGGGGAAGTCAGTATGAAACAAAGTTAGAGTTTATTGGGAAGAGATGTTTAAGCATGGATGTTAATAGAAAGGAAAGTCCTGGAAAAGGATAGTCCTCCCCCACGTTTAGGTGTGGGATTCTCAAGAGAACCCAGTGGGAATGCCCAGTCCTCCTCCCTCCCTCCCTCCCTTATTTTCTTCCTTCCTTTCTTTCTTTCCTTCTATTTTATGTGACTGAGTCTCATGATTCTGGTGGCTTTTGAAATGACATTGCTTAAAGGGATTTTGTTGTCGGTTTGAGAATGGGTCTAATGTATTGCAGACTGGCCTCAAACTCAATATAGAACTGGGGATGATCTTGAACTCCTGATTCACCTGTCTCCACTTCCCAAGCGCTGGGATTACAATACATACCATCACATCTGGCTTTGTGGTGATACGTGCAGAACACAGGCCTTCATGAGTGCTAGTCAAGCCAAAAGAGTTACTTCCTATACCAGAGCTACTTCCTATACCAGAGCTACTTCCTATAACAACAGAGCTACTTCTTGTAACACTCAAGGGACTATTTATTTATTTGGATTATTTTCTAGACAGGGTTTCTCTGTGTAACCTTGGCAGTCCTGGAACTCACTATATAGACCAGGCTGGCCTCTAAATCAGAGATCACCCTGCCTCTGACTCCTGAGTGCTGGGATTAAAGGCAGGAGCTACTACTACCTGGCTCAAAGGTCTTTTAAAATTACATTTATTGTTCTGTGTGTGTGTGTGTGTGTGTGTGTGTACACTACAGGCATGCCTGTATATGGAGATAAGAGGATGATGTGGGGGTTTTGTTTCTGTCCTGCAATGTGTGCCAAGGGAATCAAACGCAGGTCATTCATCTTGGCAGCAAACACCTGTAACTGCTGAGACATCTCTACAGCCCCTTCTCATCTACTTGTAAAAATATTTATATGTGAATACGCATGTGTACTCATCAGTAAATGTGAACCACTGGAAAGACCAGAAGAGGCATCAAAATGCGTGAAAGTCAAGATACAGGTGGTTATGAGCCATCACGTGGGTTCTGGGAACTTAGTTCTTGCTCTAACCACTGACCCATCCCTCTAGCCTCCCACCATGTCTCTTTCAAGGCAAGGCTGGCTGACCAAGGCTGGCTGACCGGAGGAAGCTTTTGAACTTCTGATCCTCCCTCATTTCCCCGAAGAGTCTGGGATTCCAGCTGTGGGCCATCATGCTGGGTGTTAGTCAGTGCTGTGGAGTCTAGCCCAGTGTGTAGTGATTTAAACGAGCTGTCCCCCATGGTGTTGGACATTTGAACACTCGCTGTTTGGGAGGTTTGGAACGTGTAGCCTTATTGCCAGAAATATATTCATTCACTAGAGGCGAGCCTTGAGGGCTTAAAAACTGGAATTTCTAGTTTGCTCTCTCTACTGCATTCTTTTTTTTTTTTTTTAAGATTTACTTATTTATTATATATAAGTACACTGTAGCTATCTTCAGACACACCAGAAGAGGGCATCAGATCTCATTACAGATGGTTGTAAGCCACCATGTGGTTGCTAGGATTTGAACTCAGGACCTTTGGAAGAGCAGTCAGTGCTTTTAACCACTGAACCATCTCTCCAGCCCCTCTACCTGCATTCTTACAGTAAAGGGTGTAAGCTTTCAGCCTTGCTCCTTGTCTGCTGCCTGCTGCCTGCTGCCTGCTGCCTGTGGCCTCTGCTCTGCCGTCATGGACTACTATCCCGCTGGGACCAGAATCGAAAATAACCCTTCCTTTTAAAAATTGTCTTGGTGGTGGCATTTTTATCATCACAACAGAAAAGTAGCTAGCATACTAGCATAGAGGGTTTTGTGCATTCTAGGCAGGCTCTACCAACTGAGCTATACTCTCTGCTCCTGTTTTTTTTTTTTTTTTTTTTTTTTTTTNAGGGAGGGAGGGAGGGAGGGAGGGAGGGAGGAAGGGAGGGCGGGCGGGCACACTATAGTGTGTTTTGATTTCTTTTAAAAACACAGGAATATTATAAGAATATGCTTTTGTTTTACTCCCAGGTGTGGGATGTGGGCATGCTTGGACTGCCCACAGCAGCTGACTGTGATTTGCCCCCTGCTCTAGCTAAGGCATGGTTTTGCTTCCTGCAGATAGTTTCTGTGATGAGTTATGGAATTCTGGGCACTTTTCAGAGAATGTATAAATGCTAGGTCCCCCAAGAGGCAGTGTGGGTTTTATGGGAGTTGTTTGTTGTTGGTCACTGTCTGTTAAGTAGTCGTGTACAAAGAAGAAAGATATTAGATATCTTCACAGCAAAGATCAAAGGAACTTGAGGTCTCTAATCAGCAGCAAATAGTCTAATTAACAATGTTGTCCCCTTTCTGACCCCTGACTTTATCTGGGGATGTCTTTTCCCTCTATCCTTTTCCCTCTCTTGTCTAGTGTTAGGAGGTTGAAAGGGTGGTAGAAAAAGGGTGGAGAAGCATGGAAGAAAGGAGAATCCACAAAGTAGCAAAAGACAAGCTACAACACACACAGATACACAAATCAAATCAAATACTTCTTTTTTGAAAGGGGTAGGGGCAGCTAGAGAGATGGTTCAGCATTAAGAGAAGTTACGGGCTGGTGAGATGGCTCAGCGGGTTAGAGCACCCGACTGCTCTTCCAAAGGTGATGAGTTCAAATCCCAGCAACCACATGGTGGCTTACAACCACCCATAACAAGATCTGATGCCCTCCTCTGGTGCGTCTGAAGTCAGCTACAGCGTACTTATGAAGAATGATAAGAAATGAATCCTTGGACCGGAGAGACCAACCAGAGCGAGCAAGGCTGTCCGGAGTGAGTGGAGCCGAACAGGGACAGCCGGAGCTAGCGGGGCCGGAGCGAGTGGGGCCGAACGGGGATGGCCAGAACGAGAGGGGCCAACTGGAGCAAGCAGGGCCGACTGGAGCAAGTGGGGCTGGCTGGAACAAGTGGGGGCAGTACGGGGGCGGCCGGGAGCGAGCGGGGCTGGCCGGAGCGAGCAGAGCCGGTGGGAGCGAGTGGGGTTGACTGGAACAAGGGAAAAAAAAGAGAGAGAGAAGTTACTGCTCTTTCATAATGAGGAAGTTCGAATACCACTGTCAGGGGGCTCACAAACACCCCCTGTGACTCCAGCCTCAGGGGATCCAAAGCCCATTCAGGCCTCCATGGGCAAACACACACAGTGAGACACAGGCATGTAATACATAAATAAGATAAAAATAAATCTGTTTTTTTTTTAAAGACAAGAAAATAGATGGAACTGGAAAGTATATTAAACAACCTAACTCTGGCTCAGAAAATCAAACAGTGAGTGCTCTTTCTCCAAGTTGGATCCTGCCTTTCTATTTATTTATTTATTTATTATATGTAAGTATACTGTAGCTGTCCTCAGATACTCCAGAAGAGAGCATCAGATTTCATTACGGATGGTTGTGAGCCACCATGTGGTTGCTGGGATTTGAACTCGGGAACTTTGGAAGAGCAGTCGGCGCTCTTAACCACTGAGCCATCTCGCCAGCCCGCCTTTCATTTTTATACATGTGTATTGTGTGGGAGAGAGTGTGGGCAGAGGCCAGGAAACTAGAGAGGGACCCCAAGAGGAGAAGATGCTGTAAGGAAGGGGGTAGAGAGGATAATAGAACACCTGTGAGGTGAAGATTGTGGGTGAAAAAACACAGGGTAGGGAGGAAGGGAGGGAACAAGGTGACTTAGAGATCAACCTGAACTCGGTGAGCATGAAATGCCATCATTTTCATATTGACGTGCCAATTAAATAACAGTATAAGATTTCCCACAAGGCCTAGGGAGGCCATCAAGACAGTTCCATGAATGAAGGTGCTGGCTGCCAAGCCTGATCACCAAGCTTTATATCCAGGACCCGCATAGTCTGGAGATGACCTAGTAACTAAGAGACTGGCTGCTCTTCCAGAGGACATGGGTTCAGTTCCAGATACCAATATGGAGGCTCACAACAGCCTGTAACTCTACTTCCAGAGGGTCAGACACCTTCTTCTGGCCACTTTGGCACTGAATGCATGTGGTAAGCAGACACATGGGCAGACACACACCCAAAATTTTATAAATACACACACACACACACACACACACACACACACACACACACACACGAAGAAAAGAGCCAGGCATGGTGGTTCACACCTTTAATCCAAGCACTCTGAAGGCAGATGTAGGCAGATCTTTGTGAGTTAGGATGTCAGCCTAGTCTACAAAGTGAATTCCAGGACTCCCCAGAGCTACATAGTGAAACCCTGGGCAGGGGTGTGGGTAGGGGTAGGGGTTGGTAAAAAGAAAAAAGAAAGAAAAGAAGAGAAAAGGCAAATGCCATCACTCCTGTGTTAGAGTCTATAAAGTTAATTGGCAGGTGCTGGCTTCAATTCCCTTAACAGCTATTCATACCAAGTATGTTAGTGCCAACACTCAGCCTGTGGCTCTCACCTAGTGTGGAATGCACAACTGGGAGGCACCTGTGCCTGACATTTCAGGAGATCCGTGGGAAGTGGGAGAGCCTGTGAAACCCATTCATAACACAGGCTCTCCCCTCCCCACCCCCAAAGCCAAAGGCAACCCCTCCGGAGTTCCCACCCTTGTATTCCATCCCTGGCACAGCAGTGGATGTAACTCAGATGCTGGAGCACTTGCCCAGCATGCATGGAGTTCTTAAATCAATCACAGTGCCATGCAAATCTGTACAAAAATAGTATCTGCATAATATAAATAAACCAAGCCCAGACCTCTTTCTCACAGCCCAAAGCCCTCTAGACTCAGGGTCCACCTCTGGTCCTTTTGGGGACTCCTTGTACTTTATCTCCTGCTTCCTCCCTTCTTTCTTCCTAGTGGCATCTCAGCACAGGTTGCTCCCTTCCCCCACCGCTCTCTCCTCCGCCTGGTGTCTGCTCTGTCTCAGGAGTCCCCACTTCCAGTGAGCATGGCTATGGGTCAGGCCCAGGACCTGATGTTACAACTGTGTAGTCAGGATCCCTGCCCCATGGAGCTCAAATAGGAGACCAATCAGATTAACAAAATGAAGTGTGACAGAGGGAGCCAAGTACCATCTGGGTACGGGAGGACAGAGCAGAGACCTGAGGCTGTAGGAATCCAGTGTAGAAAAGTCACATGTATTGGTATGTATCTGCTTACCCAAGAACCTGCTGAGAGCTTCAGAGTAAGATGAATTTTCAATTTCTGACTGGGAGAAGTGCTGTGATATAACTAACCATAGTGCATGGACAAGGAAGGCCTGGAACACCTAGCAGAAGCTGCCTATGGGGAGGCATGGAGTCTAAGATCAGGATCTGCACGTGCAAAGGCCCTGGGTCAGGCCCTGGGGGGCCAGTGTGGCTGGAGTGCACACTGGGTAGGATGGGGAGAATTTAGGTTGTTTTCTTTTTCTTTTTTTTTTTTTAAAGATTTATTTTATTTATTATATGTAAGTACACTGTAGCTGTCTTCAGACACTCCAGAAGAGGGCGCCAGATCTCGTTACGGATGGTTGTGAGCCACCATGTGGATGCTGGGATTTGAATTTATCACCTTTGGAAGAGCAGTCGGGTGCTCTTACCCGCTGAGCCATCTCACCAGCCCCTGTTTTATTTTTCTTTTGTTTTGTTTTTGTTGGATAGCTGGCTAGTTGGTTTGTTGGGGGTTTTTGTTTGTTGGTTTTGTTTTGTTTTTGTTTGGTTGGTTTAGTCTAGTTTGGGTATTTAAAAAAATTTTTTTTAGATTTATTTTATTCATAAGATGGCTGTGAGCCACCATGTGGTTGCTGGGATTTGAACTCAGGACCTCTGGAAGAGCAGTCAGTGCTCTTAACCACTGAGCCATCTCTCCAGCCCGGGTTTTGTTTTGTTTTAAATCTTTGTCCATCTCATTTTGGTTTTTTTTTTTTTTTTGGTTTTTCGAGACAGGGTTTCTCTGTGTAGCCCTGGCTGTCCTGGAACTCACTCTGTAGACCAGGCTGGTCTCGAACTCAGAAATCCACCTGCCTCTGCCTCCCGAGTGCTGGGATTAAATTGAGGCTCAGTTTCAGGATGCACCTGAGTCACTGTACTGGGGAGACCAGCCTTGAACCTCTGCCGGTTGCCTTCCCAGTCCCATCCCATCCCCACCCCCCATGCATACAGTGCTGGATATTAAAGCTAAGGCTTTATTCATGCCAAGCAAGGACTCTACCACCTGAGCTACATTTCCAGCCTTATTTCTCTTTCTTTGTTCGACAGTGTCACACTCTGTGGCCCAGGCTAACCTGGAACTCTATGTACATATAGCTCTCCCCCAAACGATCCCCACCCACCCTCAGCCTCCCAAAGTGATGGGTTTACAGTCTTCATTAGCCACCATGCCTAGCTCTTTTCTCATACCTTCAAGGTGAAGAAATCCTCCTGTCTCCACTTCTGAGTACTTGGGGTCATGGATATTAAGCCACCGTAATCAGCTTTTGTTTTCTTATTCATTGTACTCAAGGCCTCAGCTTCTAGAATGCTGGGATTACCGGCTTGAGCCACCATACCAGGTTTATAAATCTGGATGGAGTAATCCTATCTCTCTTTATCCCCACTTCTAAGTACAGAGTCAGTTTACTATATAGACCACCCAAGGAGACAAGTCCTGAATTCCTGGAGAAAGAACTAACTGGCAAGCAGTGGGGAAAATGTCTTACAAGGCTTGTTCTTTTGTTTTCTTTCTTTTTTTTTTTTTCCGGGTTTTCAAGACCGGGTTTACTTCCGTGTTGTACTGGCTATTCTGGAATTCACGGTGTAGAGTCAGAATTATGCCTGTCTCTGCCTCCTGAGTACTAGAACTAAACCCTTAACTAAATCATCGGCTTATGATGATTACTGGAACATTAGTGCCACCATGCCCGGCTGTTTTTTTGGTTGACAGGCTCTCACCATTTAGTCCCGGCTAGTCTCGAACTGGCAATCCTCGTGCTTCAGCCTTCCTAGAGCTAGGTTACAGAAAGCATCACCTTTGCCTGGTCGCCCCGGATGGAGTGGATGGTGCCGTGAACCTTTCACTAGCAAAGATTGAGCCTCTAGCTCTGGTCGTTCTTCAAGCTCCTTCCAGGTTAGAAGCTGAGCTCTCAGTCAAGAACTAAACCCTTAACTAAATCATCGGCTTATGATGATTACTGGAACATTAGTG
This sequence comes from Mus minutoides, assembly GCA_902729485.2. Classification (NCBI taxonomy): domain Eukaryota; kingdom Metazoa; phylum Chordata; class Mammalia; order Rodentia; family Muridae; genus Mus; species Mus minutoides. Next base: position 2,441,208 of record LR749539.1, read on the forward strand.
CCACCATGCCCGGCTGTTTTTTTTTTGGTTGACAGGCTCTCACCATTTAGTCCCGGCTAGTCTCGAACTGGCAATCCTCGTGCTTCAGCCTTCCTAGAGCTAGGTTACAGAAAGCATCACCTTTGCCCGGTCGCCCCGGATGGAGTGGATGGTGCCGTGAACCTTTCACTAGCAAAGATTGAGCCTCTAGTTCTGGTCGTTCTTCAAGCTCCTTCCAGGTTAGAAGCTGAGCTCTCAGTCAAGAACTAAACCCTTAACTAAATCATCGGCTTATGATGATTACTGGAACATTAGTGCCACCATGCCCGGCTGTTTTTTTTTTTGGTTGACAGGCTCTCACCATTTAGTCCCGGCTAGTCTCGAACTGGCAATCCTCGTGCTTCAGCCTTCCTAGAGCTAGGTTACAGAAAGCATCACCTTTGCCTGGTCGCCCCGGATGGAGTGGATGGTGCCGTGAACCTTTCACTAGCAAAGATTGAGCCTCTAGTTCTGGTCGTTCTTCAAGCTCCTTCCAGGTTAGAAGCTGAGCTCTCAGTCAAGGCCCTCCCTCCGTGGATTTTCATTGGTCCTACACTCTGTCTCTCCGCCTGCTCCAGTTTCTACAGACCAATCGAGTTAACAGAATGGAGAACGCCGATTGGGTGGCTCGGCGCGGGAGGGCAGACCCGCGGCTCTGACTACGTGTCTACAAAGGGCTAAAAGGAGGCCCGGTACTGGGTCGGTGGGAATCCGGCGGGAAACGGTCACGGGACTTCTTGGAAAAGGGGCCCGAACTCGAACCTGGGACCTTCGAGTAAGTCCCGTTCGTTACTTGCTGGCTGTTTGCACCATCCCGCCATTCAGACAGGGAAACCGAAGCTTTGCAGGGTGTACGGTTCGGGGAGGTTGGGATGGCATTTCAGTTGGTCTCAGGATAGATAGATCCGCGGTAAGAATCTCCAACCCTCTCTAGCGCCAACTTTTGCATCAGTCCCGCGAGTGAGCTAACCCTGGAGGAAAAGGAGGCCCAGAGAGGAAGGGAAACTCACCCAGGGTCACACAGCCTGGAATTCCTGGTTCCAAGAGCTGTGATTCTTGATCCCTCCTCTCACAATTACGTGCTCCTCTGTATCCCTCTCCCTAAAGCATCCTGAATCCTCTCCCATCTGTGTCTCCAGTCCATCTGGATCAAATCTGGCGAACTGAGCCTGGGTGTCATGAAAGCCAAGCAAATCAAATGCTCTCTACCACTGAACTACAGCCCCCTTGTTCATTTCCTTCACACGGTACCTCCCAGAAATGAGTTCCCAAGCCAAGAGCCCAGCCCTTGGGACATAAGTCTTAAAACCTATCAGGGGGCTGGGCATGGTGGCGCACGCCTTTAATCCCAGCACTCGGGAGGCAGAGGCAGGTGGCTTTCTGAGTTCGAGGCCAGCCAGGGCTACACAGAGAAACCCTGTCTCGAAAAACAAACAAAAAAACCTATGAGGGGGATAGAGAAGGGGGTCCGAATAGACATGGCTCAGCGAGTAAGAACTCTAGGTTCTCTTGTAGAGGACCTGGGTTTGGTACCCAGCACCCACACGGTGGTTTACAACCGTCTTTAACTCTAGTTCCAGGGGATCTGACTACCTCTTCCAGCCTGCACAGACACTACATGCATGTGGCTATGCAGTCTCAGGTCAAACACATAAAATAAGCCCAGTCAGGGCTGGAGAGATGGCTCAGCAGTTAAGAACAGTGTCTCCTCTTCCAACCACACGGTGGCTCACAACCATCTATCTGTAATGGGATCTGATGCCCTCTTCTGGCATGCAGGCATACATGTAGACAGAGCACTCATATACAGAGAATAGATAAATAAATTTTTTTAAAAAAATGAAAGTAAATCTGATCAACACACACATTTGGGATCCTTGGGATCCAGAGAGAAATGACTTCCTCATTTGTCTCTGACCTCCACATGTGCCCCACAGCATGGATACCCCCTCCCATATAGAAACTAAATAAATAAATAGAAATTTTTATTATTATTATTTTTTTTTTTTGGTTTTTCGAGACAGGGTTTCTCTGTATAGCCCTGGCTGTCCTGGAACTCACTTTGTAGACCAGGCTGGCCTCGAACTCAAAAATCCGCCTGCTTCTGCCTCCCGAGTGCTGGGATTAAAGGCGTACGCCACCACGCCCGGCAATAAATAGAAATTTTTAAGGGAAAAAAAAAATCTACACTTGCCATTCAGGGAGCACAGATGGGAGTTTGCCATAACATGCTCGCTTGAGCACTTTTTGTCTGTGTTGGAGACCTCCCTTGCAGGGTTTGTTTGGTTTGGGGGTTGTTTTATTTATTTATTTATTTATTTATTTATTGGTTTTTGTTTTGTTTTGTTTTTTAAATGTCTGTGTTGGAGACCTCCCTTGCAGTTGTTTTTGGCTACGAAGAATCCACAGTGAGAATTTGGCTGGCTGCAGTTTTTGTAATCCCAGCTACTCCTTCCCGAAGCCTCAGCAGGAGAATTGCCAGTTGAAGTCCAGGTCCCCTTGGGGCAGTTTAGGAAGAGTCTGTCTCAAAGTAAACAGTGTTGAATCTGATCTCCAGTACTGCATGAATAACTTGTGTGTTTATAAATTCTTGCACTAGGGTGTGGAAGCTAGAGGATCAGAAATTCTAGGTCACCCTAAACCACAAAGTGGAAACGGACGGAAAGAAAGAGAGAGAGAGAGAGAGAGAGAGAGAGAGAGAGAGAGAGAGAGAGAGAGAGAGAAAAATGTATGTATCTAATCACAGCTCAGTGACTCCATACCTATAATCCCAGGATTTAAACAGCTCACACAGAAGGGCTGCTGTGAGTCCCTGGCCAGCCTTGAGTCCATGAGAAGCTCTCTGCTGTACACAGTGGTTGAGAGTGGATGTAACGCCATGGGTCATTATACATTAGTCTCTGTTGTGTGAGGCATCATGGGTCACCAGGTGGCCAGGCTGCAAGTGACTGTTGTCTAACTGGCTACATTTGGGAATGTCTATATTAGGAATTTGTGGCCCTTTGTCACTAGAGCCCTGTCAAAGAGTCTTGTGATTAATAATAACCTGGTCCCTGTCAGATAAATACTTAGGTACAGATTTCTGGATCAGAGGGTTTGTGTCTCCATCATTTTGAGGATGGTGACCATGCAGTTCAGTGTCTCATGCCTGTCAGGCTATGAGACACTCTGAGCCTCTAGTCTGGACCCCCTGGAGCTCCCTGCTGCCTTCAGCAAATTGCTAGGTCTTTGTGATCCTCCGTGTCTCCTGGTGGCTTGGTGGCCCTTTGCTCAGAACCAGAAGCTAGCCCTGGGAGTGGGAAGGAGCCCTCTGGGCACTGGGTAGATTGCTCAACCGGTTAGGTATTTGCCACTCAAGTCTGAGGAGTTAGGTTTGGTTCCTTGATACCCATGTAAAGCTAGACACAGTAGCATGTAACTGTAATCCCAGTGGTCATACTGGGACATGGGAGATAGAAATGGGAGACTCCCCCAGAAGTTTCCTGGCCAGCTAGCTTGGCTTCTACAGCAGCCGAAAACAGGAAACTTTATCTCAGTGTGGAAGGTTACTGGCAACACCTGAGACTGGGCTCTGATCTGCACATGTGCTTGCATGTATATGCTTCCACTTAGACACACACACACACACACACACACACACACACACACACGGGGGTAGGGGGAGGAACACAGACACTCACTGACCCTCCAGGAAATGGGGAGCAGGGGCCTTGAGGTGGGACGTGACTGGGCTGAGGCTAAGGGGGAGTCTAGAGGCTGTGGTCATGTGGGCAGGGCTTGTATCTCAGTTTTCAGGTATGTGAGAAGACGTTGGGTCCAAGGGGAGTGGCTGTCATTTTGAACTTCATCCCCACAGGCTGTTTTTGTTAGCTGTTGACTTTATTCCAAAGCTTGTATTCATTCTTCACTGGACAATCTGTTACACATTATGCAATCTTAAATTTCTTCTTGGTTAGCTTTTTTAAGGCAAGGTCACTATGCAGTCCTGGCTGGCCTCCAACTCTTGGCTCGCCACCCAGATAATCCTCCAAAGTGCTGGGAATATAAGCATGCTCACTATGCCCAACACATTTATTCTGATTTTATAGCTCTTCCTTCCTTCCTTTCTTTCTTTCTTTCTTTCTTTCTTTCTTTCTTTCTTTCTTTCTTTCTTTTTTGGAGACAGGGTTTCTCTGTGTAACAGTAGCTCTGGCTGTCCTGGAATTCGCTTTATAAATCAGCCTGGCCTTGAACTCACAGAGATCCTCCTGCCTCTGACTCCAAATTACTGTGATTAAAGGTGTGCCAGCACTCCCTGCTTTAGTTTTTTTGAACGAAGATTGAAGCTGGGTCCAGCACCCACATGGTGGCTAATAGCGCTCCGTAAGTCCAGCTCCAGATAATTTAACGCCCTCTTCTGGCCTCTCTCACCATGACATCCATGTGTTTCACAGACATACATGGAGGCACAAGACCAATACGCATAAAGTAAAAGTAAATAAATAAATAAATAAATCTTAGAAATCAAAAACAAAGAATAGACTAAGCATGGTGATACCCACTGGGTTAAGCAAGACCATTGAATGAAGAAGGAGACACTGCAGGATGAATTTAGGCTTCTCAGCCTCAGGAGGACCAGCCTCTCAAGGACCAAACCCTGAACCACTTGGCAGAACAGAACAAAGGGCACCTTTAGCAAGTCAGTTTCCGCATGCCAAAACCTCTTACTGATCTAGGTGCTGTCTGAAGGAATTATTATCTAAGCTTTTCTCAGCCATAAGAGACTTCCAGGTTTGCCAGGTATGTCTCTGGACCAAGTTGTGCAAAGGCTCTGAGAATCCTTCACAGAAACAACTCTAGGATAACAACCACTGACTGTTTACAAAAGGTTACTTCAGAGCCTAGGTGCCATTGCTCTTCAGAGCCTAGGTGCCAGATACTATGGCTCTGCTAAAATTCTGCTTCAACACACCTTTCATCTCAGCACTCTGGGAGGCAGAGGCAGAGGGAGGCAGATCTCTGAGTTTGAGGCCAGATTGACCAGGGCTCAAAAAAACAAAACAAACAAACAAACACCCTGTCTCAAAAAACAAAACTTGTGAATCACAATATGACTAGTAGCACAGGATGACTGAACTTCCCATCCTCCTGCCTCCACTTCCAGTTCTAAGGTTCCACGCTTGTGCCACGACACCCTGTTTCTGTGATGCTGGTCATGGAACTCAGATGTTTGTGCATGCAATCTACCAGCTAAGCTACATCTCCAGCCATCGCCCTCCAAAAGTGAGTGGACGGCTACTCCCCCGTGATTTTTTCCAGCCCTGAGGCCTGAGATACAAGCCCTATCTCCTGACCTCAGACAAGCCACACTCCTATTTCAGGGACCTTCAGGGGGGGGGGGGGTTGGGGGAGTGTGTGTGTATGTGTGTGAGTGTGTGTGTGTGTGTGTGTAAGTGCACATGCATGGCACACCTGTGGAGTTTAGAGGACAGCCTCAGATGTTGGCCTGCCTATGAGACAGCACCTCTTGTCTTCCCTCTCTCTTGGTTACTATTCACCAGAGAAGACTGCCTAGACCTGGGTTAAAGCCAATGGAGTCTTTATTAGCCAGCCAGTGATTACACTAGGTACTCGAGATCCCAGTGTAGCCCTGAGCCTTTCTCAGGATGAGGTTTTAAGCACAAAACCCATGTCCTGGATTGACACACTTCTGTTAATAAGAACCGTTAGCCAGAAGCAGAAGTGCATAAACTAAAAAGAAAGGTTATAACGTTTAGACTTTCCCAGAACTCTAGGCTTCGATGGACTAGGTCTCTGTCTTAGCTTTGGCTGGTGGTCTTGTCTACATGCTGAGTTTTATAGCCTGAGCGGCACTTCCATCATGGAGTCAGTTATGCTAAGGTCTGGGCCCTGTGACAGTCCCCAGTGATCTTAGTGAATGAGTCAAATCATGGACTCATCCTGTTTTAGTTTAAGATGCAAGGTGTCAATGTTAATTCAGTCACGATGAGAATGAAAGGCCCAGCCAATGCTGATAGCAGAGTGGCTAACCAGGGAACCAAGAGAACAGAGACCAATTAGTTCCCCATCCATGGCAAAAAAAAAAAAAAAAAAAAAAAAAAAAAAAAAAAAAAAAAAAAAAAAAAAAAAAAAAAAAAAAAAAAAAAAAAAAAAAAAAAAAAAAAAAAAAAAAAAAAAAAAAAAAAAAAAAAAAAGCCTAGAAACAACAGGTTTCTTTGAAAAGCACATTTAGTCAAACCACTAGTACATGCCCACCAAGTGGCCTCAGAGGCCCAGTAATACTATTGTTACCCATATGAATTAACCCATAAGGCACAATAGCAGACATCAGAATAAGAGGATGTGCCTAGGTTTCGTGATAGTAGACAAGTTTTAACTTCTTTTGTTTTGTTTTGTTTTGTTTTGTTTTGTTTTGTTTTGTTTTGTTTTTCAAGACAGGGTTTCTCTGTGTAGCTCTGGCTGTCCTGGAACTCACTCTGTAGACCAGGCTGACCTCGAACTCAGAAATCTGCCTGCCTCTGCCTGCCAAGTGCTGGGATTAAAGGTGTGCGCCACCACACCCGGCCCAAGTTTTAGCTTCTTATAAGTCTTCTAACATTAATTTTGGCTGCCCCCGGTCTCAGAGTTTTGTCTGGCAATGGGCTGACAGTCTGGTTCATTTCTATCGTACAGAGTCTGGGAGTCTAAGCAAAGCCAGCAATCCTGGCCGATTTCTGGCTGGGAATGATCCCTTAGGACCCCTCCCTTCCCTTCCTGTGGCATAGTCTGCTTCCTGAGGGTTTTCAGGAAGCCTCAGTTTCACAAACCCAATCTTTGCACTGGAAACTTCTCCCTTCTGCCTGGCAACTAGGGGGCCCAGCTGCAGGGCATGCTTAGAAATGTAAACTCTGCATTCCTTTCTAAAAAACAAACAAACAAACAAACAAACAAAAAACATATTTTCTCTTTCTCCAGTACAGCAAGGCATTTAAAGCAGGCATCCATGTACAAAGGCCAAGATAAATATCAGTTATTTCTTAGTTCCTACGTCCAGGCCTGAGGACCATGGGGGTTGGACCATAACCCCCATTCATACTGAACACAAGTTTCAGGAGGAGGTAGAGAGGGGGAGTGGAAGGATCTAGACCTCCACAAAACCTTAACCTCAGTGTGTCCACAGTCTGGAGACAGTCCATTTGGGAGCAGCATCCGTGGCTTCCACTTTCTTGACCTGGGTGTGATGGATCCATGCCTTAATGCCAGCTACCTTCACTGCCTTCCGGTACAAGTGGGGAGAATCACTTTGTAGGATAGTTCCCAGGTGAGTTTCAGCACCCCCTTTAGCTATTCGCTTGACCCAGATGGCGCACCCACCACTGGACTCCAACACAGGGAAACTGGTGGAGGACTCAGAGGTCGGCTGGGCCTCTCAGATAGTTCAATGAATAGCCTGTTTGGAGGACTGGAGGCCCCATAGTGACTTAAAAAAGGGATGGTTAGAGAGTTCTGCCAACAGCTGGTCTCTGCGCTTGGGAAGCAGTGGGGAAGCTCTTCCCAACATAACCTCTCGCTGAGGGTGCAGTGGGCCCCAAAGCAAAGCAAAGAAAGGAAGTCTGTCCATCCTCCTCTGATCTATCTCTCATGAGAGTTTTGCTAAGTTTTTCTTTCTTTTTTTTTTTTTTTTTTTTGTCTGTTTACCTACCTACCTACCTACCTACCTATCTTTGTACCTGCCCAGAACTCTGAGATCTATACACACAATGAAGTTTTCAATCTCCTTCTAAAGCTTAAGATTTGTTGAGAGGTTTGGGCTGTGAAATCCAGGCCGTGGTCAGACCCTATTGCTATGGGGAGGCCATATCTGGGGACTAGTTCCTGAAGAAGCATTTTAGCTACTATTTGAGCAGTTTCAGTCAGGTTGGAAAGGCTTCTATCCACCCTGGAAAGGTATCCTCCCCCAGCAGGCTGGATCTTGCCAAAGTCATTTCTCCCAGAGTCTGCCAGGGTGTTGGTCTCTCATTTGGACCCCTTCCTGGGTAAGGGCTCTCTGATTTGGATTCATTTGAGCACAAACCTAGCATCTGGCTGAGACATCTGTGCTGGGCTGGATAAGTCTAGGTATGATATACCAGAGTCTGGTATATTTGTGGGCCAGGTGTAGCCTGGTGAGGATTAGTTCCAACAGTCCTGCTGGTTGTTTCTGAATGAACTTTTCCCCTGGTGTCTTCTGTCAACCTGTGGGTTTGAGCTGTCCATTTATTCTTTACCATGGAGTCAAAGGCAGTACCGGGTTGTGGCATGCCATCAGATTATCAATAGACCTCACTGATCTTAGGGCCCATTGATTGTCAGACAGCCAGGTTGCCCAGCAGTGGAAGACAGCAATTTATAGGAGAAGCTGAACAGGCTAAAGGAGGGCCAAGTTTGGGGTTTTGTTTGTTTGTTTGTTGTAAATACCCTTTTTCCAATGGTGAGAAGCCCTCTTTCGATGGAGATCATGCTGTGGTATGCCCAGTAGTAAAGCTCTCTAACTGAGAATCCATGTTTATGGTGCTGGGATTTTCTTTTCTCCTATCGGAGAGCCTGGATCCGATCAATCATTTCTGTTGTCTGAGTTAAGACACCTGGCTTGGGCCCAAATCATTTCAGTTAAAGTAACTCCTGCGGCTCCCACGTACCTGGTTTCACCTTTCCTCTCCTGACAGTTATGGAGGAGCACCTGCATCGTCGGGCAATAGGGCAGCCAAATTGACGACTTTGTGTTTCTCAAACCAGACTCGAGGATGGGCCAGGAGTAGGGCCTGGCACTGGGTCACACAGTCATTAGCCAGCCAGCATTCTGGTGCTCCTGAGAGGAGGGCCTCAACTGTGCCATGGGTGCTGTGAATATAACATCTCTCTTCATCCAGAGTTAAACTGTTTGCTTTCTTTTATTATGCAAGCAGTAGCTGCCCCAGCTCTTAAAAGGTGGCCATCCTGTGGCTGCAGGGTCCAGTTGCTTAGACATGTATGGCCCAGGGCATTTCCATGGCCCCAAAGTTTGGGTTAAAGCCCCTTTTGTCTTTTGTTTAGTCTCAGTCCAGATTAGGAACTTAGTGTCCCTCTCCCTTTGTGCTCCTGTATAGAGAGAAGCCTTGCTATTTCTACAGACTCTGATATTCAAAGCCACATCTAGGAACTCTTGAACCTGTCTCTTGGTCCTTAGAGCTGGGATCTGGAGGACAGAAGCCACCCTACTCTGAGACAGGCTCCTTTTGCCTCCCCTCAGCTGGTAGCCAAGATAGGCAGCCTCTGAAGTACAAAATTGGGCTTTCTTAGCCCACAATCTGTAGACCAAGGTCTGCAACTCTGGCTGCAGTCCCTCGGTGGCCCTTTTATAGTCTGTTTGTCTGGGAAGCCTGACAGATGGGCAAGAAGTCTGGATGTAGTATCTTTAAATCCTGGGGCAACCTGGTCCAGGTATATTGCCTGCTGTAACCTCCCGCTGGGTCTGTCCATTTGAAGGCTAAATGGGTTGAGTTGTAAGATCCAACCAGAAATACCCCTATTTCAGACACGGGTTGTTCGTGCACCCCATGAATCACGAGACCTATCTTGATGCAAAAAAGCATGAGGATTTTTAATCGGAGCTCCGGGACGACCCATATCCCACGCAGGGGACAGGGGGATCGACCTCGTGGCTCGAAAATCAGGAGCTTTTATAACAATGGGGTAGGG
>LR749539.1:2654017-2709833 GCA_902729485.2 Mus minutoides
TCTGGAGTTTGGCGGGAACCCTGAAGTCTCGTGACATCTCAGGTTGCGCAGGTGGGCTGGTCGTAGGTGGGCCTCTGGTAAGCTGGGCGGAGCCGGGTGACCTAGGAGACGTGCAGAACCTGCTGCAGGGGTACCGGGCTCTCTTAGCCTAGTTAACAACAGAATGGATGCCATTGGGTGAGGCATGGCTCTGGCCATTCGCACCAACTGTGTTGGTGGGGAAGGACACCACAGGGGGGGGGCACTGTGCAGGTGGCTGTGAGGCCTAACCTCTCCCCACCTCCACTCAGGGACCAACCCCGACTGTGAGCAGGAGTCAAGCAACAAAGCAAGCAAATGCCCCCCACACACACACCCCTCTTTGTTGGGACCGGAGGAGGAGCTTTTTGGAGGGAGGGTGGGGACTGGGGAGTGGAGAGGGTGTCTCTGGGTGACCTGGCCAAAACTAAAGGATTTTGGTCCCCAACAGGAGGGAGCACAGATTTTGTTTGTTTGTTTGGTTTGGTTTTTCAAGACAGGGTTTCTCTGTATAGCCCTGGCTGTCCTGGAACTCACTTGTAGACCAGGCTGGCCTCAAACTCCGCCTGCCTCTGCCTCCCAAGTGCTGGGATTAAAGGCGTGCACCACCATGCCCAGCTGAGAGCACAGATCTTAAACAGGGTGGAGGGAGAGCCTTATAACAGAGAAAGCCACGGGTTAATACAAGGAAAGAAAACTGATTGAGCGGCCAGTGGTGGTGCACACCTTTAGAGGCAGAGGGATTTCTGAGTTCGAGGCCAGCCTGGTCTACAGAGTGAGTTCCAGGACAGCCAGGGCTACACAGAGAAACCCTGTTTTGAAAAAACAAAAAAAGAAAGAAAAGAAAACGAAAACAGATTGAAACACATTGAAAGACACACAGAGAGAGACAGACATAGAGTAGAAACAACCAGGAGTGGCCGCCATACACTCACACACCTTGAACAGACTAGAGATCCATTGCTGTCCCGCATGGTTCCCGGACACTGGATCGGCAGCCGCGTTTGACCTTTCCGATGTGTCCAAACAGAAGGTGTCTTAATCAGATTTACTTCCGGAGGTGACAGACCAGGAGTTCTCATTTGTTTCCTTTTGGGGTGGAGGTGTCAGACCCCTCTGAAGTGTTAGGCAGTGATTGATCAGAGTGAGGACTGTGGACCTGGAGCATCTCAGGTTGTGCGTCCCTAGGGGATCCTGACCACCACACTCTTCTGTGGCTGTGAGTTTTGTCTATACCGCTTTGCGCTCCTGGTGGATCGCACACACGCACCCACTAGGAGCTATCTTTGCATCTGAGAATGAAAGACACATTTTACACATTAGCTCATTTTTTAAATGCCTTCTCTACCTCAAAGGCTGGGCACCCCTAAACCTTCCCCTGCTACCCCAGGCCAATTGGGGAAGTGGCCAGTGACCACTTACCTGAAATCTCATATGGCTGGTTGGCTTTATCTTCTGCGTCCCATGCTTCTACCCCAAGCCGTGGCTATTCTGCCCCGTTCCTCTCTGTGTCCTTGCCCCGTGTCCAGCCATTGGCTTTTGACATCTTTATTGATTGATCAAAAACCAATTGGGGACAAGGAATTTTAGCGTTTGGACACAGATTCCTGATTGAATCGAAGCATAAGACCCAATCTCCGACACTCTTCCTTGCTCCAAAGGGCTCTGAGACCCCCAGTGTCTTGATGTTCAGAATCCCAATGTAGCCCTGAGCCTTTCTCAGGATGAACTTTTTTTTTTTTTTTTTTTTTTTTTTTAAAGATTTATTTTATTTATTATATGTAAGTACACTGTAGCTGTCTTCAGACTGTCCAGAAGAGGGCGCCAGATCTTGTTACGGATGGTTGTGAGCCACCATGTGGATGCTGGGATTTGAACTTATCACCTTCGGAAGAGCAGTTGGGTGCTCTTACCCGCTGAGCCATCTCACCAGCCCCCAGGATGAACTTTTAAGCACAAAAATCATGTCCTGGGTTGACACACTTCAGTTAACAAGAACAGTTAGCCAGAAGCAGAAGTACAGGCGACAAAAGGCAGGGTTATTACGTTTAGAGATTTCCCCAGAACTATGGGCTTTGATGGAGTAGGCCTCTGTTGTCCTTTTGGCCGGTGGTGTTGTCCATGTGCTGAGCCTTGCAGCCTGAGTGGTACTTCCATCATAGAGTCAGTTGTGCTAAGGTATGGGCCTGTTACAGTTCCCAGACCTCCACATCCCATTGAATGAATAAATGATGGATGGGTACAGATCTGCACACAAACCGTAGAAGAGAGCTGCGGAGAAAGCCCAGCCGGAACCCTCAATTGGGCTGCACCTCAGAACCCAGCAACAGCACAGCCTCCAGGAGAGTCAGGTACCACCTCAGGGTCCTGGGTACTCAGACAGAGTGGCAAAGGGATTCAGGCATGCCTGGGTCTCAACAGGCATTTGAGCCACAGGTTATTTTGGGACTCACTTCTCCCTTGTAAAAGTAGACCTTTAAAATAAATGGGGGGGGGGGCGGCTGGTGAGATGGCTCAGCGGGTAAGAGCACCCAACTGCATTTCCGAAGGTGATAAGTTCAAATCCCAGCAACCACATGGTGGCTCACAACCATCCGTAATGAGATCTGGCTCCCTCTTCTGGAGTGTCTGAAGACAGCTACAGTGTACTCACATATAATAAATAAAATAAATCTTTAAAAAAAAAAGAGAGAGTGAGGAGGGGGTAAACAGCCCCTTCTATAAAAATAAAATAAAATAAAATAAAATAGGGGCAGAGTTTACTGGGCAGGTGACTTTACCAGCCTCTCTCTCTCTCTCTTTCTTTCTTTCTTTCTCTCTCTCTCTTTCTTTCTCTCTTTCTTTTTTTTTAAATATTTATTTTATTTATTATATGTAAGTACACTGTAGCTGTCTTCAGACACTCCAGAAGAGGGCGCCAGATCTCGTTACGGATGGTTGTGAGCCACCATGTGGATGCTGGGATTTGAACTTATCACCTTCGGAAGAGCAGTCGGGTGCTCTTACCCACTGAGCCATCTCACCAGCCCTCTTTCTCTCTTTCATTTTTTTGGTCTTTTTGAGACAGAGTTTCTCTGTGCGGCCCTAGCTGTACTGCAACTCTCTGTAGACCAGGCTGGCCTGTAACTTCAAGATCTGCCTGCCTCTGCTTCCCAAGTGCTGAGGTTAAAGTGTGCGCCACCATGCCCCGCTCATCTTAGCTGTCTTTAGACACACCAGAAGAGGGCATCAGGTCTCATTACAAATGGTTGTGAGCCACCATGTGGTTGCTGGGATTTGAACTCAGGACCTCTGGAAGAGTAGTCAGTGCTCTTAAGGGCTGAGCCATCTGTCCAGCCCTCTTCTTTTGTTTTTTTTTTTTTGTTTTGTTTTGTTTTTCTGAGACAGGGTTTCTCTGTATAGCCCTGGCTGTCCTGGAACTCAACTCTGTTGACCAGGCTGGCCTCGAACTCAGAAATCTGCCTGCCTCTGCCTCCCGAGTGCTGGGATTAAAGGCGTGCGCCATCACGCCCAGCCTTTTTTTTTTTTTTTTTTTTTTTCTTTCAGTAAAATACATGCAAAATTTACCATCTTGGGACTCAAGCTCAATTTCGAGCACCCACATGGCAACTCATAACCATGGGTAACTCTCTTTCTAGCAAATCTGACATACTTTTCTGTCCTTTGTTGGCACTGCACATACGTGCAGCCAAAACATCCATATAAATACAATTAATGTGTGTGTGTATATATATATATGTGTATATATATATATATATATATATATATATATATATATATATATNAAAAAAAAAAAAAAAAAAAAAAGTTAGTTTTGGAAGACTGGTGAGATGACTCAGTGGTTAAGAGCACTGGCTACCTCTTTTTTGTTTGTTTGTTTTGTTTTTCAAGACAGGGTTTCTCTGTATAGCCCTGGCTGTCCTAGAACTCACTCTGTTGACCAGGCTGGCCTCGAACTCAGAAATCTGCCTGCCTCTGCCTCCCGAGTGCTGGGATTAAAGGCGTGCACCACCATGCCCTGCACTGGCTACCTCTTGAAAGGACCTGAGTTCAATTTCCAGCCCCCACATGGTTGCTCACAACCTACCGCAGCTGCACTTCCACGGGATTTCATTTCCTTCTGGCCTTCATGGGCACATAAATGCACACACACACAAAACACACACGTATGAAAATAATAATCAAAAATGAAATAACAGGGGCTGGAGAGATGGCTTAGCAGTTAAGAGCACCGACTGCTCTTCCAGAGGTCCTGAGTTCAATTCCCAGCAGCCACATGGTGGCTCACAATCATCTGTAATGGGATCTGATGCCTCTTCTGGTATGTCTGAAGAGAGCAATGGTGTACTCATATACATAAAATAAATAAATCTTTTTTTAAAAATGAAATAATGGCTGGGCAGTAGTGGTACACGCCTTTGATCCCAGCACTTGGCAGGCAGAGGCAGGTAGATCTCTGAGTTTGAGGCCAGCCTGATGCACAGGGCAAGTTCCAGTACAGCCAGGGCTACACAGAGAAACCCTGTCTCAAAACAACAACCATAACAAAACTTGGTTTTTGGAAGAAGAGTCTCCGAAGTTGGCCTTGAAGTCAGCTATGTTGCCGTAGGTGACCTTGGCACCTGCTGATCTGGGCTGGTTGGAATTTCACATCTGTGCCACCTCAGCGGTTTATGTGGTGTTGAGGCAAGCTGTCTACCAACTGAGCCACATTCCCCGTCTGAATGATGTGTGTAGCCATCACTGTTAATCTAGGTCCCAAACATTTTTATTCCTCAAATGGAAATCATTAACAGTCACATAAATTCTCCCTTCTCCCTTCTCCATTCCCTGGCAGTCCTGGTATTGACTATTCTGTATATTCCTTGTTTTGTTTTATTGGTTTTGTTATTGTCATTATTTCTGGCTTTTTGTTTTTAATTGTGTGTGTGTGTCTGTGTCTGTGTCTGTGTCTGTGTCTGTGTGTGTCTGTGTACCACATGAGTGTCTGGTGCCCAGAGAATTCAGAAAGGGCATTGGATCCCCTGGAACTAGGGTGACAGTTATAAGTCACCACATGGGTTCTGAGAATCAAACCCAGGTCCTGTGCAAGAACAGCAAGTGCCTTTAACCACTGAGCCACCTCCCCCAGCCCCACATGTACTTATTTTATAAGGGGTTGAGGAGGGGGGAGGGAGAGAAGAAGTGTGTCACATATGGAGGTCAGAGTTTACAGCCTATGGGTGTTGGTTTCCTCCTTTTACCGAGTCCCATCAGCCTTGCGTTCTCAGGTTTGTTGGCAGGCACTTTTACCCACTGAGCCACCTTGCCAGGCCTGTTTTAGCTTCTTGAGACTCTGCAGCCCAGCCTGACTTGGAATTCATGTAGCTCAAGCCACACTCAAACTCAGCAATTCTTGCTGTCCTGGGCTCCAGGCGACAGTGTGAACTACCACACTTGGCTTATTCTAGTCGTCTCCTGTGAGTAGATCATGCACATGCATTGGTCTCTTTAAGTATAACATTTGGGGGAGTGGGTCCTTCTATGATGTAGCACAGGTTGGGCTTTTGTTACTTTCTATAGCGAATTAGTATCCATCCTGTGGAGACCAGTCTTTCTTTTCAAGACCCCAAAAGAGGTTCGGCAAGGCTAGAGGGAAGTATTGGCCAAGCTGGGCATTAAAGGAGCTCAAAGAACCTGACATGGTGGCACATGCTTGCTACCCCAGAACTCAGGAGGCTGAGGCAAGAAGATTGTAAGTTTCTGTGTAAGCCCAGCCTGGGCTACGTAGACAATCTCTGTGGCACTTTTTCTTATATTTTTTGGCTGTGATCCTAGCTTTTAACGGCTGAGCCATCTCTCCAGCTCCATCCCCCACCCCCATCCCCAACCATGGCGCTTTTTATCTCAAAGACAGTGTCCACGATCTGTATGTCCCTGAGCAGGTCACCTTACTGCTTGGACTCAGTTTCCACAGGGGGTGGAAGCCCGAGTGAGCTCCATTAGGTACAGGTAGAAAGAGGTCTCAGAATTATTTGCCAGCATTGTACGGCCTTCAGGGAGGAGAAAGTGGGGATAGTCTGAGGGGCTGACACTGGCAACAGAGTGGACATGCTCAGAGAAAGCTTTTAGGGGAAAGTGGCCTCACCTATGAGCTGGGCAGGAGGGAGGGAGAAAAGGAGGGGGAGAAAGAGAGGGAAGAAGGAGGGAGTGGGAAGAAGGACATGAGCAAGGGAGGGAGAGAAGGGTAGGAGGAAAGAGGGAAGAAGGGAGAGGGAGGGAGATAGAAGGAGGAATTCCTGGTCAATAACAATGGTTGAAAAGGCCTAGAGGCCTGCGCAAGAAGACAAGGGGCACAGGCCACAGAGCCACGTGCTCGGGCTGTCAATGAGTCCCTACCTGACCCTGCTTACTGTCCCTCTGTCCACCCCGCAGACAATGGCAGCAGCCAAGGCTAGCCTCGGCCGGATCCTCCCAGAGTCCTCCATCCTGTTCCTATGTGACATGCAGGAGAAGCTTCGAGATAGAGTCCTCTACTTCCCACAGATTGTGTCAATGGCTGCTCAGATGCTTAAGGTACAAGACAACCTTGTGTTCCAGAGCCCAAAGCATGCAGACTGAAACCTTCCTCACTCAAACGCAGGATCCCAAGCCCACTCTCATCCCTCAGACTCAGGATTCTGGTCGTCAGCCTGCATCCTTGGGTTCCAGGACAATGTCTTCCCTCCCATACAGGTAGCCCGGATATTAGACGTCCCCGTCTTGCTGACAGAGCATTACCCACAAGGCCTGGGCCCCACAGTTCCCGAGCTGGGTGCTCAGGGCCTTCGAACCGTGAGCAAAACGTCCTTCAGCATGGTGCCCCCGCTTCAACAGGAGTTGGACAAACTGCCCCAGCTGCAGTCCGTGCTGCTCTGTGGCATTGAGACCCAAGGCTGCATCTTGGTGAGACTCCTTGTCCTCAGGGGTATCTAATCTTCCTGCCCTCCCTTCTGTCTTTTCTTCTATCCAGGGCCCTAGCCTTGACCTGAGACTTCCTCATCTGCTATTTCAGTCTCCACTCCTGGCCTAGGATCCTCGCCTCCCGCTGTGGGCTCATAGTTCTGCTCTGAGTCTCACCTTGACTCCTCTCTACGCCTTAGAACACAGCTCTGGACCTCCTGGACCGTGGGCTACAGGTTCATGTAGCAGTGGATGCCTGTTCTTCTCAAAGGTGAGACAGTCACCTTGTGGTGGGTGTATATTGGGGACACCTGGGGCACTGGCGTGTGTGTCCTATTGTTGTGACAGATGTTTCCTTGAGAATCTCAACACAGAGACACCTTCTTACCCCAGAAAGGGAATGGACTACAGACCAAAGTAACCATTGCACCAGTTCTGAACTCAATGAGACGAGTTATTTTAATTTTTTAAATTTTTTTTAAGATTTATTGATTTACATGAGTACACTGTAGCTGTCTTCAGACACACCAGAAGAGGCCATCCCATTACAGATGGTTGTGAGCCACTATGTGGTTGCTGGGAATTGAACTCAGGACCTCTGGAAAAACAGTCAGTTCTCTTAACCACCGAGTCTTCTCTCTACCCCTATTTTTTTTAAATTTTAAGAATATTTTATGCCGGGCATGGTGGCACACACCTTTAATCCCAGCACTTGGGAGGCAGAGGCAGGCGGATTTCTGAGTTCGAGGCCAGCCTGGTCTACAAAGCGAGTTCCAGGACAGCCAGGGCTATACAGAGAAACCCTGTCTCAAAAAACAAACAGACAAAAAAAATATTTTATTTTATGTACTTTGGCGTGAGGATGTCATATTCCCCTGGAATCTGTTGTTACGGATACCTGTGAGCTGCCATGTGGGTGCTGGAGATTGAACTTTGGAAGAGCAACCACACTGGGCCAATGAGTTTTTATTGGGGTCACTCACGGGAGTATGGGTGAGGGATGGACTCAGAAACAACTGCTTCACTGCAGGGCCCAAGTCAACACAGGTGTAGGACTCAGGAAAGCTGCAGGCCTGGCATCCCCTGCACAGCTTGCAGCCAGCTCGCCTGTCTGAGAACTTCTTACAGCTCCTTCCCTCTTTCCCCAGCTGTCCCGCAGCTAGTCAGTCTCCTGACTGCCCCAGTTGCTGGCTCCTTTATAAAGCAGGGTAAGAAAGAGCCTTTGAAACTCTCCCTAGTTTCTTCTTTCCTGGGCATGTGGCCTTTTACAGTTTCATGTTGTGTGTATGATTTCTTTTTTGTTTACATGTATGTAAACAAAACCACATGCATGCCTGCAGAAGTCAGAAGAGAATCCCAGATCCTCTGGAACTAGACTTATAGTTCATGACCATGAACTGCCATGTGGGTGCTGGGAATTGAACCCGTGGCTTTTGCAAGAGCAGCCAGTGTTCTTAACCTCCAAGCCATCTCCCTAGCCCTGCACATGACCTCTTGCTTACCTCCTGAGTCTCATGAGCCTCCTCCCTGGAGGGAAGGTTCCAGTTGAGAGGAAACTGTCCTCTACAACACAGATGTGGTGCAGTGTAAACACTCTGCCTCTCTTCCTCCTGCTCCGTCCTCCGCAGCGAGATGAACCGGCTGGTGGCACTGACCCGAATGCAGCAGAGCGGTGTCTTTCTGTCCACGAGCGAAGTGCTGATTCTCCAGCTGGTGAAGGACGCTGCCCACCCACAGTTCAAGGAGGTAAGGACCTCCTCTGTCACCCAGGCACAGAAGACTTATCTCTTTTGTTCTTGTCATTTTTATTTTTACTTTGACTTTGCTTTATTATATGTTTTCCCTGTATGTATGTATGTATGTATGTATGTATGTATGTATGTATGTATGTATGTATGTGCACCGCTTGTGTGCCTGTGCCTGGGTGCCCTCAAAGGCCAGAAGAGGGTATTGGATTTCCCAAACAGAAGTTATAGACAGTTGTGAACCATAATGTGGGAACTGGGAGTCAAATCTGGGTCCTCTGGAAGAACAGCAGCTACTTTTTTTTTTTTTTTTTGAGACAGGGTTTCTCAGTGTAGCCTTGGCTGTCCTGGGACTCACTCTGTAGACCAGGCTGGCCTCAAACTCAGAAATCTGCCTGCCTCTGCCTCCCTGAGCAATTTCTCCAGCCCCACTTTGTTTTTTTGAGACAAGGCCTCATGTAGCCCAGGCTGACCTCAGACGCCCTCTGTATCTAAGAATGACTTAGCACTTCTGATCCTCCTACATCTTCTATGTGCTGGAATTATAGCTGAATGCCACCATGCCCATATACATATATATTAATATATTAATCTATGTTTATCCTATGTGCATATGTGTTTTTCCTGCATGTATATGTGGGGACAAAATCCACACAGAAGCTGGGCATGGTGGCGCACGCCTTTAATCCCAGCACTTGGGAGGCAGAGGCAGGCGGATTTCTGAGTTCGAGGCCAGCCTGGTCTACAAAGTAAGTTCCAGGACAGCCAGGGCTATACAGAGAAACCCTGTCTCGAACCCCCCCCCCAAAAAAAAAACCCAAAATCCACACAGATCCTACAAAGGCCAGAAAAGGTTATCAGATCTTGATAAAACTGGACAGTCAGTTTAGAGGTACCATGTGTGTGCTGGGAATCCAACCCAGGCTCTCTGGGAAGTAAGCCAGTGTTCTTAACAAGTAATCCATCTCCAGCCCCCACATTTTTTAAGATTTATGTTTCTATTTATGTGTGTGCGTGTATGTCCAGATATGCACCCCAGAAGACTGCATCAGACCACCTGGAGCTGGGGTTACAGGGGAATGTGAAACACCTGATATGGGTGCTGAGAACTATATCCTGGTCTTCTGTAAGAGCAGCCAAGCATCCTTAACAAATGAACAGTCTCTCTGGCCACGTGCTTTTTTTTTTTTTTTTTTTTAATTTAGTGCTGGTGACAGACCCCAGGGCTCTGTTCCTGCTAGGGAAAAACCCTAGTGACTTAAACTGTATCTCCAACCTTCCTTTAAAAAAAAAGTGTGTGTGTGTGTGTGTGTGTGTGTGTGTGTGTGCATGAGTGTGGGCCCTGCACTGCACGTGCAAGTGTGAGATCAGAGAACAACTTTTGAGAGTCAGTTCTTGGGAAATTGAATTCAGTTGGCTGGGATGGTATCAGAAGTATTCTCACCTATTGAGAAATTGTGCTGAGCCTCCTCTTCTTCTTCCTCCTTCTCTGTCCTCTCTTCTCCCCTCCTCCCTCTTTCCTCTTTCTTTGATTTTTTTTTTTTTTTAGATTTACTTATTTATTATATGTAAGTACACTGTAGCTGTCTGCAGACACTCCAGAAGAGGGCGCCAGATCTTACTAAGGATGGTTGTGAGCCACCATGTAGTTGCTGGGAGTTGAACTCAGGACCTCTGAAAGAGCAGTCTGTGCTCTTAACCGCTGAGCCATCTCGCCAGCCCCCTCTTTCCTCTTTTCTTCTTCTTTCTTTACTACTTTTTTGTTTTGTTCCGTTCTGTTCTGTCCTGTTTTGGTAGGTTGGTTTGTTCTGTATTTTGAGACAAGGTTTCTCTATGAAGCCCTGGCCATCCTGCAACTCACTCTGTAGACTAGGCCTTAAACTCAGAGTACTGGGATTAAAGGCATGTGCCACCACTGCCTGGCTTTTATTATTTTTAACCAGAACCTTGATCCATAGCCCAAACTGACCTCTAACTCCTGATAATCCTCCTGACTCAGCCTCCATGTTTTTCCTTTCTAAGCTTGCTGTGCTTGTTCAAAATGTTCTTCATGAGACTTAACCAGAGAACGAAGTCTCTGCTGGGCTTTTTTGAGACTTCCTTTGCCTTAGCCTCAGGCAGACTCTTCAGACTAGGGCAAAATGTAGTCCCATTCTTCACCAAAATATCACAGCAACAGTCTCTCAGCCACATACTAAAATTCTTCTCTTCTTAGACCTCTAGAGCCAGTTCAAATCACCCTCAGCAACAAAGTCTTCCATATTCCTACTAGGATGGCCCACTAAGTCAGACTTAAAACATTCCACTGCTTTCCAAATCCAAAGTCCCAAAATCCACATTCTTTTAAACAAAGGCATGGTCAGGCCTATCACAGCAATACCCGACTCCCAGATCTCATTACAGATGGTTGTGAGCCTCCATGTGGTTGCTGGGATTTGAACTCAGGACCTTCAGAAGAGCAGTCAGTGCTCTTAACCGCTGAGCGAAGCCATCTCTCCAGCCCCACCAATAACATTTTTTTTTTTTTTGGTTTTTTGAGACAGGGTTTTTTTTGAGACCAGGCTAGCCTCGAACTCAGAAATCTGCCTGCCTCTGCCTCCCGAGTGCTGGGATTAAAGGCGTGTGCCACCACACCTGGCCCAAGGCAACTCTTATACAAACATTTCATTGGGTATGTCTTACAGGTTCAGAGGTTTAGTCCATTGTCATCAAAGTGGGACAGACAGGGCTGGAGGAGCTGAGAGTTCTACCTCTTGTTCCAAAGACAACTAGAAAATTGGCTTCCAGGCAGCTAGGACAAGGGTCTTAAAGCCCATGCCCACAGTGACACACCTATTCCAACGAGGCCACATCTCCTAATGGTGCCACTCCCTGGGCCAAGCCTATACAAACCATCACAAGGTCCAAGGCCCCTATGCTGAGTCCCTGAACCCTCAGAATGATGGAGAAACCCCAGAACTGAACATTCAGGTCACCTCCCCTTCCCTTCTCTTCCCTTCATACAGTTCTATTGAGCATCTGTCCTGCCAGCCCTTATGGTACACTCAGGACAGAGATAGTGTCCAGCCTTCCTGGAGTTTGCATCACGGCATGGAGATACAAAGCCAATCCTATGGATAGTTGACAGCTTCTGGGAGACAGTTTAAGGGTGTGGCCTCACACTCCAAAGTATATGAGCAGCACATATTAGAATCAAATAGTTATTAAAAATAAAAAACGGGGGCTGGTGAGATGGCTCAGCGGGTAAGAGCACCCGACTGCTCTTCTGAAGGTGATAAGTTCAAATCCCAGCAACCACATGGTGGCTCACAACCATCCTTAATGAGATCTGGCGCCCTCTTCTGGAATGCCTGAAGACAGCTACAGTGTACTTACATATAATAAATAAAATAAATCTTTAAAAAAATTTAAAAAAAAATAAAAATAAAAAAATAAAAAACACCGCTATAATTAACGGGGATGGGGAGGTGGGTTTATCTGGGAGGAGCATAGGGAAGGATTTGAGAATGAGTATTGTCTTAGGCTTTTACTGCTGTGAAGAGGTACCGTAACCAAGGCAACTCTTATAAAGGACAACATTTAAATGGGACTGACTTACAAGCTCAGAGGCTTAGTCCATTATCATCAAGGCAGGAGCATGGGAGCATCCAGGCAGGCATGGCGCAGGAGGAGCTG
Source organism: Mus minutoides (assembly GCA_902729485.2). NCBI lineage: Eukaryota > Metazoa > Chordata > Mammalia > Rodentia > Muridae > Mus > Mus minutoides. The sequence goes on from LR749539.1 coordinate 2,666,377, forward strand.
AGAGTTCTACATCTTCTGAAGGCTGCTAGGAGAATACTGCTTCCAGGAAGCTAGGACAAAGCCCTCATTCACAGTGACACATCTACTAACAATGCCACTCCCTGGGCCAAGCATATACAAACCATCACAAATATGATCAAAATACATTGTATGAGGTCCTCAATTAGTTCATTTTTGTTTGTTTGTTTGTTTGTTGAGACAGGGTCTCTCTACGCAGTCCTGAGTGTCTTGGAACTCACTATGTAGACCATGCTGGCCTCCAGTTCACAGAGATCTACCTGCCTGTTTCCTGGGTGCTAGGGTTAAAGTGGTGCACCATTATGTCCAGCCATAAAAATAGTATTTATTTCTTAAGAATCAAATCCAAGGTTGCACATGGTGGTGCATGCCTTTAATCCCAGCACTTGGTAGGCAGAGACAGGTAGATCAGCCTGTAAGTTCAAGATCAGCCTAGTCTACAAGTGAGTTCCAGGACAGTCAGACAGCTGGGGGGGGGCTTATATAGAGAAACCCTGTCTAAAAATAAAAAAAATGAGGAGACAGGGGGAGCCCCAGTTCAAGGAGAGACTGTCTTAGGGGTTCCATGCTCTGGAGAGACACCACCACCAAAGCAAGTCTTATGTACTGATAACTTTAGAATTTTTCTTTAAAAACACAGAAATATTACAAAAAGCTGTCCGGAGCGAGCGGAGCCGAACGGGGACGGCCGGAGCAAGGGGGGATGCCGGAGCTAGCAGGGCTGAAGCGAGTGGGGCCGAACGGGGACGGCCGGAACGAGCGGGGCCAAACCGGAGCAAGCGGAGCCGATCGGGTCGGGGCTGGCTGGAACAAGCCGGGGCCCTACGGGGGCGGCCGGGAGCAAGTGGGGCTGGCCGGAGCGAGCAGGGTTGAGCAGAGCGAGCGGGGTTGACCGGAACAAGGGGAAAAAACAAAACAAAACAATTCTTATTCTGAATATTAGAACAGGAGTCTGGAGTTCCTTGTCTAGGAGATGGCTAGAGTAAAGAGAAGACCTAAGGCTGTGTTTCCCTTAGTCAAATAATTGTAGCTGAGTGTGGCCAATACTGTCAGGCTGTGAAGGAGAGGGCAGAGGGAGCCTGGGCCATGTCTTAGGAAAGATTTGGGATTTCACAATAATCGCTCCGGCCAGCCCCACTCGCTCCCGGCCGCCCCTGTACAGCCCCTGCTTGTTCCAGCCGGCCCTGCTCGCTCCGATCGGCTCCGCTTGCTCCGGTTGGCCCCGCTCAGCCCCACTCGCTCCGGCCCGCTAACTCCGGCCAAAACTGCTTGCTCCGGCCGTCCCCGTTCGACTCCGCTCGCTCCAGACAGCCTCGCTTGCTCCAGTTGGTCTCTCCGGTCCAAGTTGGTCTCTCCGGTCCAAGGATTCATTTCTTATTATTCTTCATAAGTACGCTGTAGCTGACTTCAGACGCACCGGAGGAGGGCGTCAGATGTTGTTACAGGTGGTTGTAAGCCACCATGTGGTTGCTGGGATTTGAACTCATCACCTTCGGAAGAGCAGTAGGGTGCTCTAACCCGCTGAGCCATCTCACCAGCCCGGTTGATTACTCTTGTTCCACCAAGAGAGAGTTGTGTAAATTCATTGCGAGTTCATGAGTTCGTTGGGTCCGTGTGTGGGGAAGCTGAGAGCTAAAGAAAGGATGAGACTAGTGAAGAGGGACATGTGGGTAGACAAGAGAACCCAAAGCAGAGACATCTGCTGTTAGTGGTCCCAAGGCAAGAGCAGACCAAGATGGCGGGGATCAGCCAACCAGGCAAGTGTGAGGGAGAGGTCACCTGGAAAGACAGGAAAAACAAGTAGTTGACTGGAGAAGCAATGCTGTCAGAAGAATAAGGGAGATCAAGATGAAGAGGTGCTCCTCAGATTCTGTATCAGGAGATAGGGCTTCCTCACCTCCTCATCTCCTTTGCCTGCAGATTCAGAAGATCCTCAAGGAGCCAGTCCCAGACATCGGACTGTTAGGCTTCTTCCAAGGCAAGAAGAACTCCCTGTTGCCCAACTCCAGGCCCTGACTTGAAGGAAGCACCCACCCTCCTTGTCACCCAGACGTTGATGGATGACTTTTCCTTCATCTGTGGATCCCAAGAGTGGTGCAGTCCGCCAGGAGAACCGCCCCCGTGGGAGAGGAGGCGTGGTTCTGTCTTCCGATTGGGCAGCTGGCCCCGGAAATGCAAATGAAATTCCTTGATGCTGGGTGGGAATTGGTTTAGAGAAAGGTGGAGGTGGGGCTGGGCCCCGGGCCACTTCACGAAGCGGGAAAAGGAGGGGGAACGAATGTCACAACTGGGACCCGGTCTCGGAGAATAAACATTTATGTGACTGAGGACCGAACCATTATTGGGTTTGGGGGGCATCACGGGGGCTACAGGGGTCTGTGTGAGGAAGAAAGTGGGGTCTCCTGCAGGTGAGGTGGGGGAGGCGCCTCTCCAAGCTCCAAGCCGGCGCGAGACACAGGCGAGGGCTGGCAGTGGCCACATCTGCACTGGGGCCGGTGCGCATCTGCAAAAGAAAGAGCTGCCGGCCAGGGTCCCCACCACGCAGCCTGCCGCCCCCACCCCCATCAGCGCGCGCGCGCCCAGCCCCGCTGGCTGGCAGACACGCGCTCGCTCTGCCTACCCTGGCTGGCCCCCACGCTGCCACCCCCGATTCCCTGAAGGTCCCGCATCCGGAAAGTGAGGTGAGCGCATCCGTACCTGGTGAGGATGGGGTAAACTGAGGCACGGGGGAAAAAGAGGGATGGGGAGGAATGGACAAGTATGTGAATGGATGGGATGGACAGCTGCTGCTCCGTGGTCCTTACTCGCCCAAGACGCAGAATTCTGCAGCCCCTTGGAGATCAGAGTGTTCAAACTCTACAGACGCCCCTCCGCCTCCACCGCGTCAATCCCTCACCCGAGATTCACAGACTCCATCCCCAGCCTGGGGGCCTTTGAAGGCATCCCTTGTCCGCCAGAGATGCAAGGACCAGTCCAACCCCATTGACAATCAAACTCACCCACCGCCGCCGCAGATCCTAGCAGCCCAGCCCCCTCCCACCAGTTACCTAGCCCAGTACACCCTCCCCGGGGACCTAGGAGTTCCATCCATCCTCCGGAGCCCCTTGGGACACAGGCGTCGGAGCCCCGGCCCCCGCGTTCCGGTTCCAGGTGTCCCCTCCGCACACCCAGCCCGAAGCCTGCGTCTCGAGGCCGCGCTCGCGTCGCCATGGCAACGGGAGTCTATTTTGCGCTGGGAACACACAGCTCCCTCCGCAGCGCCCCCCACCCACTCTGCTCAAGAGTGAGGGGCTCAAAGGGCGGGGAATAGTGCAGTGATGAGAATGAGACACTTAGAAGGGCCAGAATCCCGGACAGACAAGCAGAGATTGAGAGAGCCCCTGACAGATGAACTGGGTGTGGAAATTACAAGGAGGCTACAGATCCAGGCGAGGGAGGTTGGGGATGGAGGGCCCAGACAGAGATCGGGACAGAGCTCTAGACAGACGCAGATACGCAGAGGAACAGAAACTCGACAGCAGAGCCAGGTTAGAAAGAGAGAAGACAGCCGGCTGGATGTAGGGAGGGGGCCTGAGAAGAGGATGGACGGAGTCTCTAGGCAGGGACCCCAGACAGCCCAGGCAAAGTAGCGCTGCATGTGGTATCCACGCTATCCTTAGCAGGCAGGGATTTGGGGGCTCTTTCCCAGCGGCACAGTAGCCAGGACTCGCTCCTCTCCTCTCCCTCCTTCTACAGGTCTCCAATCTTGCCTGCTTTCCGCATTCCTACCTCATATCGACTTTCTAATCCCTGAGATTCCTAGGAACCCCTTCCACATGCTCTTACCCCCTTCCCTGATCTGCGCCCCCACTACCACCTCCGCAGCCGCCACCTGCAGACCCCACTCGGGCCATTTTAGAGTCTCAAGTCCTTTATTGGTTGTGCCCTCCCCATCTCTAGATCTCACTTCTCTCACTCTCTTTTACTTCCCCTCCCAATCCCAGGGCCTCTGTTTCTCTCTCTGGGTCTCCTACTCTCTTTCTGTGGCTCAGCCTCTGTCTACTTTCCATCACTACCCATTCTTCTGGTACCACCTTCTGCGGGTTTCTGTCTCTTTCCTGACTATCTCTGTCTTCCTCTGTGCGTCTGCGTTCCCCTCTTCTTGGATCCTGTTCCTCCGTCCCTTTCTCGGTTTTCAGGCGTCCTCACCACGCCTCCCCCCCACCTGCTGCTGTTCTCTGCGAGGACCCTCGGGAGGCACTCTGATCCACCCAGCCCAGCCCACTTCTGACATCCTAGCGAGCATTCTCCACCCCCAGCTGGCAGGGATGGGATAGGACTTGTTGGGGGCTTCCTTTTCGGAGGCTGGCTCTTTTTCACCTTGTGTCATTCAAGTCCTGAGCTGGATTTGAGAACCAAGCAAGGTGCAACCGAAGGAAGAACCGGGGTTTTGGGCCTCCTTTCCCACCCACCCCCTCAGGCTGTGGAGGAGGACTTTGCCTTGTGAGTGAGAACTAGAGGTCGGGGGCGGTGTAGGGCCGGGGCGGAGTAGGAGATGGGGCGGGGAGGGGGCGGGGCAGGAGTCCTCACATGCCAGTTGCAGATTCTGAGCAGCTGGGCCAGAGTGTGCTTGCACCTATAGAGCTGCATGACAGAACTAGGATGAGCGAGGACGCCTGCCTGCCCGCCAGCCCAGTGCAGGGAGCTGGTATAGAGATGTAATGTTTCTGGTATGCCTTAACATAGGAGCCTTGAACACTGATGGTTAAAATATGTACAAATGTTTATATGTCCGTGTAGAGTGATTATGTGTATGTGCGCACCCATGCACTCACACATATGCTCTCAAAGGGTGTATAGGCACATCATCAGGCTGACACTGAGTGTCCTTGCTTTGGGGCTGCGGTTTAGCTGCCCTGTGTTCTGTGTCAAGTATCAGTGCTGTTGTGAGTCTAAGCAGTCCTGTGTGAGAGAAACAGAGAACCAGTCCCCTTGTCTCCAGTGTCTGCACTGGCTGCTGCATCTGGTTGTCCTCTGTCAACTCACAGACTTTGAGCAAGGGAGACAGCTGCCTTCCGCCCCATCAGCACAGATGGCTTCATTCTTCCAGCCAGATTCCCATTGTACTTGTCAGTACTCAAAAGAATGAAGGGATCTCTATAGCTGTGTCTGCTACCCTCAGAAAAGCTGGGTATCTAGGTGTCTCACCTCCCTTGTCTGTGTGTGGGAGAAAGCCATCTAGACTAAGTTCACAGCCTAGCACAAGTCTGGTCACTGAGGGGCAATAAGACCCCTGAGAATTTTGTTCTCACCTGAAGGTTGAGGGGATATGAATATCCACCTCTCATACTTGCTTCAGCATTTTCCAAGATGTAAACGTTTTCCTGGGCATTTACAGGCATCACACACTGGGTCTGAGGGCTGTGGAGAGGCAGCAAAGATATAGCTCAAATCATCTGCCTCCATGGACACTAGTTCTAGTCTAAGCATTGAGAGGTGCACAGCAAGGCCGTGTGTGCATCCTGTGACAAACACACAAGAGCTTCAGAAGAAACCTAGCAGGGCAGGGACCCCCAACAGGTCAGGGACCCCCAACAGGTCAGGGGCTGCTTTGTGGCTTGCCGAGATAATAGGAGAGAGGTGCGGAAGGAAGGGGTAGAGGGCTGCTAAGCTGACATCTGCCAAACAAGGCAGCAGCGATTGCTAAGGGAAGGACAGGAGAGAGAGAGAGAGAGAGAGAGAGAGAGAGAGAGAGAGTTCTTAGGCATGACCCAGAAAGGTCTAGAGCAGTGGTTCTCAACCTGTGGGTCTCAAGCCGTTTGTGGGTCACCTAAGACCCACAAAGCACAGACACCTTTACAACATTACAGAGAAGAAGGGCTGGAAAGTTGGCTCAGAGGTTAAGAGCACTGGCTGCTCTTCTGAGTTCAACTCCCAGCAACCACATGGTGGCTCATAGCCATTTATAGTGAGATCTGATGCCTCTTCTGGCCTTCAGACATACATACATACATACATACATACATACATACATACATACATACATACATCTTTTTAAAAAAAATATAGCAAAAGAGGGCTGGAGAGATGGCTCAGTGGTTAAGAGCACTGACTGCTCTTCCAGAGGTCCTGAGTTCAATTCCCAGCAACCACATGGTAGCTCACAACCATCTGTAATGAGATCTGATGCCTTCTTCTGGTGTGTCTGAAGACAGCTACAGTGTACTCACATACATAAAATAAATAATTTGTTTTTAAAAAACCATCACTTTATTTTAAAAAAAAAGAAATAATTTTACTGTTGGGGGATAGGTCACCACAACATGAGGAACTTTTTGAAATGTTGAAGCATTAGGAAGGTTGAAAACCATTGGCCTCAAGGGAAAGGAAAAAAAAGGGTAGCCACTCAAAGGCATTACAGGTAGAGCAAAGATTGGCTAAGTGAGGCAAGAAGCCAAGGCCTGGTCTGAGCAGGGAAGCTGGGGACATCATCGGCCCATTTTTGTTTGCTGTTGTGTTGTTTTGTTTTGTTTTAAGACAGGGTCTCATGGAGCCAGGATTAAGCTTGCACTTGCTATGTAGCTAAGAATGACTCTAACACTCTTGCTCCTCCTGCCTCTGCCTCCCAAGTGCTAGGAAGTGAAGTGGGAGTCACCGTGCCTGCCTTCATTTTAAAAAGACTTGCCGGGCATGGTGGCACACGCCTTTAATCCCGGCACTTAGGGCACAGAGGCAGGCAGATCTCTGAGTTCAAGCCAACCTGGACTACAGAATAAGTTCCAGGCTAGCCAAGGCTTCAGAGTATGAGACAATGTCTCAAAAGTAAATTTTTTTGTTTGTTTGTTTTTCAAGACAGGGTTTCTCTGTATAGCCCTGGCTGTCCTGGAACTCACTTTGTAGACCAGGCTGGTTTCGAATTCAGAAATCCCCCTGCCTCTGCCTCCCAAGTGCTGGGATTAAAGGCGTGCACCACCACCGCCTGGCAAAAGTAAAATTTTTTAAATACTGATAAAACACAGATAAAATTTACATTTAGCTGTTTTAATGTCTAGCATCTTCCCTATCTTTTGTGATGATCTCTATCTAGTTCCAAAACACTCTTTTATTTTAAATACATGTGTGTGTGTTGATGTGTGTGTTACTCAGGCTGACTGATTAAAGAAAGAGAGATGGGGTAGGATGAATTTAGGCTTCTTAGCTGCAGGGAGATCAGCTTTTCAGGGACCAAAGCCTGAACTACTTGGCAGAACCTCTTTCTTGTTACACAAAGGGCACCTTTAGCAAGTCAGTTTCTGCATGCCAAAACCTCTTACTGATCTAGGTGCTGTCTGAAGGAATTATTATCTAAGCTTTTCTCCGCCATAAGAGACTTCCAGGTTTGCCAGGTATGCCTCTGGACCAAGTTGTGCAAAGGCTCTGAGAATCCTTCACAGAAACAACTCTAGGATAACAACCACTGACTGTTTACAAAAGGTTACTTCAGAGCCTAGGTGCCATTGCTCTTCAGAGCCTAGGTGCCAGATACTATGGCTCTGCTAAAATTCTGCTACATTTGTGTGTGTGTGTGTGTGTGTGTGCGCGCACCCGTGCCATGGTTCACATACAAAAATGAAAAGACAACTTTGTGGAATCAGTTTACCATCTGGAACCCAGGGAATTCAAATAGAGCAAGCACCCTTACCCACTGAGCCATCTTGCCTGCTCTTGTTCTAGAAGTACTCACTCCAAAACGAAGCCCTCTTTGTATGAACCCATCACTTCATGTTCTTCCCTCCAGCTACAAGATATAAGTAATAACTAGGATTTCTGTGCTCGTGGGTTTGACTACTGTGGCCCTTTCATATAAGTGAGATCATATACTGTGCAATGTTTTATGTCTGGCTTCTTCTTCTTAGAACAATGTCCGTAAGATTCACTTATGTTGTAGCATGTGTAGTGTCAGTGTGACACTCCTCCTCAAGGCTGAGTAGCCTGCTGTATGGATGTACCACATTTGTTTACCTGTTCATCTGTTTACCAAAATCTGCATCATTTTCTGCTTTTAATCTAATATGTATAGATATGCTGTGGACTTTTGTGCATGCATTTTTGTGGTCACATGTATTTAGATCTTTGGCAGTAAACACAAAGGAGTGGAATTGCTGGTTCCTATGGTAACAATTAGTTTGTGTGTGGTACTGGGGATTAAACCCCCAGCCTCAAGCATGGTGTGCAAATGCTCTCCCACTGAGCTACATGCCTGGCTTTCTTTATGAGTCAAGGTCTTTCTTGCTATGCTGACTGGGCTGGCCTTGAACTCACTATATACTTGGGTGGGTCTTGAGCTTGTGATCTTCCTGCCTCAGCATCTCAAGCAGATAAGGATAACGAACTTATGCTACCATATCTGACTTTAATTTTTTTTTATGAGTTGTCAAAGTCTTCATGTGAGCTAAGCTCATTTCCAAGGTGCCCTTTATATACCCGATGTGCACGTTTCCAGTAAGCACTGAAATATCCTAGGCTGGTGTTCTGGGAAGGGGTCTAACCTAGGCCCAAAAGCAAAAGTTGAACATACACTCAGGAGGTAGAGACCGAAGGACAGAGTTCAATGTCAGCCTTAGTTACATAGTGAATTTATGGCCAGCATCGGTTCAATGGACTTTATTACAATAAAACTAAGCAAAAAGTAAAGAAGAGGGCAGAGGAAAAGAGAGGGGGATGGAAGGAAGGGGAAAGGGAGAGGGGAATAGAAGGAGAGAAGAAAGGAGGAAAAGAGAGAGAGAGAGAGAGAGAGAGCATCCATACACCTGTAAGTCCAACACTTGGGAAGCTGAAGCAGGAGATTCAATCATTCATCCATTTGAAGCTAACCTGGGCTACTTAGTGAGTTATAGAATTACAGAGTGAGACTCTGCTAAAAAAAAAAAAAAAAAAAAAAAAAAAAAAAAAAAAAAAAAAAAAAAAAAAAAAAAAAAAAAAAAAAAAAAAAAAAAAAAAAAAAAAAAAAAGTCCAGACTGGCTGTCCTGGAGCTCACTTTGTAGACCAGGCTGGCCTTGAATTCAGAAATCCGTCTGCCTCTGCCTCCCGAATGCTGAGATTAAAGGCGTGCGCCACCACGCAAAACTAACTTTTAAAAAGGTAACCGCCTGGGGCTGGTGAGATGGCTCAGCGTGTAAGAGCACCCGACTGCTCTTCCAAAGGTGATGAGTTCAAATCCCAGCATCCACATGGTGGCTCACAACCATCCGTAACGAGATCTGGCGCCCTCTTCTGGACTGTCTGAAGGCAGCTACAGTGTACTTACATATAATAAATAAAATAAATCTTTAAAAAAAAAAAAAAAGAGGTGGAGCCAAATCTTGGGGAACCCATCACCCAAAAGCTATCTCCCTACCTCAGCTTTCAAGCACTTTGCTTGGCAATCTCTCTCTCTCCCCTCACATGCACACGCACAGGCATGCACAGTGGACAGAACCAATCTTAAAATCACCTAACAGTGTTTACATGAATCCATCCCAATGCTCCTCCCCCCTCCTCACTGCGTTAGGCCCCTGTGACTGTCACTACTCAATGTTCCTCCTCAGCAGTCTGAAGCACATGAGACATGTTTGTCTAGCACCTCCCTCCTCTCCCTGGAAGGTCCACCCCAGACCCACAGGAATCTGTGGGCTTATTCAAGGTTGTATTATTGATGTTCCTGACACCCCCAGGTGGGATGTTCCTGACACCCCAAGGGTTCTTTCCAGAAGGAGTCTCTGTCCTACGCACTGGACACAGCCTTTGCTCTAAGCCTCTGGAGAGCTGTCTCCCTGGGCCTCATCAAGATGCCCTTTGAGAAGAGAGAGAGCCTCTGAGATGCAACACCCAGTGTCTGCCTCAGAACTGCTTTTCCTGCCCAGTGGAGGGGGCTGGGCTCTGCTCTCCTGGGTCCCTGCCAGGCTGTCTTTCCACCCCCATATCTTCTCCTGCCCACACTGGCCTGTTCCTGACCTGCCTGGACAGTTGCCATGGAGACAACTAGAAAGCCTGCCCTTCTGACCCACCTACCCAGTCCCATGTCTCATCTCATCACCCCCACATAAAATGTTTCTTCCAAAACTGTGAACAGCAGTGACACTTGTATATGAGATTGTGTTTGTGCACACGTGTGTGCATGTGTACGAAAGAGGTAGGACATCTTTGGAGACTTGTAAGCCAAATAGCTGTAAGCCAGTAAGTTCTTTTTTGTTTGTTTGTTTGTTTGTTTTTGGTTTTTCGAGACAGGATTTCTCTGTGTAGCTCTGGCTGTCCTGGAACTCACACTATAGACCAGGCTGGCCTCGAACTCAGAAATCCACCTGCCTCTGCCTTCCAAGTGCTGGGACTAAAGGTGTGCACCACCACGCCCGGCAAGCCAGTAGTTCTTAACAATACTGCGTGCCCACCACGAGGAGAACTTTCCTCTGTTTGTTTGTTTGTTTGTCTGCCTATGTATCTTTGGCTGCCCTGGAACTCATTTATATACCTTAAGCTGGACTCAAACTTGAGACCATCCTCCTGCCTCTGCCTTTAGAGGGCTAGGATTGCAGGCGTGTGTGTCACCTGCCTGGCTTGTTTTGTTGTTATTGCTTTGTTTTGTTTTTTATTTTGTGGTTTTTGTTTTTGTTTTTTAAGCAGTACCAGGACGCATCTTAGGTTGTCATACACAGGCATCACCTGCATGTTGGTCAGCTGTTCTACAGGTATATAGGACAAAAATGTTTGAGGATTCCTTATGTCAGTCAGTATCAGCATCCCTGCACCGATGTGGCTGACCTCTCAACTAATTTTCATTCTCTCTCCTCTCCTCCCCTTCCCTCCCCTCCCTTCCCCTCCTCCCCTCTCCTTCCTTCTCCTCCTTCCCCTACTACCGGGCTGCCCCACACCCCACATCTCTCTTCCCTATCCCTCCTTTCTTCCCTCCCTCCTCTTTCCCTCCTTCCTGGGCTCCTTGGGTCTTTGGCTGCGGCTCACCCCCCTCCCACACATCTTCCTCAATTCCCCCTCTGCCTTCTGCGTTCACACCTTCCTTCTCCGTCAAGTCCCCCCCCCCTTCGTAAAAACTTCTGTATGCACCTCCTCCGTCCCCGCCAATCCTTTCTTTTCTCCTGCTGAGTCCCTCTCTCGTCGCTCCCTTTGCCCTCCCCTCCCACCGCTGCAATTCGGCTCCGGGATCCGCAGCCTGGCGTCCCGGTGTGCACCATGCCGGCCCTGCTGCTGCTCGGGACCGTCGCGCTGCTAGCCTCCGCCGCGGGCCCGGCGGGGGCGCGCCCATCCAACGACACAAGCGCATTGGCCCCGGGCCCGCTGCCCGCGCTACTCGCGCACCTGCGGCGCCTGACCGGGGCTCTGGCGGGCGGCGGGAGCGCGGCAGGTACCAGCGCCAACGTCACCAAGACCAGCCCCGCGGGTGGCACGGGCGCAGCGGCACGGGCGCCCCCTCCAGCCGAGCTCTGCCATGGCTACTACGATGTCATGGGCCAGTACGACGCCACCTTCAATTGCAGCACCGGCTCCTACCGCTTCTGCTGTGGCACCTGCCACTACCGTTTCTGCTGCGAGCACCGCCACATGCGCCTGGCGCAGGCCTCCTGCTCCAACTACGACACGCCACGCTGGGCCACCACGCCCCCGCCGCTGGCTGGAGGCGCCGGGGGTGCTGGGGGTGCGGGTGGGGGACTAGGGCCGGGCCAGGCAGGGTGGCTGGAAGGGGGCCGGGCCGGGGGCTCTGGGGGACGTGGGGGAGAGGGCCCAGGGGGCAGCACAGCCTACGTGGTGTGCGGAGTCATCAGTTTCGCCCTGGCGGTGGGCGTCGGTGCCAAAGTGGCCTTCAGCAAGGCGTCACGTGCACCCAGGGCGCACCGGGAGATCAACGTGCCAAGGTAAGTGTGAATTGGGGTTGGAGGGACAGGAGGGAGCCTGGAACCGGGCACTGGGGAACAGACAATCCGATGGAGGCGGTTCCTTGTTACTGGGAGGTGGGGCAACTGATTAAGGGGCAGGGCTTACTCTGAGAGGTCAACCGACTTGGGGGTGTGCTCTGGGCAAGAAGGGTGGCTTGGCGGGGGACAGGGCCTGCCTCAGAACACGGAACCTGTTGGGGCGTGGCCACATGGATGGCTGAGGTCCGGAGTTAGTTGTGGGAAGTAACTGAAGCCCAGTGACAGAAGCGACAAAAGGACCTGGCTGTAGAAAAGAATTGGTATGGAGAGTTTATTCATTCAACCAGTATTTCTTTTTTTTTTTTTTTTTTTTTTTTTTGGTTTTTTGAGACAGGGTTTCTCTGTGTAGCCCTGACTGTCCTGAAACTCACCCTGTAGACCAGGCTAGCCTTGAATTTAGAAATCTGCCTGCCTCTTTCCTCCCAAGTGTTGGGATTAAAGACGTGTGCCACCACTGCCCCTTTCAACCAGTATTTATTAAGCACTTTCTGTGGGCCAGGGGCTAGGGATACAGAATAGAACAAAAGTCCCGCCTTTCTGGATAAGCCTGTTTTCCTAAGTCCAAGGATTATGCCTGTGATCCGTGTGATGGTAGGGACTCTTCCCCGCATAGACAGTAGGGCTAAGAATTGACCCCGGGGCTTATTTGGAGTGTAAAGGAGATTAACTGAGCTGATTCATGTAGAGTCCTAGCTGAGTGAGTGCTCATTTAATACTTGTGGTGAATCCAGCAAGCCTATATGCAACACAACTCTAGGTATTGACAAGTGCTGAGAAGAAAACAAACCAATGTAAAAAGTTAACAGAAGCCAGGTGTGGTGGTGCATGCCTTTAATCCCAGCACTTGGGAGGCAGAGGCAGGCGGATTTCTGAGTTCGAGGCCAGCCTGGTCTACAAAGTGAGTTCCAGGACAGCCAGGGATATACAGAGAAACCCTGTCTCGAAAAACCAAAAACAAACAAACAAACAAACAAACAAAAAAGTTAACAGAAGAAGTGTTGGTTTGGGGAGAGATTTAGTTGAAGGTTTAGTTGGAGATCAGAAAGAGTCTGTCTGAGCATGACCCTGGAGGAAATAAGAGGCAGAGCCATTCAGGTATCTGTGTGATGGTCACTCCAGGGAAACTCCAATGCTAGGGCGGCATCCTGTTCCTACTGTGTGTCTGAGGAGGAGCAGGCAGGGGTTACACTTCTTCTGTGTGTTATGAAGAGCCACCAGAGATAGATATAACCAAGCGAAGCACCTCTGAGGCTATGTGTGAGGGCAGACAAGGCAAGAACTACAGCTGCACACAGGAGAGAGCGGCTGTGATTCCCAGGTGGGAAACTTGCTGAGCGGTGACCTGATAGGCAACATATTCAGGAGATCTGTTGTGAAAGATTACAAGGAGAGAAACGTTCAGAAAGGTCTGCCTAAGTGAACAAGCAGGACATCTTTTATTGCAACCCAATAAAAGGCTGCCCAAGGAACAGTTATAAGGTCTTAGCTCATGGTGGGGCAAGGCCACACAGGTGGCTGTGGAGAGACCTCAGAAGGGGTTCCCAAAAGAATTCATCAAACAAGAAATGTAGCCTGGAAAGGTTGACATTAAAAGGTGCATAGCCAAAACTGAACCACATCGCTGCATTGCGGATGCCCTAAAGAAGAGGATAGGGAGGAAAAGTCCTGGACCCTTACCCATCTCCCTCCCATCCCAGTCCCTGACTACCCACCCATCCATCTGCCATTTTTAGAGCTCTGGTGGATATTCTCAGGCATCAAGCAGGACCTGCAACCCGCCCGGACCGGGCCAGAAGCAGTTCTCTGACCCCAGGGCTGGGAGGCCCAGACAGCATGGCCCCAAGGACGCCCAAGAACTTTTACAACACCATGAAGCCCTCCAACCTCGGTGAGTGCAAGTGACATGGTGCCTCATCTCTGCCATGCCCTCATCCCTGTGGCTCTGTCCTCCTCATGTGACACCCCTCAACCCTGATGCCCTGGTCCCATTCCAGTTTCCATCCATCAGCTGTGAACATTTCTTCTTTCAACACACATCCTGCTCATCCTAAGAAAACTCCCCAAGGTCAGAGTAGGCAGGAAAAGTTCTGGTCTTATTTGAGCCAGGAAACGGGGGGAGTGGCGTGGGGGTGCTTTTCCCAGCAAGAGGAGCAACTTCAGCTGCAGGAAACCTGGGTGGCTGGAGAAGAGCTTATGAGGCTCTCAGACCTGAGACCACAGACAGCTTAGAGTTCTAAACTTCTTCAGGCTGAGCTCAGGTTCTCCGTCCTGAAGTCGATGGGAAACCATTGAGGTGCTTTGAGCAGAGAGCAGAGGGGACATGAGTGGGAGATAGATAGATGATGATGCACACAGCTATAATCCCAAAATTCTGAATGAAGGTTGAGGTAGGACAGTCAAGAGTTGGAGGCAAGCCTGGGTTAAATAGCAAGATCCTGTCCCAGAAAACCAAAGAGATCCTGAGTGGTAGGAGTTCATGAGTTTAATCCCAGTAGTCAGGAGGCAGAGGAAGGCAAATCTGTGACTTCAAGACCAGTCTGGTCTACAGAGTTCCAGGACAGCTAGGGCCACACAGAGAAACCCTGTCTCAAAAAACCAAAAAGAAGGAGGAGGAAGAGGAAGAAAGAGAGAGAGAGAGAGAGAGAGAGAGAGAGAGAGAGAGAGAGGATGGAAGAAAGAGCCAAACAAACAAAGAAGGAAACCAAGGGGTAGGATGCAGCTCAGGTAGAATTCCATCAGGGAGGAGCTGGAGGTGGACCTCATGGGTCCACTTGCCTAGAATCCAACAGTAAGGACCTTGGGGTGGAGTTTAGTGTTGGGGTGCTTACCTAGCATGAATAAGACTCTGGGTTATGCCGGGCGTGGTGGTGCACACCTTTAATCCCAGCACTCGGCAGGCAGAGGCAGGTGGATTTCTGAGTTCGAGGCCAGCCTGGTCTACAGAGTGAGTTCCAGGACAGCGAGAGCTATACAGAGAAACCCTGTCTCAAAAAACCAAAACCAAACAAACAAACATGTTCAGAATCTGCAAGCTATGTTAAAAGATATGAGAGGAGAGAGGTTCAGGAGGCCCATGCAATAATAGAAGAGGGTCTGACCTGGATCAGGGGTGGACGGGCGAGATGATTTTCAATGGTAATAATGAGGGGACATTAAAACTAGGTCTCTGTGGGATTTGGCTTGTTGTTTGTTTGTTTGTTTGTTTGTTTGTTTTCAGATCCGGTCTCATCAGTTGGTACAAACTATGTAGCCGAACTTGAGCTACTGAACCTCCTTCTCAAGTACTAGAGATTACAGGCTTGTGCCACAGTGTCAGGCTTTAATCTTTCTTTCTTTCTTTCTTTCTTTCTTTCTTTCTTTCTTTCTTTCTTTCTTTCTTTCTTTCTTTCTTTCTTTCTTTCTTTCTTTCTTCCCAAGACAGAGTTTCTCTGTGTAGCCCTGGCTGTCCTGGAACTCACCTTGTAGACCAGGCTGGCCTCGAACTTAGAAATCCACCTGCCTCAGTCTCCCATGTGCTAGGGTTGCAGGTATGACCCACTGTGTGAATCCTCAAGCTAGATCCTGAGAGAGATTTCATTCAAATGGGGAAAGGAAGAGATTCAAGGCATTGAGACCAGCGTTGCAGAATGTGCAAAGGCCCTGTTGCAAGCCTCAGACACTCCTCCCATGTTCCACTTTTCCTGTAGGAGATAGTGAACCATGGAAGGCATCATCTGAGTGCTGAGGGGTGGGAGGAGCAGCCACTGTGATTGGCTTCTCACCTTAATGTGGACTGGGAAGATGACAAAAAGGGGGCGTATTTGATGATTCCGAGGGAGGGTGCCAGGCAAGGCAGAGATGTGGGGTCAGGAGGGGTCACCAGGCTTGAGTGGTAGGAGGGAAAGAGGTGGCATGGAGACCACCAGACTTCTGGCTTGGGTATTGGGGGTGAATGTAGAAAAGGGACATCTCACTCCCCAACCATGATCATGAGCACCCATCCTCTGTTTCCCCAAAGGGGACAATAGAATAAGTCCTAATGAGGGGGTGGGGGCTGTACTGAACTGAGAGCCAGAAGTGACACACTTCCAGGCAGGAGTGCCTGCTGGGATGGCGATGACAGTGACGTCACCTCCCTTCTCGGTCCCTCAGATAACCTGCACTACAACGTCAACAGCCCCAAGCACCACGCCGCCACACTGGGTACGCAGAGGGCCGAGGCGCCCTGGGAGTCGGGGGTCCTCAAGCCCCACTGTGGGTAGCCCCAGCCTGGTGCTGGGTGGAGCCCCAGTCAGACCCCCGTGAGCTGGTGCTCATGTGGGGCTGGCCCCACCAAGGCAGCTGCAGTGTCCTCGAGAGGACACCGGAAGTGGTGGATCTCCTTCCTGTCAAGTTTTGGGAAGATGCGTGTGGAATGCATCCCCAGCTGAGGCCAGGATTCAGTGGGTGCTGACAAATGCCAGCGGTCCCCGACCTGGAATGTGATTTCATCCTCAACCACAATCCTGTCCAATGTGATGGGAGAGGAGGGGCTCCTAAAGGTTGAAGCTTCACAGGCTAGAACTCCAGATCCTCATCTCCCAAACCCTAGACCTCTGAAGGAGGCCTGGAGCCTGAAATCTTAGGTCCATGGAAGGATGGTTAGAGCATGGACCCCTGAGTTTGAAAAAGGAGGGTGGGATCTTCACCCCTGTGGCTGTGGGAGGAGGGGTGGGGTCTGAAATCCTAGGTCTAAGGGAGGAGGGTGAGAGCATAGACTGGAGTCCTAGACAAGAAAGCTGAGGCCCAGACTCCTGGGTCTGAGGGACAAGGGCAAAGATTAGCTGGATCCTGGGTGGAAGGGTGGAGGGGTAACATCTGGGTTCCTGAATCTGAGGGAGGGGTGGGTGGAATCTGGATCTTCTGGCTTGAGAATGAAAGGGTATGGAACCCTGGGTCTGAGGGGGAGGGCTGGGCTCTGGTCCGTGGGTCTGAAGGAGGAGGGCTACACTGACTGGGTCTCTCCCCCCACCTCACCCCCCGCCACAGACTGGCGTGCTATGCCGCCGCCCAGCCCCTCCCTGCACTACTCCACGCTGTCCTGCTCCCGATCCTTCCACAACCTCTCTCATCTTCCCCCGTCCTATGAGGCTGCTGTGAAATCAGAACTGAATCGATACTCTTCCCTCAAGAGGCTGGGTGAGTAAGCCTGGGGAAGGGGAACTCAGTCAATGGCCTTGGCGGGGGGGGGGGGGGGGGGGGGGGGGGGGGGGGGGGGGGGGGGGGGGGGGGGGGGGGGGGGGGGGGGGGGGGGGGGGGGGGCGGCGGGGGGGAGGAGGGGAGGGGAGATCGTCGTTCAGTACCATGGACAGCGAGTGGCGGTGATGGGAGGCGCCAAAGGTTTCCATCTTCTTACCAGCTTTTTTCCTAGTTGGTTCCATATTACCTGAGATGTTTTGAGTTGGATCGGGGTTTTTGGTTTTGTGTTGCTTTGTAACCCACATTGTCCTGGAACTATGTAGCCCAGACTGACCTCAAACCCATGGTGACCCTCCTGTTTCGGCTTCCCTAGTATTGGGATTGCAGGTGTGAACCACCATGCCCTGCTTAGCTTGGTGACTTTTGTTGATCAAACTTTCAGGTCTCCTGGGTGCTGCCTGGGGTTTTGGTAAGGAGATTAGAGGAGATTGCCTTGGGTTGTCAAGGGATCTTTCTGTCTTTTCTCCCCCAGCTGAGAAAGATCTGGACGAAGCCTACCTGAAACGCAGACAACTGGAGATGCCGCGTGGGACGCTGCCCTTGCATGCACTCCGGCGGCCTGGCACTGGAGGTGGCTACCGTATGGATGGCTGGGGTGGCCCTGAAGAGCTGGGCCTGGCACCAGCACCCAACCCCCGGCGGGTTATGTCCCAGGAGCACCTGCTGGGTGATGGTGGCCGAGCTTCCCGCTATGAGTTCACGTTGCCTCGAGCGCGCCTGGTGTCTCAGGAACACCTGCTGCTGTCCTCACCTGAGGCGCTTCGCCAGAGTCGTGAGCACCTGCTGTCACCCCCACGAAGTCCTGCACTGCCCCCAGATCCCACCACCCGGGCTAGCCTGGCTGCCTCACACTCCAACTTGCTGCTGGGGCCTGGGGGCCCCCCCACACCCCTGCATGGGTTGCCTCCGTCAGGCCTGCATGCCCACCATCACCATGCGCTTCATGGCTCTCCTCAGCCAGCCTGGATGTCTGATGCGGGCGGGGGTGGGGGCACACTGGCTCGCAGGCCACCTTTCCAGCGCCAGGGCACCCTGGAGCAGCTGCAGTTCATTCCTGGGCACCACCTGCCCCAGCACCTGCGCACTGCCAGCAAGAACGAAGTGACTGTCTGAGGCCGCGTGGAGTGCCGGGCTGGGGCTTCCTTCCGAGGCCCCCTTCTCCCAGCCCAGACCTCCATCACAGGCTTATCATACACACCAAGGGTCTGAGACCAGATGGGCCCTTGGACCGGAGACCACGCCTCCTTTTGGGATGTTACAGTAGATGAGATCTCTCCTCCTACTTTGTCACTGTTTGAACCAAGGCCTCCCTCCCATGATGTCATCCCAGAGGAAGGAGGCCTGTACATGAGGTCATTGCTAGCAAATATGTCTGTGTTTTATGATGTTGTTTGCAGGGACTAAACCTCCTTCCTATGAGGTCACCACAGAGGAAGAGCCCTGCCTATGAGGTCATCACTAGAGGCTATGTCCATTTTGCATGACATCACCACAGAAACGCCTTTCCTGTGATGTCACTACAGACAATGCCTTGTCCAATCCCATCATCCCTAGAAACAAAAATTTCTTCCTGCAGTGTCACTACAGAGACAAGTCTCACACTTCTTGACACTTGTTGACATCATCCTGACTGAGCACCAAGGCCTCTTGCAATTATCATCACAGGAAAAATGTTTCTCTGCCATGGAGAAGATAGCTCCATTCTATGATGCCGCCACTACAGACAAAGCCATTTTCCTGGGACACATCGCAGTGGACCACGCCCTGCCACTTATGTCCTCACTAACGATTAGGCCTCCTTTCCACAATATTGTCACAGGACTTTGCCTCCCTCCTGTGATGCCATCACCAGAATAGGTGCCTTGCCCAATGGCGCCATCACAGGGACTGTGCCTCTTCATGTGATGTCATTACCAGAAATGACCACCTGTTCCTGGGACTTCTCCAGGGTGAGACCCTTCCGTGGTGTGACTACCAGTTATCACCCACTTGGAAATGACACCAGGAGACATCTCTATCGCTGTGCCATGTCATGAGAAAGCTGGGCATGTGTAGCCCAAGGCCACCTGGGAAGAGGCCAGAGAAAGTAACCTGTCCTGAGATGTAATATGAGGGATGCTAGGATCCTTCTGCAGGATGCTGAGGGTGATGCCCTCCATTGCTTGGACATCATCATAGAGTGCTTCCTTCTCAGAGGTGGTCCCCACTCTAGATGACCAATAGTAGTGACTACATAATGATTGTGTCATCAGAGTCCTTATCTTACTTCCCTATAGCTAAGCTCCATGGTGTCTTTCTTCCCATGACCCCAGGGGCATAGCCAACAGGATGTCTACTAGCCCCTCTAAAGGAAGGCTGGGCCTGTGCAGTGAGTCCTGGGGATGGCACCCATGGATGAGCTTCAGCTCCAGAGCCACTTTGATCCACGAGGCTTCTAAAGTCCTGGGACTCATGGGTGAGCCAAAGGATGGCATCACTTCTTTCTGCCATATCTAAAGACATCAGCTCTCAACAGAATCCCCATCTCTAGGGGCGGGTTAGGGGATATGTGCTGCTGACCTTGCCAATGACATCATCAATGCCACCCAGTGTCGTCCTTTCATGATGGCATAGCAGTTGGGGTCCAATGTTAACTGTGTCATTTCCCAGAACTCCATAAGACTCACCTCAATTACCATATCATCTTCCAGGCATTATCACCGTTAATGGTGTCATTATTGCCTCCCAAGATCCCTCCCAACCATGGTGTCATCATTTCCCAGGGTCCAAACAACACATCGTCATGATGTCCCAGGATCCACCACAAACATGTCCTCGTTGCTTCCCAGAATCCTTCACAACATGCTCACCTCACCACCTCCCAGCATCCATCACAGCCAGGGGGGTCTTAATCATCTCACAGCAATCACATCCATGCAGTCCTCACCATCTCCCAGATGGTGAGATCCATCAGAACCACACTGTCCTCATCTCTCAGGACTTGTTAGGACTGATAGAGCCAGAGTTTCTTGTGACTCCTTATAATTGCAGTGTCACCTCCCAGGACTCAGTAGCCACCACAGCTATGATGTCACCACTTCATAAAATCCACTCCAACTGTGGTGTCTCTGGATTCTTGTGACCATGTATCATCACATCCCAGGATCCATCTAGTAGTGTCACGAGTATCATATAGAAGGAGCATCCATGAGAACCATCATTCTGTCACATCCCTGGACCCATCAGTCATGTCCTATCACGACTCATCAGGATTTACTGTAACCATGGTGCCGACGGTGTCTTCATTTCCCAGGACCCACTTTAACCCCAGTGTCTCCACGGCTTAGGCTTTACCATAACCACAGTTGTCATCACCTCCCTGCACCCATGACAACAAATGATGTCATCATTTTCCAGAGTGTACTTCAGCAATGGTGCCATCGGCCTCTCCCAGAATCCATGTAAAACCATGTGTCCTCATCTTCCAGGACCCATGGCAGTTGTGTGCCATCTGCCAGGACCCATCATCTTAGGGTCCAAATGTTGTGACAGGCTATATTTCAGTTGTCCTCTGGGGTCTTATGGCATTTACAGTTCCTCCCTTTAGGGGAACCAGCACAAAAGGCCATTTCCCATTCGCTCCAATGGACTAGGGTGGAGCCAGCTGTCTCCCTCTGATAATGTCACCCCACTCTGGCCCTTCTTAATGTGTCACTGCCTCACTCCTGATCCGAATAGATACCTGGATCAGCTTCACTACAGACTTGGCCTTGGCGCGCCTCCTTCCACTCACTGGTGAGTGCATTCAAACTCTTCTTGGATTACCACTGTCCCTTGCCCAGCCGTCTGATCGGTGACAGAGTCATCTCAGTGACCTCTCCACAGCAGCAGCAGAGGGGGAGCTTCCCAGACCTTAGATGGCATCACTGCCCTGCCCCACTCTATCCCTGGTACTTGGTCCCAACCAGGATCAGAACTTGCAGGCTTGGGCCAAGCTCTCTCCAGAGAGGATGTAGGAGATGCCACAGCTGATAAACCACCCGCTGGCCTATTCCTGGAGTATGTATATCTGAGAGCAATGGCCCCTGCTACCTTCACCTGAAAAGGCCAAGGGTGCTCCTTTGCCCCTTTCCCTAACATGCCAGGGAGTGAGTACCCAGGGGCTTCAGGGAGTCCCTGACACCTAGTGCACAATCTTTTCCTGCCACACCCAGTTCTCTGTACATATAGCCATGTTTCAGGGGGGCGGCCATTCCCCACTCTTAAAGGGCTACATGCCCCCCTCCCAGCCCCAAGGCAAGGAGGGGGGCTCTTCTCCCTCCTCTGGGCCGCCCTCTCCCTCTTAAGTCTCCCTCTCCCCACCAAATATTGGCCCCTGTGGCCATCCCTTCTTGCCCAGAGCCTGGATGGGATAGATGGTACCAGGCTCTCACCATGCTGGGGAAAGTAGGTTACCACCAATCTTCTTAAACTTCAGCACTGAGTTTTCGGTCTCCCGTGGGCTCCCCATCCATTCTAGGGTCTCCCTTCAAGTGTGCTTAACTCTCCCATGGAACACACAGCTTTCTTTAACCCCCAAGCCCTGGAGAGATTCAGGGGCTTTCAGCTTTTGTTTGCCCACTCTCTCCTTCCCTTCATCCCTCCCCAAACCTGAATTCCTTCCTGGGATCTGCCCTCACCCCAGCGTCCACCCTCCACCTGCCTGACCCTGAAGTTTTGACCTCTTATTTCAATAAAGCCATAGTGGGGAGAGGTCTTGAGGGTGGGCCAGCAGGCCCTGTTCTGCTCATCCCCCACCATCACCATGATGCTTCCAGAGCTGGGACCTGGCCTTCTGAGTCTCCCCTTCCCCAACCCCCCTGCTCCCCAATAAACACAAATACACATAGGCAGGGCGTACCCATGCAGGAAAGCTCCCTTCTGGTTGGGGGCTGCAGAGGGGGTGTCAGAGACAAGATCAAAGTGCCACACCAGAGGTTCCTCACGCCTCTGAACTCCATTCTTACTCCCCTCCCCACTCTTCCTCCCAGTGCTGGACTCACCTTCATCTTCCTGGTGAGGACAGCAAAAGCAGCGGGCACTTGGCTGGGGGTGGGGTGTTGGTTTTTGTTTTGGAATAAACAGCTGTTTTCCTGATCTTCAGCCTCAAGGTTTTCTTCTCACCTGTTCACTTGTAAATCAGGGACCTCCCCTTTCTGTGTAGTGGAGTATAGGCCCAGCCAAAAGCATACTCTCATTTGTCAGGAGAGGAACTTCTAAAACCGTTTCCTGGAAGGAAGGCTCAGCGTGATCCCTGAAGCTGAGGAGTCAGGGAAGGGACATTTTAATGTGATTTTTAATTCTTGGTTTTGTTTTCTTCTTAAGTTTATATATATATATATATATATCCTTTTATTTTTTTAGATTTATTTATTATTATATCTAAGTACACTGTAGCTGTCTTCAGGTGCACCAGAAGAGGGCATCAGATCTCATTACGGATGGTTGTGAGCCACCATGTGGTTGCTGGGATTTGAAGTTAGGACCTTCAGAGGATCAGTCGGTGCTCTTAACCACTGAGCCCTATATATATATATGTTTTAGTTAAAGTTTCCATGGCTGTAAGGAGACACCATGATCAAGGCAACCCTTATAAAGGACAACACACACAGATATAGATATACACATACATACATGAGTGTTTTGTCTGAATGGATGTCTGTGTGCCACATGTATGCCTAGTGCAGGAAGAAGGCATCAGATCCTCTAGAACTGAAGTTACATACAGTTGTGAGCCGCCATATGGGTACTTAGTATCAAACTTGGTCCTCTGCAAGATCAACTAGTGCTCTTAACAACTCCGCCTCTCCAACTCCTTTAATTTGTAATATTATATCTATCTACTGTGTGTGTTCCTGTGTGTGCAGCAGTAAGAATTGGATGGAAGGCCTCATGAATGTTTAACAGGTATTGTAACAGTGAGCTATATTTCCAGCGCCCTTTTCCAACCAAGCCTACACAGAGAAACCCTGTCTGGAAAAACCAAAAATAAATAGATAAATAAAAAATCATATATATTTTTTTTTTTATTTTGATCCAGGCATTCACTAAGTTGCCCAGGTTGGCTTTGAACTTGCTCTTCAGCCCAAGCAGATCTTGAACTTTACACCCACTGTATCACCCTCTGACTAGCTGGAATGACAGGCCTATGGCAACAAGCCTGACGCCAACATGTCTTTTGAAGGTTGCTGTTCAGAGGGCAGTGAGAAGTTGGGATGCTTTGAGGTGCCTGTTTGTATGACAACTGGGGACCACTTGCCCTGCCTTTGTCTACCTCTCATCCAATGCAGTGGACTAAGTTCTAGTTGGCTTCTCTTGCTGTGATCAACACTGACTTGGAGAGGAAAGGGGTTGTTTCAGCTTATACCTCCCACTCTCATTAATGAGGGTATAGTCATAGCAGGAACTCAGGGCAGGAAGCTGGAGGCAGGAACTGAAGGAAGCAGAGGCCTTGACATCATAGATGGTCATGAGCACAGTGGTTGCTGGGAATTGAACTTAGCACCTCTGGAAGAGCAACCAGTGTTCTTAACTGCTGAGCCATCTCTCCAGCTCCCTCAGCATGCTTTCGTGTATATACCCCAGACTTAAGGGTTCTTTGGAAAGTCAGTTGTGTTAGGTGGTGTTTTGCTGGGCAAACACATGTTTTCCTGAAGTGGACACAGGTGAAAGGCTAAGGCAGACTGATGAAGAAACGTTTTGCTGAAGCAGACACAAGAAAGGGATGTTCTGCTAAAGCAAGTACGTTTCTGGGTAGTGGTGGCACACACCTTTAATCCCAGCACTCGGGATGCAGAGGCAGGCGGATTTCTGAGTTCGAGGCCAGCCTGGTCTACAAAGTGAGTTCCAGGACAGCCATGGCTACACAGAGAAACCCTGTCTCAGAAAAAAAAAAAGCAAGCACGTGAAAGGACCCATGATGAGGGATTCTTGGCTAATGCCTCGCACGCACGAACTGGTGCTCCTTACAATGCACGGTTGAGCTTCATTCATCAGGACTCCATAAAGAGAAATGCACCAAAAAGTGCACCAGCACATCTGGTGGTGTGCTGTAGTTTCTTCTCACTCCCAAGGACCAGGACCAACTGGCAGAGTGATGTCAGCTGAGACAGATATATATGCTGAGGCAAGGCTCATGGAGGACACGTGATGTTTGGTGAGATTATAAAAAGGACTCGGTTGGCAGTGACGGACGAAGGCAGAGTTGGCTTGCTTATAAAGTTAGCTGTGCAACATTTGTTGGTCTAGAGACTTTGCTGATCTTCATTCACTAAGAGAAGCAAAGCTGAGAACTTCTCCTGGAGTCCCTTCTGGTCCCTCCTGCTGACCCACTCCTGCTGAACCTGAGGCCTGGCTGTTTCTAATTAGCAATTAAGAAATACCAAACAGACCTAGCTAGCCACAGGCCAGTCCAGTGGAAGCAAATTCACCACTGAGGTTTCCTCATCCTATGTCGTCAAGATGACAACTGAAGCTATGACCAAATGTTTGTGTGGCGATGTGTGGCGGTAGCCGCTATTATATCTCTTGCCTGCAGGCTACACTGGAGGAGAGGCGGTTCCCATGCTGTTACTTGTGAACTCTGAGAAGGGTTTTGGGCCAGTGAAGTAGCTCAGCAAGTCAAGTCACTTTGCTGTCGCCTGATGACTGGAACGTGATCCCTGGGATCCGCATGGTGGAAGGACAGAGCCAACATTTGCAAACTGTCTCTCTCTCTCTCTCTCTCTCTCTCTCTCTCTCTCTCACACACACACACACACACACACACACACAGAGTTAATTACTAGATGCAGAAAATTTAAGAAAGTTCTCTCCTAAGTGTTTGCCTCTGCAAATACTTTCACTTTACCTCCGAGTATTTATTTGCAAATGACCCTGGAAGGAGAACTGGAGGGAGAAAGGTAGAGGCAGGGCTGGGCCTCACTGCACATGCCTATAATTCCATCACTGGGGAGCAAAAGGACAAGGCCCAGACAAGTGCGGCAAATGCCTTTAATTTCAACACTTATGAAGTGGAGTTGAAAAAAATCAGAGGTTCAACTGCAGCCTATGCTGCATGAGACCCTGTCTTAATAAAATATAATAAAGTCAGATGAGAATATGGCACCATCAGTAAGGTGCTCAGGACCCATGCTTGGTGACCTGAGTTGACTCTCCAACATCTGTACACAGAGCCAGGTGCAGGGATACTGGAAAACTAGGAGCAAGTGGATCCAAGGGACATGCCGACTAGCTTAACCCCCAACCTCCAATGGACAGCTCCTGAGGAAGGACACTGAGGGGTTGAGAGCTGGCTTCACACACACAGAAACACAGACACTGGAAGAACTGCAAGAATGGTCAAAGTCAGCTTGGGCTACATAGTGTTAGTATGCCACCAGTCTAGTTGTGGCTACATAGCAAGTCTCTGTCTTAAACCCTCCTCCCATACCCCCACACCCCCCAAAAAAGAAGCAGATAGAAATGAACAGAGACAAAAGAGAGGGAAGGAGGAAGAAAAGAAATATGAACTTCTGGGGGAAGTAAGGAAGGGGCTGAGATGGTATGAAGGCAGTAACTACCTAAGCCCTAGCTAGGGACTCTAAGGAGCTGGCTTGGATTCATATTTTTGTTATGCTAACCCGCAGATTTATTCAACAAAATTGAGCAAACAGCACAAATAAGTCCCTGTTCTTGAGGAGTAAATGGCCCTCGGAAGTCCCTGAATTCTCCCACAAGCCTCTCTTGATTGGGCTCCCATTCCTGGCAGCCAAATGCACCCTGACAATGACGGTGATTGTGAGAGGAACAGATGAGAGGATGCAGAAGGGAGAAGAGGGCCAAGTGCACATCAGCCAGTCAGTCAGATGCCGTTTGCATTTTCATGTTTCCCCCACACAGCACTCTTCCTATATATAGGTCACTCTGTAACCTGCTTTTCTCATCTAATAACACAAGAGTGTCCTGCAAACATATATTTAACTTAGACATACCCAACTCTCTGTGCTTGGTACAAAGTGAAAGAAAGAAGAATTGAACAGTGAAAGTCATCTAGAGGGAAATAATGTAGATGGTCTTTTTGTGACCCATACACATGACAAGGAACACCTCCGGATGATGTTGTTAGGTAAGAAGCAGTAGGCAGGCCAGGGAGGCATTTCTGTGTACAGAGGCTCATGCTGCCAAACCTGATAACCTGAGTTTTATCCCTGGTGCCTTCATGGTGAAATGAAGAAACTAACACAGCCAGGTGTGGTGGTGCACATCTTTAATCCCAGCACTCGGCAGGCAGAGGCAGGCGGATTTCTGAGTTCGAGGCCAGCCTGGTCTACAAAGTGAGTTCCAGGACAGCCAGGGCTATACAGAAAAACCCTGTCTCGAAAAACCAAATCAAAAAGAAAAAAAAAAAAAGAAACTAACACCCAAAGGTTATAGTCAGACCTCCACACATGCACACTACACACACACACACACACACACATATATATATTTTTATATATATATATATATATATATATATATATATATATATATATATATATATATATACTTTGATTACATTTAGAAAAACAAAGAAAGAGTGGAAATGGAAGCATGTCAACCTGATATTTGGGAGGTGGATGCCAGAGGATCAGAAGTTCAAAGTCAGTCTCACAAGCCATGGCACATACCTTTAATGCCAGCATTCAGGAGGCAGAGGAAGAGGGACTTAGGGCCAGCCTGCTCTACACAGTGTTTACAGGTCAGCCAAGACTATATAACAAAACCCTGTCCATAGTGGCGCACGCCTTTAATCCCAGCACTCGGGAGGCAGAGGCAGGCAGATTTCTGAGTTCGAGTCGAGGTCAGCCTGGTCTACAAAGTGAGTTCCAAGACAGACAGGGATATACAGAGAAACCCTGTCTCGAAAAAACAAAACAAAACAAAACAAAACAAAACACACAAAAAACCAAACCCTGTCTTCAAAACAACAGTGCAAAAAAGTTCAATGTCATTCTTAACTACACATCGAATTCTAGCCAAAGAAAAGGATGGATGGATGGAGTGGGGCTGAAGGTAAGGGGGATTACTGCTCTTCACAGGACACCCCAAACACCTCCCCATGGCTTGGCTCCAGCAACTCACAAAAATCTGTTCTCCAGGATCTAACACCCTCTTTTGGCTTACCAGAGCACCCACCCTTGTATATGTTCACGCACATAAACAATTCAAAATAAAATAAATCTTTCATTTTTTAATTTTTTTGGTGGGTGGGGTGGGGTAGGGGAGAAGACAGGGTTTCTCTGTGTAGTCTCGATTTGTAGACCAGGCTAGTTTTGAATTCAGCAGAGATCTGCCTGCCTCTGCCTCCCAGGTGCTGGACTTAAATGTGCATCTTTTTCCTTTCCTTTCCTTTCCTTTCCTTTCCTTTCCTTTCCTTTCCTTTCCTTTCCTTTCCTTTCCTTTTCTTTTTAAAGGTGAGACAAGGGAAGAGAGGGAGAGGAGCAGGGAAGGAAGGAGTGAGAGAGGCAGGGAGGGAAGGGAGAGGGAGAGGGAGAGGGAGAGGGAGAGGGAGATTGCCACTAAAACCAGAACTCTGGAGACAAGGCATGAGGACTGCACACCAGTTGCAGGTCAATCAGGGATGCATAGTGAGATTTTATCTCAAATAAAATGGGGATCAGGATCGAGTGGAGCTGGAGAGACAGCTCATTGGCTAAAAGCACGGGCTGCTCATCCAGAGAACCCGGGTTCTGTTTCCAACACCACATGGTGGCTCACAACCGTTTATAACTCCAGTTTCAGGGGATCCAACATCCTCTTCTAGCCTCTGAGGGTACTGCATGCACTGCTGCACAAGCATACAAGCAGGCAAAACATTCATACCCATAAAATAAAATTAAGGTTTGTTTTTTGTTTTGTTTGTTTGTTTTTCGAGACAGGGTTTCTCTGTATAGCCCTGGCTGTCCTGGAACTCACTTTGTAGACCAGGCTGGCCTCAAACTCAGAAATCCATCTGCCTCTGCCTCTGCCTCCCAAGTGCTGAGATTAAAGGCGTTTCCACCACGCCCGGTTTGTTTGTTTATTTTTTAAAAACCAGAGGAGGGGTGAAGGATGGAAGGAAGGGGCTGGAGGGAAAGAAAAAGGAAGAAAAGAAGATGGATCAGCTGTTAAAGATGGTGGCCACTGAGTGGGTGGTAGTGTTGCACACCTTACTACCAGCACTTGGGAGGCCAGCCTGTTGTACAGAGTGAGTTCCAGGACATCTAGAGCTACATAATGAAACCCTGCCTTGGAAACACACACACACACAAACACACACACACACACAATGATGCCCGCCAAGCCTAATGAGCTCCTAAGCTGGACTCTCCGTACCCACAGAGTGAAGATGATAGCCTGCTCCTGAAAGCTGTCCTCTGACCTCTACATGGATGCTGGGATGTTTGAAACTATATACATACATACAGGAATGTAACGAAAATTATATAGAAGAAGGAAAAAGAGAAAGCAGTGGAAAGAAGGGAGGAAAAGAGCCATCTCCTTCTACACTGCATTCAAGAAGGGCAGAAAGAGAAGTCTGCTGCAGCTTGCGGTTCTGTCTCTGTAACCTAACACCTTTCTTTCCAAGTTCCCAAAGCCACAGTGTCACTAACACAGTCTTTGAGCAGTTATTCTTAACCTATTGTCTTGTGAACCTCTAAAATCTACACCTTTTAATTTTGCCTTTTATTTATTTATTTGTAATTTTATTTTTAGTTATTCCGTGTATATAAGTGTCTGAGTGTGGCC
This sequence comes from Mus minutoides, assembly GCA_902729485.2. Classification (NCBI taxonomy): domain Eukaryota; kingdom Metazoa; phylum Chordata; class Mammalia; order Rodentia; family Muridae; genus Mus; species Mus minutoides. The sequence continues at coordinate 2,695,303 of LR749539.1, forward strand.
TGGGCAGCAGGAATGCAGTACTTGAGGAGGTCAGAAGAGGCTGGAGATCCCCTAGAGCTGGAGTGGCTATGGGTGCTGGGTCTGCACGTGGCCTAGGATGTCCTCCTGCCTAAGTGCTGGACATGCCAAAAGGTCCATCATTCAAGTAACTCTTTTGTTTTTTCCCTTGTCTTCTTTCTTTAAAAAAAAAAAAAGTTTTATTAACAGGGGATAGCAATATATACCTTTAATCCCAGCACTCTCAAGGCAGAGGCAGGAGAAATCTCTATGATTTCAAGTCCAGCCTGGTTTACAGAGTGAGTTCAAGGATAGCAAGGGCCATATAGAAAAACCCTGTCTAGAATAAACAAAAGCAAAAAAAAAAAAAAAAAAAAAAAAAAAAAAAAAAAAAAAAAAAAAAAAAGCTTTACAACTGTTTTCATGTGGTGCTAAAGATTGAATCCAGGGCTTCATATGAGATTGACAAGCACCCCACCCACTGAGCTAAATACCCTCCCTGGGTTCTGAAGACCTTTTGTTGTGAGAGAACTGAGTCAGTCAGAGCCAGGCTGACTCCATGACAGGCTGCAAACTAGCAGTTTGGGAGACTAGGCCCAAGTTTCTGTTTTCCAGAACTGCAAAAGTCCAAAACAAGCCAATTCCAGAAAAAAAACCACCCCTCACAGGCAGCCAGTCAGGAACCTGCCCCACCATCTAACTTAAACCAAGTATATTTAATCAACAAAAGTCCCCCAAGTCTCCCAGAGCCCTAACCAATCACAAAGGCACCCACACCCCTGGAGAAAGAGCTAACTAAGCAAAGGAAAGAAAGGCAAAGTCACCTACTCCTACCCCAACAGGCTTTAAACTAACTCTGCAAAGTCCACACTTCTTTCTTCCATTCTGGTATATTGTAGACCCCTGAATGCAGCGGTGTTAGGTTACAGAGGCAGAACTGCAAAGCTGTAGCAGACTTCTTTTTCTGCCTTCTAGAATGCTCTGTAAAAGGAGAGGGCTCTTTTCCTTCCCTCCTTCCCACTGCTTTCTCTTTTTCTTTGAGCAGCTGTTGTCTTATGAACCTCTAAAACCTACACCTCTTTACACCTCTGTAGGTTCTCTGCAGAATAAACACTTTGCTTACTATCTGAGTCTTGAGTATCATTCCTCTTGAATAAATCACAGACCCTTACGGTTGGACAGTACCAGCTTGAACTCAGAAGGCCTATGTCAAGTCCATGTGTGAGAATAGATTTGCTCCCATACTTATTCTTGGCATTCCACTGAAAATCGTGTGTGTGTGTGTGTGTGTGTGTGTGTGTGTGTGTGTGTGTGTGTGTGTGTGTGTAGCATTCCATTATATGTATATGCATGTGTATAGAGATCAGTGGTCAATTTTAGATAATTTGCCTCCCTAGTACTGGTACCAAAAATGAGTGCCACCTTTTCTGGCTTTTTACCTGAGTGCTGGGGAATCAAACTCTGGTTTCTCATACTTGCATGGTAAACATTGTACTGCCTGAGCCTTATCCCTAGTCCCTTGGTTACTTTTGGTTTGCATCAGACACACTGGTTTTACACCTCACCTGCTTGGTACTGACGCTCACCTTTGATCCCAGCACTTGGGAAGTGGATCTCTGAGTTCAAGGCCAGCCTGGTCTACAGAGTGAGTTCCAGGACAGCCAGGGCTGCACAAAGAAACCCTGTCTTGAAAGTTAAAAAAAAAAAGTGTTACCAAATGCAGACCCTCTGCTTTGTGCTCTGGGTTTGTCACTAGAGGAAGCACCTATTCCACCGACATATTGATAAATCACTGGATCCCCTCCACCCAGAATGACAAGGGCTTCCTATTTCCTACCCAGGGGTGCAGGCACAGATGGAAAGACAATAAGTGACTGCTTAGAGAAACTCAGGCTGCTATAGTGCAGAGAACCTTCTAGAATCCACACAGCACATAAAAGGATGTGCAGCCTCCCTGAGATGACAGGAAATAGAAAAGAACACAGTGTCCAGGACTGTTACATACTTTGAAGACTGCTAATATCTAGGCCCACTCCTGATACCAGCTGTTTCCTTTGCCATCAAAGTCTTTCTATAGACTCTTACACAACTTCCTCCCTTGGTTCTCTTAACTCTGAAATCAAATGGCATCTTGTTCTTGTTTTGTTTTGATACAGGGTTTCTCTGTGTAGAGCTGGCTGTCTGGAACTCACTCTGTAGACCAGGCTGGCCTGGAACTCACAGAGATCCAACTGCCTCTGCCTTCCAAGTGCTGAGATTAAAGGTATGTACCACCACCACCTGGCATTGTCACCTTCTTTTTGAAAAAATTACTTTATGTGTGTGTGCCTGCATAAATGTATGTATATTAAGTGTTTGCTGGTACCTGAGGAAGCCAGAGAGGGCACTGGATCCCCTGGACCTGGAGCTACAGGCAGTTGTGGGCAGCCTGACGTGGGTGCTGAGAATTAAACCTGGGGCCTCTGCGAGAGCAGTGTTTTAATTCCCTGAGCGCTCTCTCCAGTTTCAAATGTCAGTGAGATCCACCCTGCTTAAGACTAACTACTACAGCACCTTACCAGCATTCCCAAACCTCCAATTTTGACAGCAATTCATAACCTCTGCATTAGTTTTTTGTTGTTGTTGTTGCTTTTCTCATTTATGTGACAAAATAACAGATGGAAACAAGTTTTTTGTGTGTGTGTGATGTATGTTCATATGTCCATGCTCTGTGTTTGAGCACAGGCTTTTGTGTGCATGTCTTTTAAGTGGGTCAGCCCTCACCTACACCTTGTTTGCAGCAGGGGCTCCTCTTTGCTGCTGTATACACCAGACCAGCTGACCTCCCAGCTCCTGGGGATTTCCCATCTTTTTCCTGGAATTATAGATGCATGCTACTGTACCTGGCTTTTACATGGGTTCTGGGAACTTAAGATCAGTTCCTTTTGTAAGGCACATACTTTGACCCTCACTTTGTTTGGTCTGGCTTTTTCAAACAGTCCCATGTAACCCAGGCTGCTGGACTGTAGGCAGACCATCTACCACTGAGCCATACTTCTAGCCCTTCTCTGGCAGAGTCTAGGCAGGTCCTCTACCACTGAGCCATACCCCATCCCATATCTTTTCACTTTGGTCCTTTGAACATGACCTTTTTTAGTTTTGATGAAGTTAGATTTATTTGTTTCTCTTTGGCTGTTGTTGGCATTAGGTGTAGGAAACCATTGCCTAATCCAAAGTCGTGAATAGTTACCTCTATGTAAGTTTGTTTCTTTTGCTTGCTAGTCATGCTGGAGTCAAACAGGATTGATTGGCTCTGTCATCTTGAAGCCTGTAGCTCATCTCCGTAGGAGAAAACCTTAAGACAAGAATTTGTAAAATGCTGGGTAGTGGTGGCACATGCCTTTAATCCTAGCACTTGGGAGGCAGAGGCAGGCAGATTTCTGAGTTCGAGGCCAGCCTGGTCTACAGAATGAGTTCCAGGACAGCGAGGGCTATACAGAGAAACCCTGTCTCGAAAGAAAAAAAAAAAAGAGAGAGAATTTGTAAAATAAGGGGGCTGGACTGTAACTACTCTAAAGGCAGTGAGACCTGGAAGAATGGAACCAATAAATCAGGCAGACTAAAGTTTCATGCAATAGCCTACTTTATTCATATCCTCAGAAAATTTATACAAGTGGTTCTCAACCTTCCTAATGCTGCAACTCTTTTTTTTTTTTAAGATTTATTTATTATATGTAAGTACACTGTAGCTGTCTTCAGACACTCCAGAAGAGGGTGCCAGATCTCGTTATGGATGGTTGTGAGCCACCATGTGGTTGCTGGGAATTGAACTGAGGACCTTCGGAAGAGCAGTCAGTGCTCTTAACCGCTGAGCCATCTCTCCAGCCCACTGCAACTCTTTAATACAGTTCCTCAGGTTGTGATGATCCCCAACCACAAAGCTATTTTTATTACTACTTCATAACTGTAGTTTTGTTACTGTTATGAATCATAATGTAAGTATATGTGTTTCCAAAGGTCTTAGGCAACCCCTGTAAAAGGGTTCTTCAACCCCCCACTCAAAAGGGTCAAGACCCACATGTTGAGAAATGGAGATTTATATACCCTGAGGTTTAAGAAAGGTCACAGGACTCAAAAAAACAAAACAAAACAAAACAAAACAAAGGTCACAGGAGTAAAGGTCTCATGAATTCAGGCTGTCTACAATCACAAGAACAAGCCACACAAAACAAAAACCTGTTTTCCATAGAGGCATATAAAGTACAATTTAATCATTTAACTGAGTAACGGCAGCAAACAATAGGGGTAATCTGAAGGAAATTCCCTCTGCTGCTACAGCTGGAGGGGTGCAGGGGTACAGAATACATTCCAAGAACAAGTCCATGTTTTCACGAAACAGAGGTCACAAGGCTCTTGTCTCACAAGTACTCAATATTCTCCTGACATGACTCCATTCCTGGACACTGTTCTCACATAGAACACATAGCTTGGAGGTTAAGAACACTTGTTGTGCCGGGTGTGGTGGCGCACGCCTTTAATCCCAGCACTCAGGAGGCAGAGGCAGGTGGATTTCTGAGTTCAAGGCCAGCCTGGTCTACAAAGTGAGTTCCAGGACAGCCTGGGCTACACAGAGAAACCCTGTCTCAGAAAAACAAACAAACAAACAAAAAGCACTTGTTGCTCTTACAGAGGACCTGAGTTCAGTTCCCAGTACCCACATGGTGATTCAAACCAGTTATTCCAGTTCCAGAGGATCTGATACTCTCTTCTAAACTCCCTGAGCACCAGGTATGCATACTGTATACCTATATACAGGCAAAACACTTCTTTTTTTTTTTTTTTTTTTTTTTAAGATTTATTTATTGTTATAAATAAGTACACTGTAGCAGTCTTCAGACACACCAGAAGAGGGCGTTAGCTCTCATTACAGATGGTTGTGAGCCACCATGTGGTTGCTGGGATTTGAACTCGGGACCTTCGGAAGAGCAGTCAGTGCTCTTAACTGCAGAGCCATCTCTCCAGCCCCAGGCAAAACACTTCTATGTTCATAATAAATAAATTTAAAAAGAATTGGTGAAAGAAAAAGTTTCCTAAGAACTATGGCCAGATCTTGTTTCTTTCTGCTTTCCCTCTAGCAAAGCTACAATTTTATAGAAAACATGAAACAAGACTTAGGAAATGTGCTTATGCAGATTTAGGTATAAGACAGGTTGTCAGAACTGTGAAATCTCTTCCTGGAAGATGAGGTTCTACTCCTCTGGAGTCAAAGCTTTAGTCTGTTCTCTCCTCAGCATGGGATTACTGGAGATAGTTTAATTATTTCTTTCTTTTTTTTTTTTTGTTTTTTGAGACAGGGTTTCTCTGTGTAGCCCTGGTTGTCCTGGAAACTCACTTTGTAGACCAGGCTGGCCTCGAACTCAGAAATCTGCTTGCCTCTGCCTCCCAAATGCTGGGATTATAGGTATTTATTTATTTATTTGTGTAATTATTTCTAGATCTCTGCCATGCTGTCATAATTGGATTCACACTTCATGGTTAGTAAGAGCCTCTGGGAGTATATGTAAGGACAGGTCCAAGAGGTTAATTAAGGGTGAGGGAAGAGATGAGCTAAATGTGGGCAGCACTATCCCATAGGCTAGAGGATGGATATAAAAGGAACGAGGCCAGGGTATGGTGGCATACACTTTTAATCTCAGCATTCAGGAAGTAGAGGCAGGTGATCTCTGTGAGTTCAGGCCAGCCTGGTTTATAGCTCCAGTCCGGGCGGGGGTGGGGGTGGGGGTGGGGGTGGGGGGGCATGGAAGTTTTCAGGAAGGTCAGCCAGACCTGCACAGAAAAACCCTGGCTTGAAAAGCCAAAACAAGGGCTGGTGAGATGGTTCAGCGGTTAATCACTGTCTGCTCTTCTGAAGGCCCTGAGTTCAAACCCCAGCAACCACATGGTGGCTCACAACATCTGAAAACAGTTACAGTGTACTTACATATAACAATAAATCTAAAAAAAGAAAAGAAGCCGGGCGTGGTGGCACACGCCTTTAATCCCAGCACTTGGGAGGCAGAGGCAGGCAGATTTCTGAGTTCGAGGCCAGCCTGGTCTACAAAGTGAGTTCCAGGACAGCCAGGGCTACACAGAGAAACCCTGTCTCGAACCCCGCCCCCCCCCCCAAAAAAAAAAGAAAGAAAGAAAAGCCAATACAACAACCCTCGACCCCAGGAAAAAAAAGGAGTTCCAGGCCAGTAATGAAATTCTGTCTCTCAAAAATAAATAGAAGTGTATGGGGTCTAGAGGCCAGTCACAAAGCCCTCAGTAAGGACGTGAGACTTCCCTGACTTGTTCCTCTGGCATCCCTAAGGATCCAAGAGTTTACTCACTACAGAAAAAAGGGTGGCAAAAGGTCACAAGCCATACACTAGAAGATCAGGAAGTCCGAGCCCTCGGAGTCATCCAACCTGATTCTGAGGGCTTCCTAACACATAACAGAAGCGCAGAACAAAATGGCGCCACATAGACAAATTCCACACGGACTTCCGCCCTTCCCTGGCTTCGAGGCGAGGTCGCCAGCCTCCCAGCGTAACATTTGCATACTGGTCAGGGTTGGAGTCTATCACACAGAGCTGGCTTCCCATTAGTAGCTCTCAATGCCTACCCGCCCCACAAGTCCAGATCACGACCGCCCCTCTTTATTGGTCAAGGCTCCCTCCGTCATCCTTTAACCCCTCCAGCCCCGGCTTCCTCGCTCCGCCCCGTCCCCTGCCTAACCGTTAGTCGCGTGCGCGTCTTTTTCCAGGCCGGAGCGCGCGCGCGCACCCCAAGTCGTGGCGGCGTCTCATTCAAACGGTCCAATCAGCGGCCGCGTCGCCTCAGGGGGCGTCCCCTTTCTCTCTGCTCTAGGTTTTTAGCCGCTTGGTTCTCCCAGGTCAACTCCTCAGTCGACGTGAGCCTTCATTGTGATAGCACTCCTCACAAACTGGGTTCGACCTTCTGCTACTATTCTGAGAAGAGCGGGGAAAAGCGCGTTGACCGCCCAGCAACGTGCGTGTTGACGCACGCGGTCGAGACGTGCCGTGAGGGGCGGGGCCTGCGAGTAGCTATAAAAACGCGGTGTTGGGCGCACGGCCGGGTCTACGGAGGAGCAGACGTAACGTTGTGAGCGTTTCGTAGCGGGCGACGGAGTTAGTGGGAGCGGAGTGGGGCCTCGGGGGCCTCGCTAGGGCCACAGAGGCCGGCAGTTGGGCCCCCCGCCCCGGCCGGCGGTCCGAGGAGTGCAGGAAGGGGGCCGGGGGGACCCGCCCCCGGCCGGCTGAAGTCATGGTGAGTGACGCGGTAGGCCCGAGGGGCCGTTGGGGACTCTGGCAGAGGAGGCGACTGCGGCGCCCCAAGTGTTTTTCTGGCCAGCTTCTGTGTGCTTTGGTGGCATGGCTGGACGTCCGGAGCCAGGAGTTGGCCCCAGGGCCTTTCAACAAACGGTCCGGGAGCCCAGGCAGCCCTCGGAACCTTGGGGAGGGCTTTGGGCGCCTTGCGGCCCGCCCATGGATGTTTTCAGGAGCAAGACATCCCGCCGCCATTTCGTCCAAGCTTTTTCTTTTTGATTTTGGTTTTTTTTTTTTTTGGTGTGGGGGGCGACGGTTGATGGGGGTGTTTCAAGGCTAAGTAGGGGAAGGGCTCCGGCTAGGCCTCGGGCCCACCTGGAACCAATAGTGGACCCATGCGCGTCTTAACGAGCGATTTGGGGAGGTTCGGGTACAATGAGCCACGTAGAAGCTTTTTCTGAGACACCGTCCCGGTCAGCCATGGGGCAACGGCCGGAAGCATCTTAGGTCTAGTTGACAGGCAGTGATTGACAACTTCGGACTTCTAAAGTCAGGATTCTGGTATCCACCAACCTTAATCCTAGCCATTTCAGTCTGCTCACTCTCCTTTTCCCAACGTTCCTAGAACTCCAATGTAGAGAATCTGCCTCCCTACATCATCCGCCTAGTGTACAAGGAGGTGACAACACTGACTGCAGACCCACCTGATGGCATTAAAGTCTTCCCCAATGAGGAGGATCTCACAGACCTGCAGGTTACCATCGAGGGCCCTGGTGAGTGTGAGCACGGAAGGGAGGGGCCACTTGACCAGATTTCTTCTGTCATCTGGCTGTGGGACAAATAGGATTCAACCTCTCAGGTGCTGATGACGAAAAGTGAGCTTTTGCTTAGCTTTCAATTAAGGCTGTCAAGTGTTACTTTCCAGAGACCTGAGGATGCATATAAATTAAGCAGAAATAGAAAGTGTAGCCGGGCATGGTGGCACACGCCTTTAATCCCAGCACTCTGGGAGGCAGAGACAGGCCGATTTCTGAGTTCAAGGCCAGCCTGGTCTACAGAGTGAGTTCCAAGACAGCCAGGGCTACACAGAGAAACCCTGTCTCGGAAAAAAAAAAAAAAAAAGTGTACCAGGGGATCTGAAACATTAATCAATTGACTGTCACAAGACTAAACAAAAAAAGCATTGAAGCATTGGGAGGGGAAACTGGTGGTAGTAAACTGATTTGCATATTTTAAATAAACCAGTTAGATTTTTCAGACCTCATTTGTCAACTGAATTTATATATATAATATATATATTATTTACATTATATATATCCCCCCCCCCAGCTAAAATCGGTTTCAAAATCAGGTGGTCTATAATGCTGAGGGTGTGAAAAATGTCTGCCATGTCTACTGTTAGCTAGTGTAGCAACTGCCAGGTGTAGACCATCTGGGATTACCACTTTTGCCCAAGCAAGTAGGTAAATGCAAACACACCTCATGAGGATGGGGAAAGACTTGGAAAATGGTTTGCAGCAGAAGTTGGAGGAAAAGGGCCACTGTACAGGCCCTTTGTCCTGTAGGGAGGCCTCAGCCAGACCCAAGGAAACTAGTCTTTGCAATGTTGAAGGATGTTAGGATATAATAAAGCAGCCCTTTTTCTCTTCTTCAGAAGGGACTCCCTATGCTGGAGGTCTGTTCCGTATGAAGCTCCTACTGGGGAAGGACTTCCCTGCCTCCCCACCCAAGGGCTACTTCCTGACTAAAATCTTCCACCCAAATGTGGGCCCTAATGGCGAGATCTGTGTCAATGTGCTCAAGAGGGACTGGACGGCTGAATTGGGCATACGACATGTGCTGCTGGTGAGTTTCAGCCATGGTACTTCTTCTAGTGTTTAAAAATAAACTGGAGTAGTAAGAGACAGAGTCAAATAGAAATGAAGTTTCCAGCCTTTCTGGGAAACAATGGAAGGACTGCCTTATGGCACTAAGTACTGTATTGTAGTGTCAAAAAATTAGAGACCTGACAAGGTAGAGAGTAGTGTGTGGTTTAGAGACTCTTTTTTACATAAGTTTAAATTTAAAAGTGAATTTTTTTTTTGAGACAGGGTTTCTCTGTATAGCCCTGGCTGTCCTGGAACTCACTCTGTAGACCAGGCTGGCCTCGAACTCAGAAATCTGCCTGCCTCTGCCTCCCAAGTGCTGGAATTAAAGGCGTGAGCCACCACGCCCGGCCAAAAGTGAATTTTTTAAAAGCCCAAACTGGCCTTGAACTTAACCTCCAGCCATGGCTATTATATTTTTTGACCCAAGCAAGTGAGTTAATGAGACAAATTCCCCAGAAGTTGGGTTTCTAGGATTGTGCCAACCTACCCAGCTGAGTGATTTTCTTGTGGTTTTTGTTTTGTTCTTTGGTGCACTGTGACAGTGTAACCATCACCACTGTTTTTAATTCAAAATTGTTTTGAATTACTGTACTAATGTTTTTTAACTTGGGGGGTAATTACACTGCCTGGGACATTTTGGGGACACTATTCAGCATCGTCTGTGTATAGGACTGTACCACAGTTCTCCCTAGTCAGTTGAGATGGAGGTAACTGATCTAGGCTCCAAGGTCTCTAAAGGCCACTTAAAGTAGTTAGATCACCTGGTGCCTCCTTTACACGCCCCCCCACCCCCCAATGAGCCTCTAGGGCTGATGGTTGTGAAGATAGAGAATTGGGGTTTCCTTCAGGGCACTTGGGAAGGATTAAGCTCTAAGGTAAACAACCCCAAAAATCTTTCCTGTTTTGCCTTCCTTCCTGGATGTTGGTTGAGCTTGGTTCTATCCAAAGCACTGGAAATGTTAGATGGCTATTGGCTCTGCTTTGGGGCCTGTTAAAAGAGGGACATCCGGCCGGGCGTGGTGGTGCATGCCTTTAATCCCAGCACTCGGGAGTCAGAGGCAGGCGGATTTCTGAGTTTGAGGCCAGCCTGGTCTACAAAGTGAGTTCCAGGACATCCAGGCCTATACAGAGAAACCCTGTCTCGAAAAACAAAAAACAAACAAAAAAAAGAGGGACATCCAGGCCTCCTCCAGTTTGGAGGTACAGTGGTAAAAGTTGAGGAGGTCCCATATTCCTTTTCAGCATTGGTAACATCTGCTGGTTCAGGTCAGAAACTCAGAAGTGCCTGTTAACCAACCAACTTAGCTCAGGACTGTTTAATTCATGGAGCCTTCTGAACTAACATTTATGAATGAACTGGATTGGATGGTGTACTGGCTAGGTTTGTGTCAACTTGACACAGGCTGGAGTTATCACAGAGAAAGGAGCTTCAGTTGGGGAAGTGTCTTCATGGAATCCAGCTGTAAGGCATTTTCTCAATTAGTGATCAAGTGGGGATGTCCCTTTATGGGTGGTGCCATCTTTGGGCTTGTCATCTTGGGTTCTATAAGGGAGCAGGCTGAGCAAGCCAGTAAGGAACATGCCTCCATGGCCTCTGCATCAGCTCCTGCTTCCTGTCCAGCTTGAGTTCCAGTCCTGACTTTCTTTGGTGATCAACAGCAATGTGGAAGTGTAAGCTGAATAAACCCTTTCCTCCCCAACTTGCTTCTTGGTCATGTTTGTGCAGGAATAGAAACCCTAAGACAGATGGAGATACGTATATATATGTGTGTATGTATGTATGTATGAATGCATGTATGCATATAATATATAAAGTCATTTAAGGCCTGTGGTCAGTGGCTCCAAACTTGGCATTCACTTTTAGGTTTCTGCATCTTGCATAGTAGTATAAAAACACATAGGAAAACCAAATACAAGTTCTCCAATGCTAAATGCCCTTGAGTAATTTCTCACCTGATTAGGAAGGACCTCTGAACTTATGTTAACCTGTAGAAACGAGGTCAAAGCCATATTAGCTACAGAAAACTGGTTGGAGCAGGTAATGAGCTTCCTTAGGGAAGGCCCTGTGGTAAAATCAGACTGCACTTAACGTGGCATTGGTCCCTTTAAGCGTTTGTAGTAACAGGAAAGCAGCCTTTGAGGGTGACTTTAAATGAATAAGAATGCTAGCAGGCTGGTCCTGATCTGAGGGAGCTGATTTGGGAGTGAGAAGAAGAGCCAGTGTGGTGACCATAAAGCTGGACAGCCTTCCTGACCTTAGACCCTTTTTTCACAGACCATCAAGTGCCTGCTGATCCACCCTAACCCAGAGTCTGCACTCAATGAGGAGGCAGGGCGCCTGCTTTTGGAGAATTATGAAGAGTATGCTGCCCGTGCCCGGCTGCTCACAGAAATCCATGGGGGTGCATGCAGCACCAGCAGCGGGAGGGCTGAGGCTACCCAGGACCTGGCCAGTGGGGCTTCAGCCTCCTCTGCTGATCCTATGATCCCAGGGGTCCTAGGGGGAGCTGAGGGTCCCATGGCCAAGAAACATGCAGGTGAGCGAGATAAGAAGCTGGCAGCCAAGAAAAAGTTGGACAAGAAGCGAGCACTGAGGCGACTGTAGTGGGGCTCTTTTTCCTTCCCTCCCTTCTGTTCTGTCCCCTCCCACTCTGTCTCTAAGTTATTTAAATTATGGCTGGGGTGGGGGAGGGAGTTGGGGAGGGCACCAGAACCTGGATTTGGTTTTCTAAATAAAAAGTTGGAAAAGCAGTTTCTATGCCTGAAGTGTCTAGAACCTCTGCCTGTATTGTGGCTTAGAGTAGCTGGCATTCTTCTGTCCCAAGTCTGATTTGCTCCAATTAGGATTTGAGTCAGCTTTGCCCTGTGGAGTGGGGCTTAGAATCTAAGCTGGAGGGCTGGTGAGATGGCTCAGCGGGTAAGAGCACCCGACTGCTCTTCCGAAGGTGATAAGTTCAAATCCCAGCATCCACATGGTGGCTCACAACCATCCGTAACGAGATCTGGCGCCCTCTTCTGGAATGTCTGAAGGCAGCTACAGTGTACTTACATATAATAAATAAAATAAATCTTTAAAAAAAAAAAAATCTAAGCTGGAGCAAAAACCCACTGTCTATTCCTCTACACTAGTGGTTCTAGCTGTAATCTTGTTGCTATGAAATATTTTGGGAGACAAGTTTGCCCAAAGGTCAAAGAGCCATAGGTTTAAGAACTGCTGCTCTAGGGCTGGAGAGATGGCTCAACAGTTAAGAGCACTAACTGCTCTCCCAAAGGTCCTGAGTTCAAATCCCAGCAACCACATGGTGGCTCACAGCCATCTGTAATAGGATCAATGCCCCCTTCTGGGGTGTCTAAAGATTGCTACAGTGTACTTACATAAAATAAATCTTTAAAAAAAATGTTGCTCTAGAACTGTCTTAATCTGGTCCTGAATTGGGGCAAAGTTACATCTCATCCCAGCTCTGACTTTAAATTCCCTCCTCCCTTGTATTAAGTCTGCACCATGTGGGTTTGATTTTTTTTTTTTTTAAGATTTATTTTATTTATTATATGTGAGTACACTGTAGCTGTCTTCAGACACTCCAGAAGAGGGAGCCAGATCTTGTTATGGATGGTTGTGAGCCACCATGTGGTTGCTGGGATTTGAATTTATCACTTTCGGAAGAGCAGTCGGGTGCTCTTACCTGCTGAGCCATCTCACCAGCCCACCATGTGGGTTTTTTGTTTGATTGTTTTGTTTTAAACTGTTAAAGCCTTGAAAGATGTGTACAAGTTTTGTCTCCTTAGGGTTCTACAGGGCAAAATGAAGGGTCTACTGCCTTCTTGGGAGGTTACCCTATTGCAATATTGTTTTGGTCTTACTGTGTAGCTATGACTGGCCCAGAACTTGAGTATAAGAGGTCAGGTTGGCCTTGACCTCAGAGACCTGCTTTGGCTCTGCCTTTGGTTGCTGAGATTAAAGGCATGCCCATTTAAATGTAGTTCATGTAGCACTAGGACTCTTGTAGGAGCCTACCCTACCACATTAGCCTATCTGCACTGAATAAGGTTCTTGCCTCTTGTTATGTCAAAATTCCAGATACCAAGAGGCTAGGGAAATGGCTCAGAAGTTAAGAGCTTTTGTTGGCTCTGGCAAAGGACCTGGGTTTGATTGTCAGCACTCATATAACAGTTTACAACTAACTGTAACTTTAGTTTCAGGATTTCCAGCCACCTCTTCTGACCTTCATCAACACTAGGCACATACATGGTGCACAGGACAAACAATTAAAATTTGCGAACATTTTAAAAAAAAAAAGACTTCCAGATACTTAATTTGAAAGCCAGAGCCACAAATGGGAGTCAAAACCTTGAGTCAGTCTTGAGTTTTGTTGTAAACTAAATTGAAGAGATTCTAGGTCTGTGCACCAGAGGGCAGTATATGCTTTCTGTTAATGTCCTTAGGTTATTTGAACCAGCTTTGTCATTAAGGGTGTATGTGTGTGTGTGAAGAGATAGCTCAAGTGTTAAAGCCGGGCTTGGTGGCGCCTTTAATCCCAGCACTCGGAGGCAGGCGGATTTCTGAGTTTGAGGCCAGCCTGGTCTACAAAGTGAGTTCATGGGGCTCTTTTCAGAGGTACTAGGTTCCTAGCACAACAACTGCCTAAAATTCCAGCTCTAGAGGATTTAACTTACACACACACACACACACACACACACACACAAAACTTCAAAAAGGGGAGGATGGTTTAGATGGCTCATGGGTAAAGGTGTGAAGCCTGAAGACCTGATTGAACCCACACATTCAAAGGAGAAACCAACTTCCATGAGTTATGCTCCCAACTACAAGCAACTATATGCTATTTAAAGTTATTTTAAGGGAAGGAATGTATTTTTTTTCCCCTTGTTCCCGTCAACCCCGCTCGCTCCTGGCCGCCCCCGTACTGGCCCCTCTCTCTCCAGTCGGCCATGCTCGCTCCGATCTGCTCCAGTTGGCCCCGTTCGTTCTGGCCGTCCCCGTTCGGCCCCACTAGCTCCGGCGCTCCGGCCCGCTAGCTCCGGTCGGGAATGTATAAAATAGTGGAGCAAGTAGTAAAAACTAAGTGCTGGGTATAGTAGCCCAAGCCTGTATTCCCAACTCTCAAGAATTTTCCTGATTGTGACACCAGCCTGGGTTCCATAGTTAAGACCCTTTCTCCAAAAGAATGAAAGAATATGACCCTTAATTAAAGGGGAAGCTTGCTTTTATCTTCTATTGTCTGGGGTCTTGTCTGCATCTTTTTTTTTTTTTTTTTTTTTTTAAAGTTTTTATTTATTATATGTAAGTACACTATAGCTGTCTTCAGACACTCCAGAAGAGGGCACCAGATCTCATTACGGATGGTTGTGAACCACCATG
>LR749539.1:2709933-2833044 GCA_902729485.2 Mus minutoides
GTTCCCGCCAAACTCCAGAACGCCTGCGCAGAAGACTGGGGGCGGGGTTTCCCTTCCTTTATCCCCAAATGCTTGTCCACCATTAAAGAGTCGTGCTAAGCAGAAGCAACCATGTAGCCTCGGAGTTCTTCTTTCTCTCCCCCACTCCCTTAGTTTCATTTCAGCTTCGGGCCAATCCTCCAGGAACCCAGTCCACTGCAGGCAGTGGACCCCAACACCATGTGGATGCTGGGATTTGAACTTATCACCTTTGGAAGAGCAGTCGGGTGCTCTTACCCGCTGAGCCATCTCACCAGCCCATCTTGTCTGCATCTTATGTAAGAAAAATAATGAAAACCAAGAGCTTTGACCTGAGGGTTCCTACCCCAGTAATGTCCCTGGGGGGAGAGGGCCACCAGAACTAAGTCTATACCTTCTCAACCTACAGAGGTGTGACAAACCGAGCAAATCAAAAGACTTCCGTGGAAACTTCTAGTTTCTTTGGAAAGTTTTGTCAAATAATGTTTTGCTGGGACACACAAGTGAAAGGGTGTCTTGCTAAAGCTGACAGATGAAAGGATGTTTTGATACAGAAAACACAAAAGTATATATGATGGAGTATAAAAATATGACCCCACAGACAGTGGAAGTTGAGTACTGAGCCTTGGTTTGGTTTGGTCTGCCTCGCCTTATTTTCCAATAAGGACACATATATACCGGTTTGCCTTGCATGGTGGTGTTGATCTCCACTAGTAGTGATAGCATAGAGCACTGCTCCCAAGAACTGCTTGTACCTTCTGAGACCTTGTCTCAGGCCAGTTGACAAACCTTGTGGTTTCTTCAGGATTGAACCTATAGCTTCTGGTGTCTACCTGCTGAAAGGACTGGACTGTAGCTGTCACTTCCTGTGTGGTAGCTGTCAGCCTAGAGGACTGGTCTGCAGCTGATGAGTAGTGATTGGGTATTTTCTATGGGCCTGATCAAGCTTGCCCCCTCCCGCCCCCAAAGAACTATTGCTGAACAAGTCCACTTCCCTCATATCCTAATAACTTTTCTACTACCTCTGCTGCGTGATGGGCTAGAAGAGAGGTTGAACCCTTATTAAAAGTAGGCAGCAAAAAATATATGCCTAGCTGGGCATGGTGGTGCACGCCTTTAATCCCAGCACTTGGGAGGCAGAGGCAGGCGGATTTCTGAGTTCAAGGCCAGCCTGGTCTACAAAGTGAGTTCCAGGACAGCCAGGGCTACACAGAGAAACCCTGTCTCGAAAAACCAAAATAAATAAATAAATAAAAATGTATGCCTACAAAGGACTGTAAGAAAATATTTTCAGGGGCAGTTAAGAGCACTGTCTGCTCTTCCAGAGGTCCTGAGTTCAATTCCCAGCAACCACATGGTGGCTCACAACCATCTATAATAGAATATGATGCTCTCTTCTGGTGTGTCTGAAGACAGGGACAATGTACTCATATAAATTAAAAAAATTTTTTTTTAAATCTTAAAAAACATATTTATATACCAAATTCATAGGACTGATCCAAGAAATCTCAAGCCCAAGTTTAGTGTAAAGTGTCCATAAGAGAAGCAGGCATTCTAAAAGAATACATTCAATTTCATGGAAAAACGGTTGCTGTGATAGATAAAAATATACCTTCTCCAAATCCCTTGGGATTTCAAGCACCCCATTTTGGGAAAGTATAGGTGTTTATATAGGATCTCACAATGTAGCCTTGGATAGCCTCCACCTTGGTAAGTCTCCTATCTTAGCACTAATATTGGGATTATATGCATGTGCCACACCATGTCCTGCTGCTTCTGGGTGGGGTTCTTGGGCAGTTGGCTTTTTGAGACCAAGTCTCACTGCAATCCTGGCTGGCCTGGAACTTGCTGTATAGACCAAGATGGCCTCAAATTCAGAGATCTACTTGACTTTGCCCAGCTGGTTGTGTTTTATTTCTTTTTTTTTTTTTTTTTTTTTTTTAAAGATTTATTTTATTTATTATATGTAAGTACACTGTAGCTGTCTTCAGACACTCCAGAAGAGGGCGCCAGATCTTGTTACGGATGGTTGTGAGCCACCATGTGGATGCTGGGATTTGAACTTATCACCTTCGGAAGAGCAGTCCGGTGCTCTTACCCGCTGAGCCATCTCACCAGCCCCATGTGTTTTATTTCTAATAAGCCACTAATAAACTTGTTTACTGAGTTCTGTGAGCTAGGACAGCAAATCACTGACCATGAGGATTGCTTTCTGAAGTCAGATGGTCTTGTGGAATATCAGTCCTTGACCAGGCCTATGCTATTTCTAGGTAGTGCTAGAATTGAATTATCTGATAACCAGGTGGTGGGAAATGATAGGATTAGTTAAGACCCAGGTTCACATGTGCTCACAACTAATTCCTGTTCCAGGGGATCTGACACCCTCAGACACAGGGGATACATTACCAATGCAAATACAATTGAAAAGAAAAAATGGATGTAGCACAGTGGTAGAATGCTTGATTAACGTGTGTGAAGCTTTGTGTTCAATCCTCAATTCTGGGGTGGGAGGGGACAGGAATACATGTTGTAAAATTACATCATGTATAAGGATGAACTGAAATTGATTTATGAAGCTAGTAATCTAAAATGATCAGTAGGTTTTTGTTTTTTGGTTTTTTTGTTTGTTTTAAAGACAAGATTATTTTTTTTTTTTTTTAAAGATTTATTTTATTTATTATATATAAGTACACTGTAGCTGTCTTCAGGCATTCCAGAAGAGGGCGCCAGATCTCATCAAGGATGGTTGTGAGCCACCATGTGGTTGCTGGGATTTGAACTCATCACCTTCGGAAGAGCAGGGGGGTGCTCTTACCTGCTGAGCCATCTCACCAGCCCTAAAGACAAGATTCTTGTAAACCCATAGTGGCCTTAAGCTTGCTATGTAGGCAAGGGTGACTTCGAACTTTTGATAGTGTTCCCTTCCTCCATCTTCTCAGTGCTGAAATGAGAGTTTGAGTGTGCCACTGTACCCAGTTCATGGTTGTTGGGGAACCTGACATACATGCTAGGCAAACGCTCTTCCATCTTAGTTTCATCTCTAGCCCAAACTTGCTCTGAATATCACGTACCAGGCTGGAGTTGTGCCTGTGGCAGTAACAGGATTGTGCTCCAAGCTACAGGGACAGGGATAGATTGAGTTTGAGTGCTGCCTGGGCTACGGAAAGAGTTCTAGGCCAGCTTAGATTTCTTACTGACTTTCAAGAAAAGAGAAGAAAAAAAGGCAGGAGCTGGTACAATACTCGGGTGCAACATTAGCACAGCACAGGGAAGCCTGGGTTCCATCCCTAGCACTTGAAAACTCCTTATTGGGCTGACAAGGTAACTTAGTGGGTAAAGACAAATTGTTGCCAGTCTGGACAACCTTGAGTTTGAACCAGTTCAATCCCAGAACCCACAAGGTATAAGGAGAGAATCAACTCTTTTTTTAAAGATTTATTTTATTTATTATATGTAAGAACACTGTAGCTGTCTTCAGACACTCCAGAAGAGGGAGCCAGATCTTGTTACAGATGGCTGTGAGCCACCATGTGGTTGCTGGGATTTGAACTTATCACCTTCTGAATTGTATTGGCAGAGGCAGTTCTGTCTCTCTGAGTTCCAGGACAGCCAAAGATACATACTAGAGAACGTTTCAGAGGCCTCTGAACTCAGACTACATAACCAACAGCCTGAGCTCCATCTACTGAAGCCACATTTTTTAAAAAATGATTTAGTATTGATCATACATATGTCTTTATTTTTAAAATATTTTAGGACAGAAAGGGCTACACAGAGAAACCCTGTCTAGAAAAACAAAAAAGTGCAATAGTGCGCATTTTCCACTCCAGCATTCAGGAAGTGGAAGTCTAAGGCCAGTCTCATCTATATATGGAGCTTGAGGACAGGCAGGGCTATAGAGAGAGATCCTGTCTTTAAAAACAAAAACAACTTAAAAAGCTTGGGCCTAGTGGGCCATCCTTGTGATCCCATCTACTGGGACAGGAAAATGCTAAGTTCAAGGCAGATCTGGGCTATATAGCCCAGCAAACCTTTTCATTTTGCCACAGGACAACTTAGCAAAATCCTGTCTCAAACCAAGAAAAAGAGGCAGACTTAGTGACATACACTTTCAACCCCAGTGCCAGAGAAGCATTAGCAAGCAAATTTCTTAAGTTTGAGAGATAACTGGTCTACACACTGAGTTCCCGGCCCACAGTGGGTATATGGTGAGATTCTGTAAAAAATAAGTAAGTCATTGACATGTAGTTAGGCACTTGGATGACACCCTGGATTCAGTCTCCAGCTAGAATTGCAAGAAAAACATTTAGAAAGTATACTTGGAAATAAATGAAGTAATAGCTAGAGATGCAACACTGACAGAGGGCTTGCCTCTTATTGAAAGGCCCTAGAGGTTCAAGCCCAAAACTGCATGAAATTGGGTGTAGTGCTACATTCCTGTAATGCTGGCACTCCAGAGGTGGAGACAGTAGGGTCAGAAGTTCAAAGACTTAATAAATAAATCATACATATGTTGAGTCAGCAAGTTGATTCTGCTGGTATAGGCACTTGTCATCAAGCCTCACTATGAGTTGTCTCCCTGGGACCCAATATGATAAAGAATACTTAACTCCAGCAATTTGTCCTTTATCCTCTACATATGTATCCTGGCATACACACAAACATATATACACAAATAACTGCAAAGGTTTGTTGTTGTTGGGGTTGGGCTTTTTGTTTTTTGGTGTTTCAAGACAGATTCTCTGTGTAACCCTGGTTGTCCTGGAAATCACTCTGCAGACTAGTCTGGCCTTGAATTTAAGAGATTCACCTACCTCTGATTCCCAGGATGCTGGGACTAAAGGTGTTTGCCACAACCACCAAGCATATGCAATGATTTTCTAAGCATATATACCTAAAGCAAAAAAGTCACATCAGGGGAAGGAGAGCATTTAAGAACACTGTTTTTTCCTCCAGAGGATTCAGGTTCAATTTCCAGAACTCACATGGCAACTTACAACCATCTCTAGCTCCAGTTCCAGGTGTCCAATGCCCTTTCACCTCTGCAGGTACCAGGGATGTACACATTGCACAGACGTATGGTATGTAGACACTCATACACAGAGTCTGAATTGTCTTCAGACTATGACAGCATTTTTGCTTTGGCCTCCCAAGTACTGGGATTGTAGGCATGTACCAATACATGAAACTTGATTGTTCTCTTAAAAGGTATAAAATCACCTTAATGGTGCACACACCTATAATCCCACAATTCATCAGATTGATGACAAGAGGATCTCAAGGTGAAGGCTAGCAAGGATGACAGAAGTTACAGATTGTTTCAAGGAGGAAGAAAGGAAGAGGGGGAGTGCAGGAGAGAGAAAAGACAATATACTTGTTATACACTTTTAAAAATGTTGCCGGGCATGGTGGCACATGCCTTTAATCCCAGCAGAGGCAGGTGGATTTCTGAGTTCGAGGCCAGCCTGGTCTACAGAGTGAGTTCCAGGACGGCCAGGGCTACACAGAGAAACCCTGTCTCCAAAAACCAAAAAAAAAAAAAACAAAAAAAAAACAAAAAAGAGAGAAATACAGGACATGTCTCACCCCACCCCTACTCTAAACCTCTCTCCTCTAACCTGTCAGCTCTATATAACTGCCATTTTGGATACAAGCCTGTTTGGTCTCTTGATCCACAGGACTCTCTTGACTCTTGATCCATGGCTCCTCTCTTGCCAGGACCCATACACACATCAAATGCAAAATTTTTACATGTAATGTTTTGTGTGCATGTGTGGGCATGTGAAGCAATGTGCATGTGAAGATTGGAGAATAGCCTGGAGGAGTTGCTTCTCTCCTACATATGCTTTCCAGGCATAGAACTCAGGTCCTCAGGCTTGGAGGCAAGTTCCTTTACTTTCTGAGCCATCATACCAGCCCAAATATTTTAAGTCTGAAAGATTGCTGTAATAAGTCCCGGGTCCGGGCTGGTGAGATGGCTCAGCTGGTAAGAGCACCAGACTGCTCTTCCGAAGGTGGTAAGTTCAAATCCCAGCATCCACATGGTGGCTCACAACCATCCATAACGAATCTGATACCCTCTTCTGGAGTGTCTGAAGACAGCTACAGTGTACTTACATATAATAAATCTTAAAAAAAAAAAAAAAAAAGGGCCCCGGTCACCGGAGACCACACAGAGAAATCCTATCTCAAGAACAGCTGGGCGTGGTGGCGCACACCTTTAATCCTAGCACCACCACTTTAATTCTGCACCACCATGCCCAGCCGGCTCACATGCATTTTTTTTTTTTTTTATTATATGTAAGTACACTGTAGCTGTCTTCAGGCATTCCAGAAGAGGGCGCCAGATCTCATTAAGGATGGTTGTGAGCCACCATATGGTTGCTGGGATTTGAACTTACCACCTTAGGAAGAGCAGTCTGGTGCTCTTACCAGCTGAGCCATCTCACCAGCCCCTCACATGCATTTTCAAAGAGGGCAAATTCATCTTATTTACACCCCAATAAAAATAAGTTAGGTTAAAAAATTATTTTCCCATGGATAGGTTACCCAGGTGGACTGCTGCCAAGAACACTTTGCTCATAAGGGACTTAGTTCACTTCAGTGAGCTGAGCCAGGGTCCATCAGTGAGGTGGGAGAAGGTGCCATGAGTTAAACTTCGGTTGACCAGGCAGCTCTTTGGCCTGAGTTGTGTAGAAGGGACAAAATTCCAGCAAAAATGGTATGGGTACTATTTTGCATGTGAGCCTTAAGTTTTCCAGGAAATGCTAGCACTGGCTGGAAGGGGCAAGAAATGGCCAGTTCCTGAGTACACCTGTATACTCACTTTACCTACCCACCCAGATAGACTTACAATGGCTCAGACAGGGTCATCTCCATAGCCCTGGGTATCCTGAATTGCTTTGGAAACTAGGCCAGTCTTAAATATTCATATTCACCTGTCTTAGCCTACCAGAATGCTGAGATTACAAATATAAAGGACATGCATTTGGTAAACACTAGACTTTGTTGACATTTTCTAGGGTCAGCAACTCACACTAAAACTCTACTGCAGGGCTGGGCGTGATGGCGCACGCCTTGGTGGATTTCTGAGTTGGAGGCCAGCCTGGTCCACAATGTGAGTTCCAGGACAGCCAAGGCTACACAGAGAAACCCTGTCTCAAAAAAACAAAACAAACAAAAAAACCCCTCTACTGCAGCAGCACAAAGTCCCAGCTGACACCCACCAGAACGTTTCATTTATGACTGTCACTGTCTCACACATCAGAACATCCGTTAACTGAAGACTTCACTCTGAAACCTGTTATTAAACCATTTCCTTCTTGTCAACTGAAAGGTGGGGGCCTATCTGGGTCAGTGGACTAAGACCTGGTGAGCCAGCCTCAAGCTCAGGCTATCTGACAATGTCAGCGGCTAAGAACCCTGAAGTCATTTACCCTCACTCCCGTTTCCACAGGAATCAACTGAATGTCCTCCACAAGCCGCAGCCCAGTCGCTTTCACTCCTGATGGTACCCAGATGGCCCTGAACAGCTTCTATCCCCAACAAGGCCCACTGCAGATGAACAAGTCCTAACAAAAGCTTTGATAGCATAACTAAAGACAACGCAAGGCCACAGCTCAATGAACCACCAAACAGGAGGCCAAATGGAAGGCGGCCAACAAGTCAGTGGACTCTTTATTGCTTCAGGAGTGTGGGGCTCAGGAGCTCTTGGTGGGGCGGGTCCGTTTCCTCTTCACCACGACAGGCTTCTGGCTTCGAAGGATGGCACTGGCCCTGCGGATGGCCGCCTGAGGAGAGGATAAGGAACTTATGTAGCTCACAAACTCAAAAGACACTACCATTTACTGCTGCCTTTTTCCTAGGACTACAGGGAGGCTGTCCTAATGCTGGGTGCGGGATATCATCAAGAGGCTCCAGCTAGGCAGAGCCAAGCACCCAGACCTGCATGCTGTCCCTCAGGTGAGGTACCAGCTGGCCCCCTGCCTTAAGCACCCATCCATTACTCACCATCCGCAGATCAGGGCGGTACTTGTTCTTTCGGATCATGTGCCTGATGCTGCTGAGGGTAGCCCGAGCATTCTTGTTGATGGTGGTCCTCACATAAGAAGTGGCAGGTTTTCGCTGACCTGGTAAGGAAAGCCTAGGAATCAGTCCATCTGCATGGGTCCTTCAGAGAGAGCATCTGCCTGATGGGCCACACAGCCTCTCTGAAGAACATGCTCATCCTGTCTTCCCTCAAGCCCTCAGAACACCCCTAGGTGATTATCACAGCTAAGTCTTATAGCCCTGGCTGACCTGGAACTCACTCTGTAGACCAGCCTGGCCTCATCAGAAATCCACCCGCCTCTGCCTCCCAAGTGCTAGGATTAAAGGCGTGAGCCACCACGCCTGCCCGCAGGTAAGTCTTAAAGCCCGTGAAAAACCCATCCCTCTTTAGGAACCTCCCAGATACATGAGGGACATAGCAGCGCACGCGTTTAATCCAGTACTCAGGGAGCAGAGGCAGGTGGATCTGAGTTCGAGACCAGCCTGGTGTAGAGTTCCAGGACATTGAGATCTACATAGAGGAACTGTATTTAAGCTTCTCTCTACACTTCTTAATTTAAAGATCTATCTTATACAGCCGGGAAGTCAGAGGAAGGGCAGTTTTGGACCCTGGGAAAAGGAAAACTATCGTGTGCAAAGGCTCACCGGATCTGCGTTTCATAACTACCACGACCCCTTTGCCATCAGCCGCCGGCTCCACTCCGACGGTCTTGCGGTGAATGAGCCCGTTGTAGCGGAAGGAGTTCCGGGCCTTCAGATTATTTGGCTCCTGGGGAATAGGTGAACAAGATGGTAAGTTAAGGCTCAGAGGCTCGGATGTGCGAAAGAGCCAGAGCGGCCCTCCCACGCGGGCCCGACTCACCGTGCTGTACGTCTGCTTATTCCTCTTGATCAAGAAACTGGAGCAGTTCCGGACGACCATCCACTGCAGATGTGCGGACATGGCGGCGGCTGGGGAGAAGCCGGGGGCGTGCGAGATGGCAAACAGAGAGAAGTGAGCCGTGGACGGGCGTCTGGGTAAACGGCAGCACCGTTGGGAAAAACCGAGCAAGAGCTTTGCAAGGCCGGAGTGGGTGAGCAAAGGAGGCAGGCCGAGCTAACACCGCGGACACTGAGGAGGGACCCACTTCCGGCGGGGAATGAGGACAGCGAATGGTGCTTGGGTACAAGGGCAGGAGCCCGAGGCCGTGCGCGCGAGATGGCGGCCACGCGGGACGGACAGGGGACTCACACTCACCTCCTCTCTCGACGGCGGCCGGAGACGGAAAGGGAGACACGAGAGGCGGGACGACACCTTTAAAATGGCAACGCATTTCCGCTTCCTCCCGTGGCGCGCCTGAACTCGGCTACCCAGTTTCCTCCGGGCCTTGGGTTCCGCCCCCGAGTCTAAGACTCGGGAACCTTCGGAAATCTTCGTCTGAAGGTCCCGGCGAGTTCTCGCGGTGCGTGCCCTGATGAGGGCCGGGGGCGGGTAGGAGGTCTTCGGAACGCCCTGACTGGGTTTTCGTGAGGATCCAAAAGCAGAGAGTCTCGAGAGCTATCTTCCCGTCGCATCATCCTGATCTGTTCAGTTTGCACCTAGCGCATGGTGGGCACTAATAAATATTTTGGGAAAAAAAAAAAAAAGGGTTTTGCGCCCTTGTCTAGTAGATTTCGAGCCGGGATTCTCCGGCCCCAGCCTTGTGGATGCAAATATTGAGAATTCCAGATCTCACATTAAGTGGAGCTTAATTGATTTTAAGATTTATTTATTTTTAAAGACTGAATGTTTACTTATTTCCTATTTGCTATGCGTTGGTGCCTGCATGTACGTCTGAGGATGTTGGATACTCTGAAACTAAAGTTCCTGATAGCGATGAACTGCCCCGTGGCTACCGAGAGTTGAACCGGTGTTGTCTGAAAGAGCAGCCAGTGCTGTTAACCGCTGAGCCATCTCTCCAGTCCCAACTTAATTTTTTTGTAATATGTATGAGGGCTTTCTTCCTCTCTCTTTCTTTCTTTCTTTCTTTCTTTCTTTCTTTCTTTCTTTCTTAGCCCGGATATATGCCTGCCTGGTGCTTGGATTCAGTTAGACAGTTTTGGTTTTTTTTTTTTTTTTTTGGTTTTTCGAGACAGGGTTTCTCTGTATAGCCCTGGCTGTCCTGGAACTCACTTTGTAGACCAGGCTGGCCTCGAACTCAGAAATCCGCCTGCCTCTGCCTCCCGAGTGCTGGGATTAAAGGCGTGCGCCACCACGCCTGACTAGTTAGACAGGTGGGTGCTGGGAATAGAACCTGGGTCCTCTGGAAAAGCAGCCAATACTCTTAACCACTAAGTCATCTCTGAAACCCCAGACTTATTTAATTATGATGTATGGGGGGTGTTGTGTTAACATGTAAAATACAAGTCCAAAAAAACCCATTGATCTCGAGGAACTAGAGTTACAGGCAGTTGTGAGCTGCCTCATGCGAGCTGGTAACCAAACCCAGGTCTTCTGTGAGAGCAGCAAGTGCTCTTAACCACTGAGTCGTCACTCTTGTCCTCAAGACTTGTTGTTTAAATGGATGCATGAACTATTTTGAAGATTTGGTCTGGAGTGACGTCTTTGGATAGCAGATGGTTCCAGTACTCTCCTTCACTGTTCCCACACAAACACCAGTTCCAATGGCCATTGTCAGACCTCTCTAAAAATGTACTGCTGCGGTGTTAAATAACTATTCTTTCATGCCTGGTTCTGTCAATGCAGAAACATTCCGTGTCCATCCTCGGCAATACCTGGTCGATCCTGGCAGCCCTCTGGCAATTTGCACCACCATCTTCACCATCTTTTTTTTTTTGGTTTTTCGAGACAGGGTTTCTCTGTATAGCCCTGGCTGTCCTGGAGCTCACTTTGTAGACCAGGCTGGCCTCGAACTCAGAAATCCACCTGCCTCTGCCTCCCGAGTGCTGGGATTAAAGGCGTGCGCCACCACGCCCGGCTTTTTTTTTTTTAATAAGTACACTGTAGCTGTCTTCAGACACACCAGAAGAGGGCACTGGATCCCATTACAGATGGTTATGAGCCACCAAGTGGTTGCTGGGAACTAAACTCAGGACCTCTGGAAGAGCAATCAGTGCTCTTAACCGCTGAACCATCTCTCCAGCCCACCTCAGTCATTCTTAATGTTTTATTAGCATTTAATCATGCATAAAGTAGGTTTATATAACATTTCCGTATGTGTATATAATATTTTGGGCCATACTCACATACACTCCCACTACAGCTAGAATGTGTGTATGTGTGTGTCCAAGTGTGTTTCCTTTATGGTATTCACAGGCTCACAAATGGTTTGTTTGCAGGGCTACCAATGGCTGCATCACGGTAGAAAATGTGATTTTCTCCTCCATCATCCTCAGTTTTCTCCAACTCTGAAACTAGATAGAGTCTTGGAAGAATCTAGACAGAACTGTCTCAAAGTTTCCCACCCCAGGGGAGAATGAACTCATTTAAGGGGTAGACGTGTGGAAGATCAGGACTTACCTATAACAACTGTTGGGTCCTAGTGTGGACCATGGCTTGACTCAACCCTATGCTGCCTCCCAGCTCCAGAGTGACCTGGTCATACCCATTAAATTCTCTCTAAGTTAGAGCTGGTGAGATGGCTCAGCGGGTAAGAACACTGACTGTTCTTCTGAAGGTCCTGAGTTCAAAACAACCACATGGTGGCTCACAACCATCCCTAACAGGATCTGAAACCCTCTTCTGATGTGTTTGAAGTACAGCTACAGTGTACTTACATATAACAATAAATAAATCTTTTTTTAAAAAAATAGCAAAAGGGCCACAGTTTTGGTTTGGTTTGACTTGAGACAGGTTTTCTCTGTGTGGCCCTGGCTGTCCTGGAACTCATTCTGTATACCAGGCTGGCCCCGAACTCAAGAGATCTGCCTCTCAAGTGCTGGGACTAAGGGCATAGGGTCACCACCCTCAGCCTAAAGCTACAATTTCTATGCCATCTCCTCAGGGACACCTTTCCTGAGCACTTTGGGAACTGTGGTTAGGAACTGGAAGGCAGGTCTTGTCAGGCTAACATCTGAGCACTAACAGAGCCCTGAGCTTAGTACATTGTACTTACAAGCTGTCAGCCAGCGCCTGGGAGATGGGTTCATTGTATTGCCACCTTGGGTTAACAAGGCCCTGCACTCACAAGAGATCTCAAAAGACAAACATGGAGACAGCTTCAGGGCTCTGGCCGCTGATTCTGTGCCCCAGAGAATGTTGCTGTTGTTGTTGCTGTAGTTGTTGTTGTTTTTTCTGCTGTGAAGGGCATGAAATCAAGAGCTTCGAGCATGGTAGGCAAGCACTCCACCAAGAGAGCTACATCCCCAGCATGCCCGTTTTTTTTTTGTCTCTGATCCTCATTTTGGTTCACTATGGGCCTAGTGGCACAGGTGGCCCCCGGGAGCCCTGCACTAAATAGAAACACTCTCTAGCTACATTATGCCACCCTGAAGTTTGGCCCTAGTCACCTGGCGCTGCTTAATGGACAGGGTCGTGCGCCACTGATCCTCCCAGACCTCTGAGCCACACAGAGACTCATTCGGGCCACCAGGTCCAGGCTGTGAGCTCAGGTGACCGTGCAGGCACTGGGCACACCTGGCGCCGGGCCCTAACTCCACCCCGGGCAGCCGCACCCCGAGACGCTGTCGGGGAGCAGGCGGCGGCAGGCCACCGAGGGCCATGGCGGCGGCGTCACCGGTGTGCGGCTCGCAGGCGTCCGCGGTCGGCGCCTCATCCCCACCCGCGCCCCTACCGGCTCCAGCGGCCGGCCTGGGCCGCTGCCGCATGGCGCTGCTGCTGGCCGTGGCCTTGGACGTGGCGGGCATGGCGGCGCTGCTGACCGGCGTGTTCGCGCAGCTGCAGGTGCGCGGCCGCGACTTCGGGGACCTGCTCATCTACTCCGGGGCGCTGCTGGTGTTCTTGAGCCTGCTGGGCTGGATTCTCTGGTACACCGGCAACATCGAGATCTCGCGCCAGGAGCTGGAGCGCGACTACGGCCTGCGGCCCTCGGCGATTGCTCGCCTGGCGCGCAAGCTGTCCCGTCGCTGGTCGGCGCCCGCCACCGCCAGTCCCCGGACCACAGCGGGTCTCCGCTCAGCGCGCCGAGCGAACCGCGCGCCCCAGCCGTCCGCCTCCGGCTCCCGCCGCGTGCGCCTGCAGCTCGCCACGCTTGAGGCGGGGTCCGGGGCGGCAGGCACGGGCAGCGAGTGAGCCCCAGGTGAGGACACCAGAAAGAGTGAGGTGTGGTGGGGAGAGGGACAAGTCGCTGGAAGGGGAAACTGCAGGAGAGTGAGTCAGAGATAGCAGAGACTCAGAAGGATGGGTGGGACAAAGATGGGAGTCACAGCACACCCTCCTCCTTTTGCTCCACGTGCACCAGGCCTCATGCCATCCTCCCTGTAGCCAGTTCTCTGAGCTCATTCAAGAAGCTCGAAAGGTGACACTCTTGCCCGGACCACACAAATGTGCAAATGAAAGAGTGCCATTCATCCAGACAGGTAGTCCTAATGTGAAATCAGAGGCAAAGAAGAACCAGTGGGCACCGAGAGGGAGAGCCCCCTTGTTTCTTCCCCTTTCTCTGATATTTGAGACAAGGTTTCACTGGAACTTGATATGTAGACCAGGCTGACCTTGAACTGAGATCAGCACTGCTTCCGGAGTGCTGGGATTAAAAGCATGTGCCACCACTCTTGGCCCTTTGTGTGTGTGTGTGGGGGGGGGCCCGCATTTGTGACTCAATTATTTATTTATTTATTTATTTTGGTTTTTTTGTTTGTTTGTTTGTTTTTGAGACAGGGTTTCTCTGTATAGCCCTGGCTGTCCTGGAATTCACTCTGTAGACCAGGCTGGCCTCAAACTCAGAAATCCGCCTGCCTCTGCCTCCTTTAAGTGCTGGTATTAAAGGCGTGTGCCACCACCGCCCGGCGTGACACAATGTTTTTTGTGGCATCTATTCTCTCTTTCCAGCATGTAGGTCTTGGAGATCAAACTCAGGTCAGCAGCTTGGTGGCAAGCACCTTTACCCAATGCGCCATTTTTTTTTTGAGGCCCCCTATATTTTCTTTCTTAAACTCTCTTCAGCTTTCCTGCTTCTACTTTCTTGCCATCTCATCAAACCCAGGCCATTGACTGATGTGTAAAACCTCTGTTTTTTTTTTTTTTTTTTTTTTTTTTTACACTGTAGATGACACCCCAGAAGAGGGCATCAGATCCCATCACAGATGGTTGTTAGTCACCATGTGGTTGCTGGGAATTGAACTCAGGACCTCTGGAAGAGCAGTCAGTGCTCTTAACCACTGAGCTATCTCACCAGCCCCCAAACCTCTGTTTTTAAGTTCTGCTTTTCCCCCACCTTTTATTTGTATTTAAATCAGACCACAGACGGACAGATGCCCTCCATAACGAGGAGAGCCATTGCTATCTGCAGTCCAACCAGAAAACTTCCAGAATGTTTTTTAGGCACCAGCGCATTCCTCTGATCTCCTCTGAGTATTCATATTGTCTGAACCCATTCCTATTGCTGTTTACTAGCCATATGGGGTATATCTCTGTGGGAGCTGGTTATCACATCAGCTGTTATTCACCTGTCCCAGATAGCCCCAGACAGGTAAAACTGGGGTCTCTGGTGTCTTTGTTTCTAACACTACCCAGCAAAAAGTGTGAGCTCAGGAAAGGGTGATAATGGGTAGGATGGATGGATCCTTAAGTAGATGGGATAAATGTATTACGTACAGATTGATGGACGAATGGACACATTTAGTTGATAGATGGTGGGTGGAGAGCTGGTGAGCTGGCTGAAGGAAGATTGGTAAGTGGTTTGTAGAAGAGTGTGATGATGAATCGCTGAGTGGGAGCAGGTAGGATTAATGAATTGATGGATAGGTGAAATGGTTTGACAGGACTAGTGGATAGATGAGACTAGAGTCTTGCTGGGTCTCCCCAGGTTCACCTTGAACAGTCTCCTGGTTCAGCATCCGATTAGTTGTTTACTAGATGTAATGGATGAATAGGTGAGTGGATTCATAGGGTTAGATGAAGAGAGGCATAAGTGGACAGTTAGATGAATAGTTTGGGCAGGTAGATATGCAAATAAACGGATGGGTTTGGCTTTTGCATGGCTGGGAATGCATTTCCTAGGTGGGATTTCTGTAAAAGGATTAAACCCTAAAACTGTGATGTGTGTGTGTGTGTGTGCATGTACGTACATTTGTATAGAGGTCAGAGGGTTAGTTTTTGTGTCATTCCTCAGGAACTAGCAATCTTGCTTTTTGAGACAGGATCTCTGGTTGGCCTGGAGCTCACTGATTAAGCTAGACTGACTTGCCAATCAGCCCCAGGGATTTAAGAGTCTCCACCTCCACAGCACTGGGCTTACAAGCACCATGGAGCCTGGCACTTTTTATATAGCGCATGCTAGTGAAGGCACCATGGTGCATCTGTGAGGGTCAGAGAACATCTTTCATGGACAGGTTCTCTCCTTCCACCATTGAACTTAGCTTGCTGGGATTACATGGCAAGTGTGTTTACCCCATGAGATATCTCACCAGCTCAAGACATTTTTACTGCTCTCCTGGGATCCAAAGAAATTCTGTGCTTCATGAGAACCAAGAATTTGATTCTATGTTCTGTGGTTCAAATGAGGAAACAGTTAGGGCTAGGGGTGTGGCTCAGTAGAGAGAACTTACTTAGCATGCCTATGTCAAGCCCTGGGTTCAAATCCCAGCACCACAAAACAGAAGACATGGTTGGTAACCCCTATAATCCCAACACTCAGGCAGATCACAGCGGATTCAAGACCAGCCCAATGTACACAGTGTGTTCCAGGCTAGCCAGGACTGTAATAGTGAGACACTGTTTCAAAAAGCAAAACAGCCTGGAGAGGTGGCTCAGCAGTAGGAGGACTGGCTGCTCTTCCAGAGGACCTAAATTCCATTCCTAGCACCCACGTGTCAGCTCACAAGTGTCTGATTCCAGTTTCAGGAGATCTGATGCTCCCTTCTGGCCTCCATAGGCACCAGGCACAAAACATTCCTACACATAAAATAAAACATAAATCTTTAAAAAAAAATCACACACACAAAATATTTAAAGGCTAAATAACCACGTGTATGGGAAGCATGGACAAATATTGGAGTACAACACTAGACATATGCCAAAATATCCACCTGTGGTAAACTTGGCTCCTGAAGACACTTGACGTTTACGCAGAAGTGGACATTTGAGTGGGCCTCAAATAATTTGAATTTTAACAAAAGGGCATGCTCTAGGAATGCCAGCTTCCCCTGTGACCAAAATTCTCACATGGGGCAAATCATCTTTTCCTTCTTCTGCCTTTCCTTAGCTTAACATGGTCTCGTTATGTACTATAGGCTGGCCTGGCACTTCCTGTAGCCTAGGCTGGACTTTAATATGTGCTACACTCGTGACTTTTAAATACTGTGACTACAGATGTGAGCCACCTCATCTGCCCTGCTTCTTTTTGCTTTTATTTTCTTTCTTTCTTTTTTTAATTTTGTTTTTAAGTACATCTATTTATTTTTAGTATGTGTGTATCTTGGTGTGCTCTGGAGTGTGTGTGTATATAAATCCGAAGGTGACCAGTAGAAGTGGGTTCTTCCCTTCTACCATGAGGGTCCTTTTGGTTTGATTTTTTTGAGACAGGATCTCACACTCCGTAGCCCAGGCTGGACTTAAACTATGCATCCCAGACTGACTTTGAAGATCCTTTTTGCCAGCTTTCCAGGTGTTGTGAGGCCCCAACTGTTTCATTGTCTATTTTTTCCATCTCTGTTTATCTTGCCATCTTTGTGACTCCCAGGTCTGTCTCCATGCCTCTGTCTCTTTGCTTTCTCCTGTCATAAACTCATAATCATAAACTTCTGGTGAGTTAGAAGCACATTTTCAGATACATCCTCTGGGGGTTCTACAGCAAGCAGAGGGAGGGGGTTGGGGGAAGCTTGGGTGTCCATCAGTGAGTAAGGGTGTCCCTGGCCTTTCATGGGCTAGGGAACCTCAGAATGAAAAGACGGAAGAGGAGCAAACCTAACCTATCCCACCTTGCCTTCCCACAGACCACCTCACCCTCAGGACCTGACTGAGACATGCAACTTCCCTGTGCATCACTTGGCCACCAGGATACCCACCTGTCACCTCACTTGGATAAATGTTTCTGTTTTGGAGCAGTGCTTGCCTGTGTGGTTAAGGGGAGTGACATGCCAGGCCAAGACACCCACTGTTGATCTTGAGGTCCCTAGGAATATAGGATTTCAGCTGCTTACTAGCCCTGCAATAGGGGCCCCTGGGGGTGAGAAGAAGGGTCTCCAGCGCATGCAGAGCCACCCACCCAGCCCAGGCCTCCCTAGGGTAGTTTAGATCTTCCAAGAAGAACAGACACAGGGACACACTGAACTTGCAAGATATTTACTGCGGGGTTGGTCCTTATATAGAGGATGGCATTGATGCAGGATGCCTGCAAGATGAGGAGGAGAGAGAGAGAGAGAGAGAGAGAGAGAGAGAGAGAGCTAATGGAACTGAATCTGCGTGTAGACAACACACTTCCAAGAAAAGGCTCGGCAGTGGAGACTCTGGGAGCTCGAGCCCTTGCTGGATGTCTTGCATCCACTACTGTAGCTGAGGGGCAAGAGAGCTGGAGATGAGTGGGTCCTTCCTAAAGCAGCATGGCTTAGGACATGTTCCCATGGCTATGCGTGTCCCCCTAGTGGCAGCTCACTTCATTGCAGCCCCCTACAGGAAACAAACTCCTCTACACTAAGCTCATAGTCCCTAATCATATCCAGTGCCCACATTCAGTCCTCACCCCTTAATCTCCCTCAAGTACATGTGCACACTGTGCAAGGCTCCCATAAGGCCACCTGCTCCCCACAGATCTCAAAAAAGACACACATTTATATGCTATGTTATCTGTATTAGGGGTTCCTCCAGGGTCGCCCTATTCTTCACCTCCTTCTGTGTCCTCCCCAGAAACTATAGTCGCAATTTCTACTTCAGTGCCTCTTGAGGATTGGAGAATCGTAGTGGAGTTGCTGGCCATTCGTCGGTCCTTAGACAGTGCGGAGACTGTCTTTGACAGTCTACTACACTTCCCATGTAGAAAGTTTGGTAGGTGCAGCATGTCTTGGCGCCTGGCCCACCTGGTGGGGAGAGCATATGTTCATCCTGAACCACCCACACCTTCTGTGGAGAACCATGCCACCTGGCCTCCCCAGCCACACTCACCAGAAGAGACAGATACTGGTGATCAGGAAGAGTAGGCTGCCACAGGTCCAGCCCAGTGCCCACATATGCTTCCTCCGCATATTTTCTAGAAAAGGGGAGGAGGAAGCTCCAGGGATCAACCCTCTGGAACCCTTACCTTCTGAAACATCCAGTCTGCTTTCAGGTCACTCACCATCTGGCCGCTGATGATAGCATACACCATCCCGGTAGCAGCATCGCAGGCGTAGACAGAGGTTGGGGTTCTCGATTGCTGCCTGACCCCCACAGCTCTCTCGGTCCCACACATCTCCCTCACAACCTAAGGGCCACCACAGTAGATGCTAAGTAAAAAAAGAACTAGCTGGGCAGTGGTGGCGCACATCTTTAATCCTAGTACTTGGGAGGCAAAGGCAGGCGGATTTCTGAGTTCCAGGACAGCCAGGGCTACACAGAGAAACCCTGTCTTGAAAAAAAAAGCAAAAAAAAAAAAAAAAAAAAAAGAACTGCCCCTGGAAGGTAGAGGCACAGAGTGCCAAGGCCAGGCTGTGGGGCTGCAATGCTGTGTATTTGGTAGTATTTAGAGGACCCAAGAAGAGTCCAGACCCAGCCCTCCCTCAGACCTAGGGGTTCAGCTTCCATCCCTCTTCCCACAAACCTAGACATTCCAACCCCAGCCCTCTTCCTTCAGAGAGTCCAGTCCACAACCCTTCTCCCTCAAGTTCAGAAGTCAAGGTTGTAGGCATCTCTCCAGACCCCAGACCCAGGGACCAAGGTCCAGCTCTTCTCCCTCAGAACGAGTCCAGGCTTCAGCCCTCAAGTCCCAGAGGTTGAGTTTCTAGCCCTCCTTCCTCAGACCCAAGGGTCTACCCCCAGCTCTTTTCCTTTGGACCCAGGGGTCAATCCCCCAGCCTCTCACACATCCTACAATCTTTTTTTTTTTTTTTAAGATTTATTTTATTTTATTATATGTAAGTACACTGTAGCTGTCCTCAGACACTCCAGAAGAGGGAGCCAGATCTCGTTACAGATGGTTGTGAGCCACCATATGGTTGCTGGGATTTGAACTTATCACCTTCGGAAGAGCAGTCGGGTGCTCTTACCTGCTGAGCCATCTCACCAGCCCCCCACATCCTACAATCTTAATTTGGGACACACACACCCCTGCCCCGGGCCCCAGGATTTTGGCTCTTACTTACTCCATGGGTAGAAAAATCCCTGGATTCCATTCCCATCTGTAGGAAAGAAAGGGTGATGTTGGGAGATTGTGTGGCAGCCAACGTGGTGGCCCTGTCCACAGCCCCCAGTGGCCCTGTCCACAGCTCCCTGATGTCCTCTACAGTACCCTCACCTACTGAACCCAGCATCAGCAGGAGAAGGCCCAAAGCTGAGATCCCAGACCCCACCATGTTACCTCCCCAGACCTCTGGGGCCTTTGCAAAGAAACCTTGAAGGACATCAACCCTAACAACAGCTGGGCCCCGCCCCAAAAGTTTCAGCCCCAGAATTCTTAGTTCTGTTGCTAAGGAATCCCCTCAGCAAGGGGTTCACAAGGAGGGGTGCCCGGTCCCATCAATTCTATCTAGGAAGTAGCTCCTTACTTAGGAGAAGTGGTGGGTGGGCATTGGGAGATTTCAAAATTAGAGCCTTCTCAGCAAGAGAAGAGGAAAAGAGAAACCAGGACAAAGCACAGGGCTGGAGAGGTCTCTGTTTTCATCCAGGACCTGACAGGGTAGGGATATGGGACTGGGGACATCTTTGAGTTGCAGACTCCATTTCTTTCCTAACCCAATGTCCAAAGAGGCAGCCTCAAGAGACCCAAGTTCAGAAATCCTCATTGCTAGGGTATTTTTTTTCTTTTAGCAACGGGGGTGGGGGTGGGGAGGGACCCTAGGATAGTGGGGGTCTCACTGTTAGAGCTCCATTGTTAGAGCAGGTTTCCTCAGCAACCAGATGAGAGGATGATGGGACAGCGAGGGCTCGTGGGTTGGCCCTGGGTTTCACATCACAGGCATCTGCTTTAGGGAACACAGACCAGGGGCGGGACTGCCTGGCCCTGCTGAGACTGAGGTGTGGTCCCTGTTAGAGCCTGTGATGGTGACTCCTGCCAAAAGTTTCAGGTCCCCAAAGAGACTCAGCTTCCCGTTGTGAACCACCATGTGGATGCTGGGATTTGAACTTGTCATCTTCGGAAGAGCAGTTGGGTGCTCTTACCCGCTGAGCCATCTCACCAGCCCAGCTTCCTGTTTGTTAATGAGAGAACACAAGCTAGAGCAACTCCTGTGTTGTCTTGTGTTTGATTTACCCAAGATTACCCTCCTAGCTTCCAGCAAGCCAGATTGGAGAACAGGTGGTCACTACCGTTCCTCGTCCACCTGAGCTCAATATCCCCCTGGCATAGTGAGAAGTGTTCCTTGGTTCCTGAGGGAGGTCTGGGATTGGCCCTGGGCTCGTGGGATGGCTGGGGCACCCCATGGATCCTTGGGTCTGAGGGGGTGAAGATGTCTGGAGAAGGGAATCCTTGAGACTGAGAACTGTGACCCTAGAGGCTGAGGGAGGCAGGTTTTGGGAGACTGAGTCTGAGCAGGAAGAGCTGGGTCCTGGACTCCTGAGGCTTTTAGGGGAAGAAGCTAGATCCAAGACTCTAGGATCTGAAGAAGGAAGGCTCTTGCGGTCTGAGGGAGGAGTGTTGGGGTCTAGATCCTTGATTCTGAGGAAGCCTGGGGTCTGGATTTCAGATCTGAGGGGGGAAAAAAGGTTCTGGGGCCTGGATTGTCCCTTCTGTGGGAGGGAGGGGTCTGAACTCAGACCCCTGTTTCCCAAGAAGCTTAGGAGGGTGACTCTCTTTCATCCCTAGTCCTACAGTAAACATCCTAGAGGGTGCTGAGTGGGCCCTGGGCTGTCTCCGTCAGAGATGACACAGGTCCGAGGGGGCTCGGCAGGGGGCCTGGGGGTGGGGGTCAGAGGGGTTGCTGGTCTGAGGCTGGGCAGCTGCTGACCATTTCCTGTGTCAACACCATCTGGACCCACTTCCCAATTCCCTGGATTCCTCAGGGATCAAGGAGGGGGTGGAGGTGGAGCTGCCTGGCCCTGGACCGCCGCGGATTGGGATTGGGGAGGGGGGGGGTGCGCCGTCAAGGCCCTCACCGCTAATGACAGGTTTGGGCTGCCTCTGTGGCTGACCTGCCTCGTCACCCCCCAGAGGCCAGACAGGACCCCCCAGGGACAGACAGACGGACACACACAGCCTGGGATATGCTGACATCATGCCCGGCCAGCACCAGCTCACCCAGGGGCCAGCACACCATCAAGGAAGCCCCCCCCTAGATCCCCACTTTCTAGGGACACCTCCTGATATGCTTCAGAGACCTTCTACTCTCTGCCTCTGTGTTTTGAGTACTCAAGCTGGTCTCCCCAGCACTCTTTTGCTTCTGTCTTCTCGTCATTGGGCTGTGAGATCCTGTTTGTATTTATTTCTGCTGTCTTCCGTCATTTGGGGGGATTCCCAAAAGTCTCCCACCTCATCTGTCTCTCTGTCTCATTTCCATAGAACTGGTATCCCAACCCTCATCCAGGGAAGATGCAAGCAGGACTCCCAAGTCCACTCTTCAGTTCTTCTGTGGTCACTCTGGGGAAGATGAGTCCTTCCCCACAATCCCCAGGTTGGAAAGTGAAGCAGGACTGAGAGAACAAGCAAGGAACCCACGACCCAGACTCACAAACTCCCTCAAACACAAAGCTCTCCCAATTGTAGGACATCACATTTTTCTTCCACCTATACAGTGAGGGTTCAGTACCCTGGATCTGAGGAAGAAGGGCTGCCAGGGGTCTGTTCCCTGGCCTAGGTCTGATGGAGGAGGGCTGGCTGGCTGGGGTCTGTTCCCTGGGTCTGAGGGAACAGGGTAGCATCTAGAACCCTGGTTCTGAAAGAAAAGAGCAAGGGTCTGTACTCTGGGTATGACGGAAGAGAGTTGGGTACCTGAGAACCTGGGCCTGAGGGAAGAGGGCTGGGGTCTGTACCCTGGATTTAAGGAATATGGGGAGATGAGAAGGTGGGGGGATGGTATGAGTTCTTGAATGTCAGTTGGGGGAAGGGGCTGCATTTGCAGTCCCTGGGATTGGCCAGGTCTGGCTACAAGCCCAGTCCCCTATCCCCTCAGGCCAGTCCATTCCCCAGGCTAGTGGCCTGAGTCACCTTGGCTAGCCCCCATGGTCTGGGGGGGAGTGCTACGTCAGCTCTCCCCTCACTGACGCAGCCTTGGGTCCCCCACGCTGACTCAGCCGGAAACAGGCCCCCTGAGGGGCGGAGACCCAGTGGTCAGAAGCCTGGGTCCCAGCAGGAGCAGGGGCTGAGGAGGGCCCCTGGGGGGCCTCTCAAAGGGGTGGTGTGACAGACCAAGAAAGGGAGAGAAAGAGCTCTTACCTGAGGCGATGAGGTCATATCCCACCATTGGGGTGGGGGCGGGGGCTGTGACCTCACCCCCTGGGGGATCTGAGCAGTTCTTGCCCCCTAGTGGTGAAAGATGGGGAGGGGAAGCCTCTGGCTGCCAGTCAGTCCAGAGCCAGCCCTCACCCTCCTCTTCCATCTCCAGCCAATGCAATGGGTCCAAAAGATGGGCATGGGTGGTCTGCAAAGA
Organism: Mus minutoides; assembly: GCA_902729485.2. NCBI lineage: Eukaryota > Metazoa > Chordata > Mammalia > Rodentia > Muridae > Mus > Mus minutoides. The sequence goes on from LR749539.1 coordinate 2,732,869, forward strand.
GATTTTTTGCAGTTCATGTAACTGTCCTGTGTTCAGAGCTATCCCGTTTTCCTCTTGAGGAGGCTGCTTTTGGGGATATATGTGAGCTGATTTTGATGTCACCATCCCTTGAGGGGCTGTGAATTCTGAACCAGTGGTAGTCACCCATTGAACAGGGTGTGTGGGTGCTGCAGTCACTGAACTGGTGTGTTTGGCTCTTCCCTGGATAGAGTATTACGCCCCCTTCTCTGAATGAGGCTTTGTCAAAGTTTCTAGTACCCATCCACTCACTACTCATTTTGCTATCTCTAGCAGTGACTACCTGTGCCTCTGTATAGCTGATAAACTGTAACCATGAGATCAAAAACAGTTCTCTAGTAGTAGTTTGCACAAGACTCCTCACTGTGGCATTTAGGGGTAGGAAGGGATGTATGTGTATCTGGGAGTGTATGCATACGTGGGTGGGTGGGTATCTGTACTTACACGCACGTGTACAGAGGCCAGAGGGGGACACTGGGAAGTTCTCTCACTCTCAACCTTATGCTCTTGAGAAAGGGTCTCTCACTGAACCTGGAGCTAGGCTGGAAGACAAGCCCTAGTGACCCCGCTGTCTCCACCCACAGGGCTGCAGTTACACATGCTCAGTTTTTTATATACGTGCTGTGGATTCAACTCAGCCCCTCATGTCCGTGCAGCAAGCACTCTTACCCCCCCTCGCGCCCCCCCACCCCCTGTCGTCATCTTAACCATTGAATATGCTCAGCCCAATTTACAGAGCTGGCGAGTTGGGGAGAAGGGCAGCAACACAGCCAGAGACCTCTGTAGAGAGCCTTTATTCCTCTTTCTTTTGGTCCTTACCTTACCTCATCTAACCTGTCTCTCAAGTGATCTTTGGTACATTTTTTTCTGCAGCTTGAGTCTTCTCTTTCCATGTCTGTGGCCCCTTTCCCCTTAGAGATCTCTGCTTTGTTTGTTTGTTTGTTTGTTTGTTTTTGGAGACAGGGTTACTCTGTGTAGCCCTGGCTGTCCTGGAACTCACTCTGTAGACCAGGCTGGCCTCGAACTCAGAAATCCTCCTGCCTCTGCCTCCAAAGTGCTGGGATTAAAGGCGTGCGCCACCTCCACCAGGCCTCTGCTCCTTTTTTAAAATGGAGTTTCAAGTAGCCCAGGTTAGCTTCAGTCTTACAGTGTAGCTAAGGATGACCTTGAGCTTCTGAACCTCCTGCCTCACCTCCCCAGTGCTGAGAGTGCAGGTGTGTACATACCATCACTCTGCCAACTGAGAGCCCCATCCTCAGCTCCTCCGTTTCCAGTGTCTCTCCATCTCAGAGACTAGGTATTTATATATCCTGCTGGCTCCATCTCTGCCCCAGTGTTCTCTCTGTCGTTCAGATTCTCCCCCTCACCTCCACCTCCTCAGGCCCTGGACTTGCCTCTCCTACTGCCTCACCATCTCTCAGTACTAGTCCTGGTCCATGCAGACCACCACCCACAGCCAGGCTCCATAGAGCTCTTGAGCCTTGTGTGTCTGTCCCAGCCCGTGGAGGTGGAGGGAGGGGTCGCCAATGACCTCACCGGCCCCTCTCAGACCACCCCCCCTTCACTTTTCAACTTTTCCAACTTTTCCTTCCGTGCCCTCCTCCAAGCAAGGCGGTGTGAGCCCTGCTAGGCAGCCGGCTCGTCTGAATGGAAAAGGCAGGAGGGAGGGTGAGTCAGGATGTGTCAGGCAGCCCTCCCCTGCTGCCTGCCCCCCGCCCGCCCGCCCCGGCCCCCTATATAACCCCCCAGGCGTACACACTCCCTCACTGCCTGGCCCTTGCTGCTCACACTCACAAACCTCCCCTCCCCAGGCCGAGGCCCAGCTGACCCCCTGGGCTCCCCGCGGCAGCGGACAGGGAAGGGTTAAAGCCCCCACCCCCCGGCTCCCTGCCCCCTGCCCTGGGGAACCCCTGGCCTGTGGGGACATGAACTGTAAGTTGGTTCCAGTTCATGGGTGAGGGGACAGGGTTGGGGTGGGGAGGATTTTGAGGGAGCGGGGAGGATGGGAAGCAGAGTAAGGACAGAGATAGAAAAGAGGAGTCACGGGGATTCAGACTGAGAAAGAATAGTGAGAAAAGTGGGAATTTAAGAGAAGAGATGGACACAGAGAGAGAGAGAGAGAGAACAAGAAGGCAAGGGACAGCCAAACAAGGACAGAGGGACAGATGCTGGGAGGTGATCCTTAAGGGCTCGGGTATCCCAGGGAGTCAGTGGGAATCTAGGAACAGAGACAACCACGAATTCCAACAGCGTGGCTCAGGGAGGGAAACTGAGGCAGAGAATCCCATATGACAGCAAGCCCCAGAGGACGGGGAACAGGCAGGGGAGGCAGGCGAAAGAGAGGTGCGGACAGAGAGCTTAAAGAGCCAGACAGATGCGCACCGGCTAGGGGACGGGTGCACCGACAGACGGACGAGGAGGGGCTTGCGAAGGACTAGGCAATGCTAGAGGGGACCAGGGGGCGGGCTGGGGGTGTGATACTTGAGCTTGGCGGCCCGGGGGGCTCTGATTGGCTGGATGTCTCAGAGGTGGGCGGGGCAGCTGGGGGATGGGCAGCCGGCAAAGGAGCTGTCCCTAGCCCCTGAGCCCCGAACGTAGTCCGACGGGTCTCCAGCTGCGTGCGTCCCTGAGCCCCTCTCAGACCAGGTGCACCTAGGTCCTCCCCGACCCAACGGCCCAGCCCTCTGCAGCCACATTTGTGGGCATATGGGAATGGGTCCAGGCACCTTCCTGGAGAGGAATCCGTGTGTTCGGGTGTCAGCTCCAGTGTCTGACTCCTACCACTGTTCCCAGGCCGGCTCGGGCTCCTGGGGCAGGGGAGGGGGGCAGGTTCTGGCCTGTACCTCCCCCCCTCATGCCCCGCCCCGGGGCCCAGATTCCGGCGTCCGGGGGCGGACGGGAGACGCCCGGCCCGTCTACCCGCCCCGGGCCGCGTCTGCTCCGACGGGCGGGGCAGCCAGAGCCAGGGAGGGAGAGGGAAGCCCGCCCGCCCGGGCTCGGGCTTTGCGACCTGCCCCGGGGCGCCCCACCCTGAGACTCAAGACCTCCAGGTCCTCCTCCCTCAGATCCAGGCGTTCAGACTCCAGCCCTCCTCCCTCAGACCCAGGAGCCCAAACCTCAGCTCTTCTCCCTCAGACCCTGGAGACCAGAATCTAGCCCTTATTCTGCAGTTCCAGGGTCCCGAGGCCCAGCCTGCCCTCCCTCAGACCCAGAATCCAGGCTCCATCCATCCCTCCTCCTCCAGACCGTAAAGTTCAGACCACAGTCCTTTAAAACCAAAATTCCGAACTCTAGCTTACCTCACTCAGACCTAGGTTCTAGACTCTAGCCCTTCTTCCTCAGAGGCAGAAGAATCTAGACCTCGGACCCAGAGTTTGGCCTGACTTCTCCCTTCTGTCCACAGGTGTTTGTCGCCTGGTCTTGGTGGTGCTGAGCCTCTGGCCAGATAGAGTGGTTGCCCCTGGGCCACCAGCTGGCTCCCCTCGAGTCTCTTCAGACCCTCGAGCAGATCTGGACAGCGCAGTTCTCCTAACCAGATCCCTCCTGGCAGACACACGGCAACTAGCTGCACAGATGGTAGGAGATTGGAAGGACCGAGTGTATAGAATGATAGTCACTTCTCTCTCTTGGGCACTTGGCGAGGGGGAGAGCTTGGGGTTCCCCTCACAGCTTCTTTCTCTCCAGAGAGACAAATTCCCAGCTGATGGAGATCACAATCTGGACTCCCTGCCTACCTTGGCCATGAGCGCTGGGACATTGGGATCTTTGCAGGTGAGCGCTGGCTTTATAGGGAGGGCTGAAAGATTGATGGCTGAGGGGACATGTGTGCTAACAGTTCTTTGGTTTCCATTGTTTGTCCCTAGCTTCCTGGTGTGCTGACAAGGCTTCGAGTAGACTTGATGTCCTACCTCCAGCATGTACAATGGCTGCGCCGTGCAGGTGGTCCTTCCTTAAAGACTCTGGAGCCAGAGCTGGGTGCCCTGCAAGCCCGACTGGAACAGCTACTCCGTCGTTTACAGCTCTTGGTATGCTCTGACTCCAAGACCTTTGACTTCCATTCTGATCCCTTTGACCCTAAGAAACAACAGCCTGGGATTCTGAACCTCCACACCCCCAGACAGGGTTTCTCTGTGTAGCCCTGGCTGTCCTGGAACTCCCTCTGTAGACAGGCTGACCTCGAACTCAGAGCTCCACCTGCCTCTGCCTCCTAAGTGCTGGGATTAAAGGGGTGCACCACCACCACCCTGCTGAGATTTTGATTCTAACATCTCAGAATCCCAGACTGACTTTTAAACCTCCAGATCTGATCCCTGCAAATGAGATATTCAAGATCCTGTAGCTGTGAGACCTTGAGGTCCTAAGACCCGAATCCTTCAGAGCAACTCTTAACTGATCCCCAAGGCTACAAGCCACCATAGACCATTGTCTTGTGTCCCCCAAATCCCAGCCAATGATTATGATGAAACCCCAACCCTGACCACTTGTCTAAAAGTCTAGACCCTGAATCCCAAGATCCTTAGACCTAAGACCCCTTCTCTGAGTTAACAGGATCCAAATCTTCTTGTGAGAATTAGAGGCCTAGGCCTTAAGATGCCTAAAACTGTAAACCTCTAATACCCAAAGCCCATATCCAAACCCCGCCCCTCCAGATCCCAGCCCTGCCCCCGCACCCCAGATCCTCACATCTCAAGGACTCAGCCCTAGTCCCTAAGAGACAAGATGATGACTGAACCAGCCTTGACACTCTACAATGCCAGACCTCAAGTGTAGTCCCTAGCAGAGTACAGTGGCAGTTGCCTCTAAGTCTCAGCACTTAGGTAGGAGGTTGTCACAAGTGATTTCCAGGCTAGCTATAATGAAAAACGTAGCAGAAACCTGTCTCAAACAAAGCAAAGCCAGGTATGGTAGCACCAAAGAGACCAAGGCCATCTCAGTTGTTTAGTGAGATTGAGGCCAATCTGGGCTTATAAGATCTTGTTTCACGCCCTCCCCCTCCCCAGCCCTATGTCTCATTTTCAATATTATAAGTTTTTTTTTTTTAAGATTTATTTTATTTATTATATGTAAGTACACTGTAGCTGTCTTCAGACACTCCAGAAGAGGGCGCCAGATCTCGTTACGGATGGTTGTGAGCCACCATGTGGATGCTGGGATCTGAACTTATCACCTTCGGAAGAGCAGTCCGGTGCTCTTACCCGCTGAGCCATCTCACCAGCCCCAATATTATAAGTTTTTAATATCAATACCCTAAATTCTAGAACCTCAGGCTGGTAGTCCAATAGACTTCAGACTTTGTTCCCTGCCTGTAAAGACCCTAGGTCTCAAATTCTTGCTCCTAACCCCAGGCCCTAGACATGGTTCCTAGACTTCAAGTTCTAAGACACTAGCTCTGACCTTCTGAGAAGTCGTGACAAGCGCCATTCATTCCCTAACCCTCATTCCTTAGTTCCTTAACCTGGTCCTTAGAACAGTGACGTGTGTGTGTGTGTGTGTGTGTGTGTGTGTGTGTGTGTGTGTGTATGTGTACACGTGCGTGCATGCATAGGACAGTGACCTCTGTGTGTGTGTGTGTGTGTGTGTGTGTGTGCACATGCTTGCATGCGTTCATTAAGACATGAACATACACGCTGGGTGTGGTGGCGCACGCCTTTAAAAAAAAAGACATGAACACACAGAAATGAAAGCCTAGAGTCCAGAGGTCAACAAGGCAGCTTTCTGTATTGATCATGTTCTGCCTCAATTATGTTGCTGAGGTTTTTTTTTTTTTTTTTTTTTTTTTTTTTTTTTTTTTGGTTTTTTCGAGGCAGGGTTTCTCTGTATAGCCCTGGCTGTCCTGGAACTCACTTTGTAGACCAGGCTGGCCTCGAACTCAGAAATCTGCCTGCCTCTGCCTCCCGAGTGCTGGGATTAAAGGTGTGTGCCACCACGCCCGGCTGTCTTTTTTGTTTTTATCTTTGAGAATTTGTTTTGTTTTGTTTTCGAGACAGGGTTTTTTCTCTGTATAGCCCTGGCTGTCCTGGAACTCACTTTGTAGACCAGGCTGGCCTCCAACTCAGAAATCTGCCTGCCTCTGCCTCCCGAGTGCTGGGATTAAAGGCTTGAGCCACCACACCCGGCTATCTTTGAGAATTTTGAGACAGGGTTTCTCTGTGTAACCTTGGCCATCCTGGATGGAACTCACTCTTTAGACCAGGCTGGTCTCAAACTCAGAGGCTCTGCTCTGCTTTTTGAGAAGAGGTTTCTCACTGAACTCAGAACTCACCAATTCAGCTAGACTGGATGGCTGGCAAATCCCCGAGAATCCTCCTGTCTAATTTACCCAGCATTTAGATTTCAGGCAGTACTGGTATGCCCAGCTTTTTTACATTAGGCCTAGAGGTTTGAACTCATGTCCTCTTGATTGTGCCACAAGCACTTTATTACTTTATTAATTGTGCATTCTCCCAAGCCTCAGGGTTTGTTTGTTAAGAATTATTTATTTTATTATTTATTTTAATTCCAGCACTTGGGAGGCAGAGGCAGGCAGATTTCTGAGTTTGAGGCCTGAATTTCTGGTCTACAGAGTGAGTTCCAGGATAGCCAGGGCTACACAGAGAAACCCTGTCTCGAAAAAAACAAAACAAAACAAAACAAAAGTTATTTATTTAGTTTATGTGAGTACACTGTAGCTATTTTCAGACACACCACAAGAGGGCATCTGATCCCATAACAGATGGTTGTGAGCCACCATGTGGTTGCTAGGAATTGAACTCAAGACCTTTGGAAGAGCAGTCAGTGCTCTTAACCACTGAGCCATCTCTCCAGACCCCCAAGCTGCCTTTCCTATGTATTCTTGAATCCTGATCCTTCCATTTCTGATTCTCAAGTGTTGGGATTACAGATAAGAACCACCACACCCAACACAGCTTCAGTTTTCTACACTCCAGACCCTTGCCTTTCGCTAACCTTCTTTTTCTCTTCAATAGATGTCTCGCCTGGCCTTGCCCCAGGCAACCCCAGACCAACCTGTGGTCCCCCTGGGCCCTCCTGCCTCAGCCTGGGGAAGCATCCGGGCAGCTCATGCCATCTTAGGAGGGCTGCACCTGACCTTGGACTGGGCAGTACGGGGCCTGCTGCTGTTAAAGACTCGGCTGTGACTCGGGACTGAAAGCCACCATCAACACTGCCCTTTAAAGCCAGATCTTATTTATTTATTTATTTTGGTACTTGGATTGGGGGGGCATGATGATCAGGGGCATGCCACACCCCAAACAACCACCCCACACCCAGCTAGATACAGTCTTTTCAGTAGACCTGGGTGAGGGGGATCACCTGTGGCTTATTTATACTTATTTATTTAAAAAATTGGGGTGGGTGGGGTGGGTGCATCTGAGACCCTGAGGAGCAGGGAACTGAGATCCTGGGTTCTGGGGTCTCTATGAAGTCTATTTACAGTGTCTTCCTCACTTCCTACATTATTTATTAAATGATTACTTTTTATATTAAGAGGAGGAAGGAGGGGGAAAAAAGGAAGCCTGGGGTTTTATACCAAAATGTGAGTTTTTTTGTGAGTCAGAGAAGTGAGGGGATTTAAAGACATATCCATTTAGAGGTTATTAGCAGGAGTATGCCGAAAGGATCGGAGTCTAAGCCGGTACTCTAGTGCTTCAAAGGTTCTCAACAGATGCTTAGCAAAACGTCCCAGAGCATCACCTGATAACTAACAGCACCTGCATGCTACAGAGCTGTAAGGTACAGGTGGTTTCTTTCAGCAAAATTCACGATGGCCAATGGGAAACAATCTAGGCTTTCTGGGGGCGGGCAGGGGAAGGATGAATAAAGCTAGGGATACATCCACTGATGAAGTTCTAGATGCCTACCGTAAAAAGGCATGTTCCAGGCGAAGACTGCTTTAGATATTGAACGTCCCTGCGACCCGGGAGCAGCAGATGGTAGAACCACTCTTCCTATACATGAGTATGGACTGTTTTGTTTTTCAAAAAACGGAAACGCCACAATGTTGACAATAGCTGCCTCAGGGTTGAAGACAAGAGATGGCGCCGTGAGTGACTGTTATTTGCTTGTGTTTGCGTTTTTTCCAGAGTTTTCACCATGACTGTATTTTGCAGGACACATTTACAAACAATAATAAACACTATTTTTAGAATGGCAGTGTACCGGTCTCTGTATCATCCCGCTGTACATGCTGCATACCCTCAAAATAGGACTCAGGAGGGACCAAGAAAAATGGTTATTTGAGCCCATGTCCTGGGCCATACTGAGCCTATATATATATATATATATATATATCCTTAAGAAATTGTCTTAGGCCGGGAGGTGGTGGCGCACGCCTTTAATCCCAGCACTTGGAAGGCAGAGGCAGGAGGATTTCTGAGTTCGAGGCCAGCCTGGTCTACAAAGTGAGTTCCAGGACAGCTAGGACAGACAAAAAATTGTCTTTTTTTTTTTTTTTTAAAGATTTATTTTATTTATTATATGTAAGTACACTGTAGCTGTCTTCAGACACTCCAGAAGAGGGCGCCAGATCTCGTTACGGATGGTTGTGAGCCACCATGTGGATGCTGGGATTTGAACTTATCACCTTCGGAAGAGCAGTCGGGTGCTCTTACCGCTGAGCCATCTCACCAGCCCCAAGAAATTGTCTTAGATTCAGAAAAATTTGCCCTGTTTTACAAGAGAGGGAAACTGAGGCTCGAGGGGAAGAATTGCTTTCTGTAGGGTATTTTGTTTTGGTTTTGAGTCTTACCTCACAGAGATCTGCCTGCTTCTTCCAGAGTGCTGGAATTAAAACTGTGTGCCACCATGCCCAGCTTATTGCTCTTATGCTCATACAGGTAGTTAGCCTTATATCGTTATGGTTCTAGGACTGAACTCAGGGCCAGGCTAGCACTTTAACACTCAACCGCATCTCCAAGCCCTCTGCTTTATTTTTCTATTTATTTATTTATTATTTTGAGACAAGATATTGTTACATAGCCTAAGATGGTTTCAAACACGATTTTCCAGCCTCTCATCCCTAGTGCTGAGATAACAGCTGTGGTGGCCATGCCCAGCTATGGTCATCCTTTCTTTACAGTTCAGTGTTTAGTTGATTTGAGAGTTGTGGAGACACACACACACACACACACACACACACGTGTGCGCCTGAGCCATTAGGAAACTGAGGTTCAGCGTGGGGTTGGGTCTTCCTGAGAGGAACAAGAGTCACAGGCAGAGCTAGGCCTGTGATTCAAGTCTGGGTTAATGATCCCTATAGAGGTTCTAACACAGATCCCTGGCCCGGGGCGGGGGGAGGGGGGGCTATGTCATCACAATCTTGGGTCCAGGAGATGGAGATGTTCTGATAGAGTTCTGAGTCACCTATCCCAGCCCTCAAAAGACTCCACACCTTATTCTGGAATGATGAGGCCCCTAGGCAGTTCCCAGGAAGCAGCCCCTTGGGTCTAGTGAGGTCACAAAGCCCATCTCAAAGGTTCCACCCACGGCCTAGTGTTGACTACCTCTCTGCAGGGCCATGGCCATACCAGAGTCTCTCAGCCCTGGGGATACTCTACTTTCTGTCACTGCTGAGCTCCTGACATCCTTGAAGCCCAAGGATCCAAAGCTGGTGGGCTGGGGTGGGGGTCAGGGCTCCACTTGGATCCAGGATCCTTGAATCTATACACCCCCACCCGCTGTTAGGGCAGCCATGAGGCGGCTGTGGCACTTTTTTTTCCCTCCGCCTCCCCCGGAGCCTCCGAAGTGGGTCCCCATCCTTGGAGAGATGCAGAAGACCCTTCAGATGGCCGAGTACCTGCCCCTCCGCCCGCTGCCCATGTTCGAGAGTAACTTTACCCAGGTCCCCAGCTCCCTGTGCCCCCTGGAAATTGGGGAGGAAGGCTGAGACACAGGAAGAGAGAGGGAACCCCCCTGGGCAGAGTGGGTTGAACAGGGATTTGGAATTTGAACTCCTGTAGGTAGAAGATGGGTTTGGAAAGAAAGGAGGCTCTCAGGTGAGGGATGCTGGAGACATGTTGGAGAAAGAACTGGTCCCAGCCCTGCTCCCTGGCTGCCCCAGGTAACCAACAATGGGACTCCTGCGTTATTGCACAACAAACCCAACAAGCTGACTATGGGTGTCGCGGCATCCTTGCCTGGCCTAGTGCTGCCTGACATTCTGTTGATTGCTCGGCCTCCCGAGGACCAGGAGTCCTCCAGTCTCATCCTAACCAGGTATGTTCCTTGAGCCCCATCCTAACTCACTCCACTCCATCCTATCGCACTAGCTACCTTGTCTCCCACCTCTGGCAGGATGATCCCACTAGACCTTGCCCGCCTGTATGTCGATGATCTGCCCACCTGGAGACTGAAGCTACGTCTGAGATCCGGCCGTCACTATTTCCTGGCACTGGATGCCCCTGAACATGAGCTGGCCTTTCTGTTTGACCGCTGGATTCGCCTCATCAACATGCTTCGTGGGCCTAAATTATCCCGGACACCAAAAACGGAACGTTCCCTGCTGGAAATACTCCCAGAAGTCACTCCTGCCTCCACTTGGCACTTTCAGGTGAGGATTCAATGAGTGAGGCCTGGAAACCACCGTCCAGATTCCACAGAGAGCTGGGGACTCACAGCCCACAGGCTAGCTGCTCCTACCCCATTGGAAAGGAGCTGGGATCCTAGAATGTTGAATTTAAAGGGAGAGTCTGACTTCATGGGACCAAGGAAGAAAAGATAGGGAGGAAGGTGCAGGCTGGGTAGGTGAGACAACAGTCAATGGGATGGAGAAAATATCTCAGTTGGTAAAGAGGTTATTGCCTAGGAACTATAAGAATCTGAGTTCAATCCCTCAGAACCCACATAAAAATGCTGAGAGTTGCCAGGAGTGGTGGCACACATCGTTAATCCCAGCACTTGGGAGGCAGAGGCAGGTAGATCTCTGAGTTCCAGGCCAATGGGTTTTACAGAGCCAGTTCAAGGACAGTCAAGGCTACACAGAGAAACCTTGTCTTGAAAAACAAAAACAGTAAACCCCAAACCAAAACAAACGGTTGGGTATACTGGCACAGGCTTGTGATCCCAGTGCTGGGGAGGGAGACAGGTAGGTTCCTGGCCTTGCCTGATCTACTTGGTAGATTTCAGCCCAGTGAAGAAACTCTTATATCAGAAAGAAACACAAACAAACAAACAAAAAAAAAGGCAGACAGTTTCTTGAGGAATGACACCTGAGGTTGTCCTTTGGCCTGCACATGCACAGACTTGCATACACACACAGTCACACATAAGCCAGAAAAAGTGGCCAGGAACCCAGGCACAGTGGTACAACACTTGGGAAATCAAGTTAGGAGGCTCCTGCCCCAACCTTCCGGATGGACAGTATGAGGTGAGAGACAGCCTCAGACAAAGGTGACCTCTGGCCTTGTAACTCTTACTATTTTGTGCTAATGCGCACTGGTTTCTTTTCTCTTAGTATTTTGTGTTAGTAAGCATTGGTTTCTTACCACTGTGTGGCTGAATGTCTCAGGTTCTTATAATAAACTCCTGCTGGCAGCAGCAGGAGATTAAGAAGAAGAAAGGGTTAACTGCTAGGGCTCTTCTCTCTCTCTCTCTCTCTCTCTCTCTCTCTCTCTCTCGCTCTCTCTCGCTCTCTCTCGCTCTCTCTTGCTCTCTCTCTCTCTCTCTCTCTCTCTCTCTCTCTTTTTTTTTTTTTTGGTTTTTCGAGATAGGGTTTCTCTGTAGGGCCCTGGCTGTCCTGGAACTCACTCTGTAGACAAGGCTGGCATTGAACTCAGAAATCCGCCTGCCTCTGCCTCCCAAGTGCTGGGATTAAAGGCGTGCACCACCACGAAAGGGCAAGGGCTCTTTTCTCTCTGGCTCAAGGGCCCCTCTTGGCCAGGCAAGAGGCTTGGAACTCATTAACTCTTCATAAACCAGAGAGAAAAGACAGGAAAAGAAAGAAAATCATTGACATAAATAACATGCACAGGCACACACACACACACTCATACACACACACACACACACCCTGCTTGGGCCCGACCACGTCTCATCAACTCTACAAGTGTTCATTCATACTTACATACATACACAAATACCTACACATGTATGTATGTATGTGCATATGTACAGACATATGGACATATACATATATACATTTGGTGAATGGGGCTCTTTAATGTCCCACTTTATTCCTTCTCTCTGGCCTTCTTAGACAAAAGTTCTTCATGAAGTTACCTCATAGATAAAATGATACACAAAAAATGTTACAGAAGGATGTCAATAGTAAGTTCAAAGCAGTGCTTCATTCTGTAAGCTCCGTATAAGTTCAAAGCAACAGTTTCACATGGCCTTGCTGTATGTATCATAGTGCACACCTGTGGCTTCATCCTTGGACCTGACCTAGAGTGAATATTTTCCCTTGATCACAAATTGATCCCAAGCCTATTTCTCTTCTTAGTGTAATTGTGAAAGTTCACTGTATCCCTTATTATGCCGCCTTTGCCTTTACTTATCATTCTATCTCAATTCTAATCTTATTGCATCTTTCTGGAAAAACAGCTAAAACTATTTCCTAAAACTTTCTTCTTAAAATTATTTGAGGGCTGGAGAGATGGCTCAGCAGTTAAGAGTATTGACTGCTCTTCTAGAGGTCCTGAGTTCAATTCCCAGCAACCACATGGTGGCTCTAAACCATCTGTAAGGGGATCTGATGCCCTCTTCTGGTGTGTCTGAATACAGTGACAGTGTACTCATATACATAAAATAAATAAATCTTTAAAAAAAATTATTTGAACCAAATCAGGAATTCTATAAAGTCATTAATTCATCTAAACAGCATTAATTCATGAAAGTTCATCTTCATGCTGATCTGCAGGAAATCTGCCCAATAGTGTATGCTGATGCCCAGAAACCATTAGGCTATGTAATAGTGACAGGAAAGGCATATCAGCAGTGAGAAACAGTCCTGGGATGAAGTCTCTGAGGACCATGCATCTGAGAGTTTAGGCATCACAGGCCATGCAAAGCAGCGGGCCGTCTCCAGAGAATTTGACTGTGTGTCTTAGTCTTTTCTGACATCTCCTCTCTTAGAATAAGATGAAATGTTCATCTCTCTGTTGTGGAGATTGTACAGCAGATTCTAGATTTTTGACGATGATTGGAAAAAAAACACAGAAGCAAAACAATCTCTAAACTTGTAAGGAAACTCCATAGGGAGTTGTTGGTTTTTTAAAAATTATTTATTTTATGTATATAAGTACACCGTTGCTGTCTTCAGCCACACCCGAAGAGGGCATCAGGATCTGTTGGCCATGAGCTGCATGTGGTTGCTAAGATTTGAACTCAGGACCTCTGGAAGAGCAGTCAGTGCTCTTAACCGCTGAGCCATTCCTTCAGAATGGGAGTTTTTTGGGTTTTTTTAAACAAATTTTAGCAACTGATAATCATCTGAAATTGTAGAGTTTCCATGTTAATAGAAAGCTGTAATTATTTCTAACACTTTGTAGATGTGTTTGTTTTAAATTATAGGACAGAAGAATAACGTGAATCCACTTATGATTGACATGACATGAATTGGGTATAGTGTCTTAATATTTTTAACCTGAGTCCCTATGTAAAAAGAATGGCTTTTTCTAAGGTTTTAACTCTAGCTGTGTAACCTTGATGGATTTTTTTTTTGCCTAAATGAACATCAAGGAAACGTTTAAGGTGAAGGATGTTATACGGTTAGGGGTTATGAACCTATTGAATCAGAGAGGCAGCTAAAGATAACATAGATCCCATCATTTAAAATAAGTGCATTGATGAATTTCTTTGTCTGCAAGAGAGTCTTAGCATCCCATTCCAATGTATACATAGCAGAATCCTCACACCAGAGTTGTGAAAAATCAACAGGTAACAAAACATAAGTGGGCTGACATATATGCGGAAAAAAACTTTAGGACTCATGTGGAATTTATACAGTTAGTCAAATAGTATAGTCTTATAGGAAATGTATAGAGACCCATATTTAGCAATTTTTATATCCCCTGTATCTCCTGTGTATAGAGTAGCAAAAGGTGAGACAATATAGAATTAAGTCCATCAGGTACATCAGGAGCCATGTCCTCAGTGTCTTCTTTTGAGGTATCTGACACAGGTGAAGAACATGGAGATGTTGGCTGAGGTGGGCATGGAGGAATTGGCAGGCGTGGAACTCTCTGCCTCGAATCCATTGGGGAAGTCCTGGCACAATCAACTGGTTTGGCAACCATAGAGTCCTGTGAAAACATATAAACAGAGCTTCTCCCAGAATAAAACATCTGGGTTTTTTTTTGTTTGTTTGTTTTGTTTTAATTATCTAGTTTGTAGGTCTTTTTTTTTTTATCTTATTAGAGGTTTGGAGTAAATTTTATTTTGTAATGTTTAAAAAAGGGACTTATATTTTGTTTTGTAAAACATGGTAAGGAGATGAGTATTTATCTTATTTTGATGACAAAATATCAAAATAAGTTGAGTATAATCTTATTTTGTAACTTAGATATATCTGTGCCTTGAAGGTCTGATGGGCTCGTTCCATAATAGCCTGTCCCTGTGGACTATAGAGTCTATCAATACATGTAAGACAGCAAAAGTCAAACACCAGTTTTTAAAGTCTTTGTTAGTATAAACAGGGACATTGTTTTTAAAGCCCTTGACATTTCCCAGATTATAAAATATAAGACAAATGCTGTATCATGTCTCTGAAAACTTCTCTAGGTTGGGCAGAGGCATAAACAACATGAGAACAATTATCCCCACACCCATGAATAAAGGCTAATTTCCCAAAAGACAAGACATGCATAGTGTCTATCTGCCTTAAATCACAAGGACACAGGCTCATTGGGGGCTAATTCCCAGGAGGAGCTAGCAGTTCTGCAGGAATGCAAGAGCCACCTCGGAGAGCTGCAGCAGTGATTTGATGAAGTGACTGCATTGCTCTGCCTTCATAGAAAAAGCAACTTCTGTCAAGGAATCAAATTTACCCTTACCTTGATGGACAGGACCAGGAGACACAGAATGAACTCGAGCATGTCCCATAAAGAAAACGCAGTTTCTAGATGGCAGCAAGGCTTGTAACTGGGAAAGTGGGTCTAGAAGAGTGGATCTGCTAGAAAACAGTGGAGTGGTTTCAAAAAGGGCTTCCCCTTTAGGTTTTTGTTGTTGTTGTTGTTGTTGTTTTAAAGACAATTATTGCTATTAGCTCCATTTGTTGTACAGAGGTTTAGTGTGAGGAAAATTCTTTATGACTCTCAATAATTATGGTATCCCTGTCTGAGGGGGAGCCATTAGGACTGCAGGGTAATGAGGCTGATCTGGTTCTAAGTGTTAATGAAGCTTTAAGCTTTGGAGGTGATTCGGCTGCAATTATTTGTTTTGTCATTTGAGCCAAACTCTGCCACTCCCTGAGGAGCTTGGACTAAGCGCCTGGCAGCTCTCTATTCTGAATGAAACGGAAACAAACGACAGGGCAGTCCGAGGTAGATATTATTGTGGAGGCAGAACAGCGAGCGCACAGCGAGCGAGCGGTTCAGTCTGTGCTGCCTGGGGTTGCCCATTGCAGCTGTTGGATAGTCCTTCATTGACAAATGAATTTGTTGTCTGAGGATGGTGAATTACCCCCATTGTTTGAGGGGCTTGGAGGAGACTCCTTACCTAGCTTCTCTGGTTGGATGGGGGTTTTACAGTATTGGAGTGCAGTAGCATCAGATAAAGGAGTACTATTTCTATGAAAAAGCAAATGGTATTCCTTTTGCCAGTGATATCCTCTCAGACAGTAGAGGGTACAGTGATCGAGTCTTGCCTGGACTTCAACTCTGAATGGGACCAGGAGCATTAAAAGTTATTGGACCTCCTGCCCTATTGGGACATTGTTTGCTGATATGTCCAGGCTTGTTACATGAATAGCATTTGCAGGCCATGCCTGCCTGATTAAATTTTTCTTCCTTGATTAGTAAGATTCTGAGTAGTGCTCTGACCTTGTAAGGCTGCTGTAATGGCCACACCTTGAAGATACGAAGTAGCAACCTTGGCACATGCTTTAATAAAATCAGAAATGTTTTCAGACCGGGCGTGGTGGCACACGCCTTAAATCCCAGCACTCAGGAGGCAGAGGCAAGCGGATTTCTGAGTTCGAGGCCAGCCTAGTCTACAGAGTGAGTTCCAGGACAGCCAGGGCTACACAGAGAAACCCTGTCTCGCAAAAACAAACAAACAAAAAAAAGAATTAGAGAGGGCTGGAGAGATGGCTCAGTGGTTAAGAGCACTGACTGCTCTTCCAAAGGTCCTGAGTTCAATTCCCAGCAACCACATGGTGACTCACACCATTTGCAATATGATCTGATGTCCTCTTCTAGTATGTCTGAAGACAACTACAATGTACTCATATACATAAAATAAATAGATCTTTTTAAAAAAAGAATTAGAAATTATGATTTATTAAAATTAGAAATCTGCCAGGTGGTGGTGGAACACGCCTTTAATCCCAGCACTTTTGAGTCAGAGGCAGGTGGATCTCTGAGTTTAAGGCCATCTTGGTCCAACCTGCTCAAGGAGCAATGGAGCAAGTTCCAGAAGAGCCAAGACTTCACAGAAAAACCCTATCTCAAACTGAAGAAAAAAAAAAAAAAAAAAAAAAAAAAAAAAAAAACAAAAAAAAAAAAAAAAAAAAAAAAAAAAAGAAATAATCCCAAGAATGGGAAGTGGGGCTAAAGGCTGCTAGGTGGCTCAGCAAGTAAAGACACTTGCCTGATGACCTGAGTTTGACCCCCCAGAATCCACATGGTAGGAGAGAACCCATACCCAAGTGTGTATGCATGATCATACACATATACAAAAAGGAGAGGAATTAGGCTAGAGAACTGAGGGTATAAACTAGACTAACCTCAAATTTGTAACAAGCCTATCAGAAGCCATCTAGAAAAGGCTAAGACACAAAAGTCAAATCCTCTGGAGATTGCCCGCTGCTTTGCATGGCCTGTAATGGGTGAACTTTTAGATGCACGGTCTTTAAAGACTTCATCCCAGGACTGTTTCTCACTGCTGATATGCCTTTCCTGTCACTATTACATAGCCTAATGGTTCCTGGGCATCAGCATACACTATTGGGCAGATTTCCTGCAGATCAACATGAAGATGAACTTTCATGAATTAATGCTGTTTAGATGAATTAATGTCTTTATAGAATTCCTGATTTGGGTCAAATGATTTTAAGAAGAAAGCTTTAGGAAATAGTTTTAGGCTGGGCTGTGGTGGCACACACCTTTAATCCCAGCACTTGGGAGGGAGAGGCAGGTGGATTTTTGAGTTCGAGGCCAGCCTGATCTACAGAGTGAGTTCCAGGACAACCAGGGCTATACAGAGAAACCCTGTCTCAAACAAACAAACAAACAAACAAAAAACCAACAACAAAAAATAGTTTTAGCTGTTTTGCCAGAAAGATGCAATAAGATTAGAATTGAGATAGAATGTGCCTGCTCCTCATAGAATAATAAGTAAAGGCGGCATAATAAGGGATACAGTGAACTTTCACAATTACACTAAGAAGAGAAATAGGCTTGGGATCAATTTGTGATCAAGGGAAAATATTCACTCTAGGTCAGGTCCAAGGATGAAGCCACAGGTGTGCACCATGATACATACAGCAAGGCCATGTGAAACTGTTGCTTTGAACTTATACTGAGCTTACAGAATGAAGCACTGCTTTGAACTTACTATTGACATCCTTCTGTAACATTTCTTGTGTATCATTTTATCTATGAGGTAACTTCATGAAGAACTTTTGTCTAAGAAGGCCAGAGAGAAGGAATAAAGTGGGACATTAAAGAGCCCCATCCACCAAATGTATATATGTATATGTCCATATGTCTATACATATGCACATACATACATACATGTGTAGGTATTTGTGTATGTATGTAAGTATGCATGAACACTCATGGAGTTGATGAGACAGGTGGTTGGGCCTGACCAGGGTGTGTGTGTGTGTGTGTGTGTGTGTGTGTGTGTGTATGTATGTGTGTATGAATGTGTGTGTATTAATGTGTGTGTGTGTGTGTGTATGAATGTGTGTGTGCTTGTACATGTTATCTGTGTAAATAATTTTCTTTCTTTTCCTTTCTTTTCTCACCGGTTCATGAAAAGTTAATGAGTTCCAAGCCAGAGAGGTTGGAAAGTTGAAGCAGGAGGGTTACAATGAATGCGAAGCCAACCTGGGCTATATAGTGAGTTTTAGGCCAGCCTGGGATATATAGTGAGTTTTAGGCTATTATAGGCTAGAGAGTGAGAACCTGTTTCAAAATGAAAACAAAAGAAGGAGCTGGAGAGGTTGTTCAATCCATAAGAAGCTTCCCTTGCAAGTTCAAGAATCTGAACTTACATGCCCCTCTAGAATTCATGTACAGATGCTAGGTGTGAAATACTGGGAGGTCTCAGTGAGTAGAAATGCTTGTCTGCCTCCACACGTGCCAGCCTGAGTTGTATCTTCCAGTTCCACATGGTCGAAGTAGAGAGCCAGCCCCTAAACGCTCTCCCCTGATTCCCAAGGATATGGTATGTGCAACTCCCCAAAATAAAAAGTAAATGTAATAAAAGTTTTGAGGGGTTGGAAAGGTGATTCAGTGGTTAAGAGCATATACTGCTCCTGCAGAGGAATTATGGGTGCTGAAAACCTACAAGTGGTTCCCAACCACCTGCAACTCCAGCTCCAGGTGCTCTAATGGCTCTGCCCTCCACTGGCAGCCACATTCATGAACACACACATACTTTTTAAAAAATTTATTAAGTGTCGGGTGTGGTATACTTTAAATCTCAGGGTTAGGGAGACAGAGACAGAAGGACCTATGGGCTCACTGGACAGTCAAGACTAATTGGTGAGCTTCCAGTCAGTGAAAGATAGTCTCAAAGAAGGTGGACAACTTTCCCTGGGATGACATCCAAGGTGATTCTGTGACCACACATACGTACGAATGCACCTGCATATATATACATGCATACAGATGCACATGCACACAAACATGCATCTGTGTACACATACAAATGCACACACGTGTGCATCTGCATAAAAACACAAACATTTAAAAAGAAGGATGGGTGTGTGTGGGTAGCACATGCTTTAAATCCTAGCACTCAAGAGGTAGAGGCATCGGGCAATGGTGGCACATGCCTTTAATCCCAGCACTTGGGAGGCAGAGGCAGGCGGATTTCTGAGTTTGAGGCCAGCCTGGTCTACAGAGTGAGTTCCAGGACAGCCAGGGCTATACAGAAAAAAAAAGGCAGAGGCAGGATGGTCTTTGTGAGTTAAAGGACATCCTGGTTTATATAGTTATATAGTAAGGTTCAGAACATCCAGGACTACCTAGACCTTGTCTCAAAAGGAAAGAGAGAGAGAGAGAGAGAGAGAGAGAGAGAGAGAGAGAGAGAGAGAAAGAAAGAGAGAGAGAGAGAGAGAAAGAAAGAAAGAAAGAAAACAGAAGGTGCTAGAGAGATGGTTCAGTGGTTTAAAAGAAGACCTGGATTTAATTCCCAGCATAAACATGGCGGCTCACAAACATCTTTAACTCCAGTTCCAGAGGATCCAGTGTCCTGTTTGATATACACAAGCACCAAGCATGTACATGGTATACATATATACATGCAGGCACTCATATATGCACATAGAATAAAAATGAATAAATAAACAAATCTTAAACCAAAATAGAATGAAAATAAGAAAGAGACCTCTGTCAACTGTCCTTCTGTCCACAGGTCCAGTCTCAAGGCAAACTTGCAGGTGAGCCATCACAGTCAAAGGCTGGGCCATCTTCTTCTGCGTGTCAGGTACCCTCCCTCAAAGCATGGGTGGGGCTCACACACTTTGGCAGACTCTTCTGGCCTCTCTGGCTGAGCTCACCTTGTCCTCAGAGTCTGTCTGCCTGTCAGCACCACTCGAGGCCTTTGACCTTCCTCTTTCTCTCTCTCTCTCCCAGTTGATGTTGCTGACTCCACCTTTCCTTGCAAAATGTTCTCTTCTCATAAACCAAAGAAGACCAAGAAGAAGCTGACCAAGGTGAAGCAGTCAGTGTGTTTGTGCATGTGCATGTGTGTGTATGGGTGTGTGGTGTATATGTATGGGTATGCATGTGTGTGCATTTGTGTGTGTGTGTATGGATGTGTGTTGTATGGAATGTGTATGGGTGTGTGGTGTGCATGTTGGGGGGCAGGGAGGTGGGAGATCCGAGTGTGTAAAAGTATGTGTGTGTGTGCAGGTGTGAGTGCATGTGTGTGTCTCTATATGTATGTTCCAGGGGCTACCCAGACAGTCTGGCTGACTGTCTCCTTTTTGCCCATGGGCAGCCAATCAAGCACTCGCTCAGGTCTCAGGCTGTGGGTGACTCTGTGCCTCTCATCTGGTCACAACTGCAATCTTCTGAGGATCAGATGAAAGTCACAAAAAACAAGTAGGCAATGGGTTTTTTTGGCTGGTTGTGTTTAAGGCCCTGGATCAGATATCACTAATGTTCCCCTGCTCTACTTCTGTAGGTCCCATCTACAAGCCTGCTCTGACAGACCTGAACCTCTAATCCATGTTTCTGGTATGAGCAATACCCACCCTCTGCCACCTACATGAACCTGCTTTTGATTTTGATCCCTTTTCCAGAGGGCTCAGACTTCTTTCTGCCCTACAGACAAGGCCAGCATCACCATCCGGACCATCTTCAGCATCATCTCTAACACGATAAACCAGGTCCACTCTAGTTCAAAGGCCAGCTATTCACTAGGGGCTGGGGTCTAGACTCCAGGGTACAAGGAAAGAGGGCTGGGGCCTGGAGTCTAGAGTCCAGTAGAGAGGACTGGGATGTAGACTCCAGAGTCTTAGGGAAGAAGGTTGGGATATAGGCTCCTGGGTCAGAAGAAGAATGGCTGAAAGACAAGATCCCCAAATCTTGTATTTCCCCTGGTCCTGAACACACCCACCCCATCCATGTACAGGCCAACAAATCTGATTCTGAGGAAGACACAAGCCAGGGTCGTCTAATTGAGACTCCTTCAAAGTGCATCTCTCAGGATGACGCTGGTTTACCTGTCACGGTCTCCTCTAATCACCTGGACACCCTCCTGTGGGCACAAAGCCTTGAAGATCTCATAAATCCTGAATACACCACACTATCTTCCTTGACCACATCTTACCCACCTGACTTCTGCATCTTTCCGTCCAATCCCTCCTTTCCGAAGTTCAAAGACAAGGCCAGACCCACAGGCTCAAAGAAACATGTGAGCCCACTATCTTCACACAAAGCTGCATCTGTCCCCAGCGAATCAAGGAAAATGCCATTCATTTTGGACCAGTCTAATAAGGTGCCAGCTAAGTCTGCTCCAGCTCAGATGGCCTCAGCCCTTCCCACTCCGTCTCGGAAGACCCCAACTGCACTGTGGTCAAGAGGGAAGGCTTCAGCTGCACCTGGCCATTTCTATAAGTCTCAGCCCTCTGTTTCCCAGAAGACCCCAACCATCCCTGGGCACCCCTGGAAACCTCAAGTTACAACTGCCCCAACCCAGAAAACTTTAACACCAAATCAGAAGCTTCTACAAGCACCTGCACATTCCCAGAAAGCCATGCACCCCAAAAAGGACCATCTACTTGTCAATACCCCATCTCAGAAGGATCCAACTGCCCCGTACCAGAAAGCTCTCAACTCATGGGCAAAGGCCCCTGGGGATCCCAGGACGATACAGGGAGGAGATGTTCTTGAGAGAAAGACTGAAGGGAAACAGGAACCTGTGCTGTTAGTGGGAGAGAAGAATACAACAGTGGTAGATGTGAGGGCCCAGACCAGGCCCCTGCATCTGCCCTTTGCCACTACCAAGAAGCAGTCCAAGGAGATCTTGATCAGCAAAACCCAAGAGGCCTTGAAGGGCAGGGACAAGTTAGAAGACAGGGCCCACAAGATGGAGGAGGTGACAACTGTGAGCTTGCCGGATCTAAAGTCCAAGGATACAGAGACGCAGAAGTGGGTCTTGACTGAGGAGAAAGCTGTTGAGAGTGCCTACACAGAGGTCAATAGGCCCTTCTCTGCAGAGGGGCTCGCCCTCGCCAAGATGAAGATCCTGGCCAACTCCAAACACCAGCAACAGAAGCCAGCTACCATCTCTCTGCCCTCCTCATTTTCTATGACTTCCCATGTGTCTTCCATGTCCGTGTTGGCCAGTTTGCCCTTTAACACCAGGCAGACGACCTTTCCAGATGGATCACAAGTAGTGGTCATAGAACAATCAGGGTCCCATACTAAAGTGAACAAGGAGAACACACAGCACCAGATGGAGAGGAAGCCTGCAGAGGACTTGCCAGGTACTTTCCAGAAACCCGTAAGTGAATTGTCAGACTTCCATGTCTGTTTTTGAAAGCTTAAAGATTCCTCTGTTTCTCACCACTGGGCCTATCTTAGGTTTGGACGATATGTCCAAACATCCAATGACATCCTTGACCTACACAATATCCCCCACCTCTGAGACAGAGACCTAAGCCAAGGTGCCCCAAGAGTCTGCAGTAAAACACCAAGGACTCTGGGGCTGGTGAGATGGCTCGGCAGGTAAGAGCACCCGACTGCTCTTCCGAAGGTGATAAGTTCAAATCTCAGCATCCACATGGTGGCTCACAACCATCTGTATCGGGATCTGGCGCCCTCTTCTGGAGTGTCTGAAGACAGCTACAGTGTACTTACATATAATAAATAAAATAAAATCTTTAAAAAAAAAAAAAAAACACCAAGGACTCAAGACACAATCACAGCATCATCCTTTGGTGGTGACAGGGTCAACCTCAGAAATTCTCCTTCCTGTCATCTTGCGAATGGAGAATAAGGGAAAAACGGCCACAAAAGGTGAGGTGCCAGTGAAGGAATTTGGTGCCCATCATACTCAGGTATTTAGGAAGAGTGGTTGGCATCCACTCTGGGACGGGGGGTGGAAATGCTGGGGAGAGAAGCAGGTTCTCAGGATTGCATTCAAGGCATTTTGTATGCTAACTACAGACCTTAACGCTGAGCCAACCCTTGACTGCTAACTGCAGACCTTAATCATGAGCCAACCCACATCACTAGACATGGAATAGGTATGAGGTGTTGGTTGTGAGGCAGATCAGATCAGATCACTCTAAGCAGTGGGGGTACAACCCCCAACCATGAGGCTGGCAGAAGCAGGAGTTGCTGCTTGGCACCTAGTGGCTAGGCATAAAGCATGTTGCTAAACATTTACAAGGCAGAGGGTAGACCCCATTACAGCACAGTGGCTTAAGATGGCCTCAACCTCAGAGCTGGGGATCATTTGTGTAAAGACATGAAAAAGAGGGCTCAGATGGCAGGGTACTAACCTAGCATGTACAAAGCCCTGGGCTTGAACTGGCCAACACTGAATGGAACTAGTAGCCACTGGATGTGTATGGGGGTGTGGTGTGTGCCAGAGTCACACAGAAACTGCAGACAAGTTAAGGACTTTGGCTTTGAGCAAGCTGAAGGGTTGGGACCAGAAGAACAGTTGGAGCTGATTTCCAGAATCCAGAATGTGTGTGTGTGTGTGTGTGATGGCAGAGTATAGTTGTGCCACCCAGGAGATGATGGTAGCCTGGACAAGAGAGTGTGGAGAAGCCTTGGACTCCTCTGGCACTTTGAAGGGTAACAGGATGCCTTGTCGATCATGCTTGTGATTCTTCAAGAGTCACTCATTAGTCACTTTTCTCCACACTGTGACAAAATTCGGGACAAAGGGAGGAAATGGTTCATTCTAGTGCACAGTTGGAGGGGACAATCCATGCACTTACTTCTCTGTGTGTTGCTGGTGACTGTATGAGTGTGTGCTGGCCTGTGTGTGCACATGTGGAAGACAGAAGTCAACTCCAGGTGTCTTCTTCTGTGATATTTCCCTTTATTCTTTGAGACAGTCTCTCACTGAATTTAGAGCTTGCTGCTTAGGGCTGGAATTGTGCTGGGCTTACAGGACTGGGCCAACATCCCTGGGTTCTAGAGTCCCAAAGTCATATCCTCTGGTTTTCTTTTTTTAAAAGTATTTATTATTATATGTAAGTACACTGTAGCTGTCTTCAGACACCCCAGAAGAGAGCATCAGATCTCATTACAGATGGTTTTGAGCCACCATGTGGTTGGTGGGATTTGAACTTAGGACCTTCAGAAGAGCAGTCAGTGGTCTTACCCACTGAGCCATCTCTCCAGCCCCTCTGGTTTTCATTACAGACAGTTTATCCACTGTGCCATCTCCTCAGTCCTGGTTTCTCATTTTATTCATTCTGGCCCCAAGACTGCGGAAAGGGCCACCCACATTTAGATGGCTTTCCCACCTCAATTATCCCCAGAAGTTTGTCTCCTGGATGATTCTTGATCATGTCAGGTTGACAATATTAACCACCTGCGATGATGAGAGTTGCTGGGATGTTTAGAGGTGCAGAGACCCTCAGAACCACAGCAGTGGGGCAAGACAGAGAAAGAAGGGCTCAGGGGGTGGTTCTGAGATGATGGGGGAGAATTGTGAGCCCACGATTCGGGGGAAGTGATTTGGGAGGAGTTACCAGCCTGTGAGAACTGTGGGGGCAGAGGAGGTTTTCAGCAAGGAAATATGAAGAAGAGGCCAAGGGATTGGGGATATAGCTCCCTTAATGGAGTGCTTGCTTGCCTAGTAGGCAGGCAGGAGGCCCCTGGATTTGATCCTGGCACCAAATAGAACTGGGTGTGACAGTTGACAGCTTTAGACCTAGCACTTGGGAGGTGAAGGCATGAGGATTCAGGGTCACCTTTGGCTATGTATCAATGTCAAGGCCAGCCTGGACTATAAAGTGACCCTATCTCAAACTACTAAGAGCCCCTGAGATGGCTCAGAGGAAGAAATGCTTGTCCCCAAGACTGATGGCCTGAGCACCATTCTTGGGACCTGTAAGAGTGAGCAAACTGCCACAGTTGTCCTTGGCTCTCCACAAGCACCTATGGCACACCACGCCTCTTCCCCTCTAATGCCAGCACTTGGGAAGCAGAAGAAGGTGGCTCACTAAGTCTGAGACCATTCTGCTCTACAGAACTAGTTCCAAGCCAGCCAATTTCCAGGCCATTGTGAGACCTTGCCTGGGGAGGGGGGAACAAAGTAAAAATATACCAAGAGAAAGGAACAGACCCCCCGAAGCCAACCAAATAAATATGTCTATGAAATGTCCAGATATCCATGGAGACAGATAGTAGATGATGGTTTAAAAGAATTTACAGATGGAGGAATGGGGAATTACTACTAATGTGTTGGGAGGGGGGAGGTGAGATCAAAAGGTCTTGGAACTAGAAAGGTATGGTAACTATACTGGCTGCTTTTTAAGGCCTAAGTAAACACTGTAGATGTATATATTTCTACACTCTTGGGTACCTTTCTTTCTGCTAGTCTCCTAAAACATTCTCTCTCTCTCTCTTCCCGCAGTAAACAGCAACCCAAGGATTTAAGATAACATAATGCAGGAGACTCGATCTGTCAGCAAATTGTCAAGAAGCCCAATGAGGCCAGGTACCCCTGAGATCCGGAAGACCCGGACATAAAGGAGTGGGTGTCAGGGGCCAGGAGAAATATCCCTTTTCCTCCTTCCCTCACAGGCCAGCAGGGTGCTGTGTACCCCGACTGTAAGGCGCAGAGTGCTGAGAACACCGAGTGTGGTCGCGGAGGAGGGAGGGGGATGGGATCCTCCTTCTCCCATAGAGACCAGAGCTAGATATAAGTTTATATTATTGGTGAGGATGGGGTGGGGTAGAGGGAGAAGCTCAACTTTAGGTATTAAAAGTCCTAGTCTGAGACCCAAAGCCCTGTCTTTGTGCTGTTAAGTGTATGCGCTCTTGTGTGCGGGTCTCCCAAGGGGACTGCCTACAAGAACCAAGGGGAGGGGCCTCCACTGATCCCACCCCCGCATTACAGACAGCTCCTATTGGCTGGGACTCCCGGGGGCCAGCCAATCCGGCCTGAGGGTCGTATTTTTTCTCCTGTGCTCTTGGGACCAGCCCTCATTCTCAAGCTAAAGGCACCGTTGGATTCTGCAGCCCTCGTGTTTCAGCTACGTTGGCCCACTTCAGTCTGGTAAGGACAGGGTGGGTGGTGTTTAGAGTGAACCAGGAGCTGGGGAAGGTGGAAGCACGAGGCGCCCTCTAGGCCCCACGGAGCCCTGCGCCCCTTCCTGCAGGAATTGCTACTTGGATGTTGGGTGTTCAAGCCCAGAAGCCCCCTCCGGGCCAATGGACAACTCCGCCCTTTGATCCGCGCTTCCCTAACCAGAACCAGACGCGTAACTGCTACCAGAATTTTCTGGGTGAGACCAGTTGAGCCAAATTAGAGGGGCGGCCCCCACCTGGAGACCGTCGGAGACCGTTGGAATGGGAGGCTGGGCCGCGGCTTGGAGGGGTGGGGCCTATACCAAAGTGGGTGGGGCTGAGCCATGGAGGGGCGGGGCCTGGAATGGAGGGAGGCAGCCGGTCTGAAAGGATTAAGTTTGCCGCGTGGGGTGAAATGTTTTGAGCCAGAAGGGATGGAGCCTTGTCTGTAAAGGGCAAGACCAGGACTGAGGGGGCGAGTTCAAGAAAAAAAGGAGCGGGACTTGAGGTGAAGGGAGGCACCTGATCTGGAGCCAGCTGGAACTGAGCCCTGGAGGGGAAAGGTGAGGCAGACAACCAGAAGGTGATGGAGCTCAGTCAAGGAGGGAGTTTGGGGGCTGGAATGGGAAGGAGGAACCCGATTGGTTAAAAAAGGTGAGACTGTCCTGGAAGGGCTGGGCATGATAGGTAGGGTGGGACCTAGGTCTAGAGGGGAGGAGCGTGGCCTGTTCTTGACTGTGCTTGGCTTGTCTCGCGACCCCCACCCCAGGCACTCTGCAGACTACCACCGGTGTGTGAAGACCATGAGTCGTCGCGGAAAGAGCACACAACCCTGCGAGTACTATTATCGTGTATTCCGTTCACTGTGTCCCATCAGCTGGGTGAGAGGGCGGAGAGGGGTTGGTGGAAAGGGTAGTGGCTTCAGACTCAGGCTGAGCAGCCGCCGGGGTCCCTCTGCCACTGCAGGTGCAGCGCTGGAATGAGCAGATCAAGCAGGGAACTTTCCCGGGCAAAATCTGACCTTGCACTTGAGGGCTGCTCCCCTGGCGGCATGGCATCAACCCCTAGTGACAGCTGTCCTTTCATCAAGCCCCAGCCTGGGTCGCCTCCTCCCTCCACTTTATCTTTGTGTCACAAATAAAGTTATTGTGCTGCTAATATTTGTTTCTTTTCTTGTTTTGTTTCCTGTGTTTGAGAACAGGGTATCTCATGATAATCTGGGAACTTAACTGATGGACTAGATGGCTGGGTCCTCCCGTTTCTGACTCCCCAGCACTGGCGATACAGCCAGCCATGGGCCACTGCACCAGGCTTTTTGCATGTATGTTGGGGATCCATGCATACATGGTGACTACTTACTGGCTGAGCCTCTGAATACTGCTTCTTTGGACCATGGGGGCAAGAAGGATTGCAGCTCTGTGAATTAAGGCAGTCATAATTCCCAGACAGGTAGGAAGATAGAACTAAGCTGAGAGGCTCTTGTGTTTTGCTTCTGATCATGAAATCAAGATCTCAACATTGAAGGTAGCCTGTGCCTTTAGTATAGCTCTCCAAAGGCAGACACATGGGAATCTCTGTGAATTTGAAGCTAGCCTGGTCTCCATAGTGAGTTCAAAGCTAACCAAGGCTACATTACACAGTGAAATTCTGGCAAAATACCATCCCTAAAAAGCCAACAAAACATTCCTTAAAAACAACAACAACATAAAAACAAAACAAAACAACAACAACACCTTCTCCAGCTACAGGGCTCCACTGTGTCCTGTCTCTCAGTTGCCACACTTGCCTGCTACCAGTCTTCAAATGTCCACCTCTCCGCTTCCCCCCATCCTGTCTGGGCCATGTGGGCTGTTACACCCTTACCCATGCAGTCTCTGGTCCTGAGGCATCTTCATCCCATGTCGCAGTAGTGTTCCACAGTAGTGTTCTGTTATTCCCCAACTCCTCTGCTTTGACACTGTACTGGCTGGTTTTGTGTCAACATGACACAGCTGGAGTTATCACAGAGAAAGGAGCTTCAGTTGAGGAAGAGATCCAGCTGTAAGTTCCATTTTCTCAATTAGTGATCAAGGGAGAAAGGCCCCTTGTGGGTGGGACCATCTCTGGGCTGGTAGCCTTGGGTTCTATAAGAGAGCAGGCTGAGCAAGCCAGGGGAAGCAAGCCAGTAAAGAACATCCCTCCATAACCTCTGAATCAGCTCCTGCTTCCTGACCTGCTTGAGTTCCAGTCCTGACTTTCTTTGGTGATAACAGCAATGTGGAAGTGTAAGCTGAACAAACCCTTTCCTCAGCCGGGCGTGGTGGCACACGCCTTTAGTCCCAGCACTTGGGAGGCAGAGGCAGGCAGATTTCTGAGTTCGAGGCCAGCCTGGTCTACAAAGTGAGTTCCAGGACAGCCAGAGCTACACAGAGAAACCCTGTCTCAAAGCCAAAAACCAAAAAACCCCTTTCCTCCCCAACTGCTTCTTGACCTTGATATTTGTGCAGGAATAAAAACACTAACACTTTATCAGCTTTTCATCATGCTGTGCCTTTACTGGTCCCATGTCCCTCTAAAAACATGTTGTCCCCACAGTAAGAGCCCTGTTGTCCCAACAAGGCCACAGAGACTTGCCCAACCATCAGGAACCTTGAAACCTGGCACATCTGATTATATTAATTTTAAAAATGCATATGAATAAAATACTCATGTACACACACACACATACATACTTTGAACACCTGGTACCCATGGAAGCCAGAAGAGAGCCTTAGATCTCACAACTTACAGCAGTAGATGCTCTAACTGAGCCATCTCTCCAGCATCCTGCCCCCTTTGATTTCTAATGCAGGCCTACCCTGTGCTCATGTGGAGCTATCTGTCCCCTTGTTCATACATGTTTCTTCTACTGACCCCTTTAGCACACTCATACTTCTGTCTGAGTTATTCTTTCTTCCCATCTTTTCCAATCAACAGCCAGTCATACTGCTTCCAGATGCTCCCAAACAGGAGTGACACCATTTTATGGATGAGTCTATGTAGCCTTTGAACCAAAGAGATCACCCATGTCTGCCTCCTTCATACTGGAATTAAAAGTGTGTACCACCACCACCACCCTGTCCTGATAACTCCCAGACATCCCCCCTTTATTTATTTATTTATTTATTGGTTTTTTTGAGATAGGGTTTCTCTGTGTAGCCCTGGCTGTCCTGGAACTCACTCTGTAGACCAGGCTGGCCTCGAACTCAGAAATCTGCCTTCCTCTGCCTCCCAAGTGCGCACCACCACTGCTCAGCTCTGGACCCCTTTTTAAAAATGTGTGAGTGAGTGGGTGGGTGGACACTGGTGGGAGGTAGCCAGAAGAGGACATCAGATGCCCTAGGGCTGGAGTTACTAGAACCGTGTGTAGCCTAATGCCAGATCCTTTGGAAGAACAGCAAACACTCTTAACCACTGAGCCTGTTTGTTTATTGTTCTGAGATAGTCTCTTGTAGCCACAATAGTGTCGAACTGTTAATCCTCCTGACTCTGTCTATCTTCCAAGTGTTGGGATGATAGCCTCCAAGCCCAGTACTAGTAATCCTAATAGAGCCAAAGGCCTCTAGCTGGCTGTGCTGGCATCTGCTGTTACCCAAAGCTATCAGCCTCCCAGCTAGACCTGAAGTAATCAGACTCTGTCTTAAAAGGCCTCAGGTTAAATGACTACATTTAACTCCCAGGTTCAAAGATAGCTTGATTGATTATGCAAGTCATCTTCCCAAGTGACCAACCCAGACTTGGTTATCAGAAGCAGGATAGGAGGGCAGGCTGAGCTGTTAGGACTGGCTGGTCCCACCCTTGATGACCTGTCTACCACCTACCCCATGGGCTGCTCACCACCCATCAAGGCACACCCCAGATGGCCTGGGATGACTACATCTAGACCTTGGCCTCAGAGCTGTCTAACCACAACCTGAGAGGGAGGGGCAGGGTGGAAGTACAGGGTAATGACAAGGCTTCAGGAAGATACTGGTCACTCACCATCCTGACAGTGCTGTTGCTGATAGAACAGCAGCTGATCAGAAGGCACCATCAGGGGAAGGAGACATAATAACATCACCCAGTTAGGTGTCTGGAGTACAGGATGATCAGTTGGGAACCCATCTTCTGTCCTACCCAGAGTAGGTCTAAGTGCACAGAGTACATGTTCTCCAATGTCCATCCCCTCCTCTACCTCCTCTCCTCCTCAGGTCCATAATCCCCCCTTGTCATTGTTACTTGACTACTTCCTGTCTCTTTCCAACATGTTTTAAGGCCAGACTGGCATCAAGTTTTCCATGTAGAGACGGCTGGCTTCAAACTCACAGAGAGTCACCTACCTACCTCTCTCTCCCAAATGCTGGGATTAAATGTGTGTGCGGCCACTGCCCGTCCATTCCGGCCCATTCTTATAATCCTGGCCAACTTTGCCTGTGCTTGTCCTACACAAGGAGCCAGATCACAGCTTGCCCGTTGGCCTCCACTTGGACTACTTGCCTCCACCACAGCTCTCTAGCCACCCCCCACCCACCCCCCAGCTAGTGTTTTCCCACCTACATTGAGTCAGTTTCTCATGATCCCAGGGCCTCTGCTGCTTAGAGGATTTGAGAACACCTGCTCTGTTTTCCTCTTCCCTCCAGCTCTGTAGTCCCTCAGAACTGTTTCTCCCGGGACTTCGGTGGGTTTCGTGTGCTTCCCGGGCTCTGCTGGGTTTCGTGTGCTTCCCGGACTCTGCTGGGTTTTGTGTGCTTCCCGGGCTCTGCTGGGTTTCGTGTGCTTCCTGGGCAGAGGTTCTGCTGTCTCCATGCTTTGTCCTGTCCATCTTCAAGACCTTACCTCACTTGTAACACTGGCTCTCCTCGTAGGATGCCATCAGATCAAGCTCCAAGGTCCTCCAAAGGGGAGAAAGCAGGTAGGGAAGCCCCACTGAGGCAGCACCAGTTTCCATGCTGGCTCTTTTCTTTTTTTTTTTTTCCCCCTAGTTCCGGTCAACCCGCTCGCTCTGCTCGACCCCGCTCGCTCCGGCCAGCCCCACTTGCTCCCGGCCGCCCCCGTACGGCCCCCGCTTGTTCCAGCCAGCCCCGCTCGCTCCGATCGGCTCCGCTTGCTCCGGTTTGGCCCCGCTCGTTCCGGCCATCCCCGTTCGGCCCCACTCGCTCTGGCCCTGCTAGCTCCGGCGTCCCCGCTTGCTCCAGCCGTCCCCGTTCGGCTCCGCTTGCTCCGGACAGCCTGGCTTGCTCCCGTTGGTCTCTCTGGTCCAAGGGTTCATTTCTTATTATTCTTCATAAGTACGCTGTAGCTGACTTCAGACGCACCAGAGGAGGGCGTCAGATCTTGTTACGGGTGGTTGTAAGCCACCATGTGGTTGCTGGGATTTGAACTCATCACCTTCGGAAGAGCAGTCGGGTGCTCTAACCTGCTGAGCCATCTCTCCAGCCCCGCTGGCTCTTTTCTTTCTCGGTTCTTTCTTCTTTTCTGGTATGAAGGATCAAATTTAGGGCTTGGCACCTGCCTACCACTGAACTCTGCCCCCAGCTTGTCTTACTCCTATCTATCGCACAGTAGGGAGGCTTGAGGACAACTGGGTTACAAGAGGTTTCCTCCACCCCTCAGCAGGGCTGAGCTGCTTGGCCCCATTTATACCGCCCCCCCAAACTGCTCCTGAATAAGCTCACCCCAAGTGCAGCTTTTTTTTTGTTTTGTTTTGCTTTTGACAGTTCTACTATGTAGCCTTGGCTGGCCTGGAACTCCCTGTGTAGATCAGGCTAGCCTTGAACTCACATAGATCTGTCTGCTTCTGCCTCTTAAGTGTTGGGATCAAAAGGGGTGTCACCACACCAGGCCCTGCTCTAGATCTGGTTGAGAAGTGACAAGTCCCTGTATGGCCTCAGGCAAGTCACTCTGTTTCCGGGTCACCAGTTATTGGTTATCTCCTCAGTTCCCCACAGCAGAGAATGCATTTGGTCATGTCCTATAAGCACTGTTTGGGTAGTTACAGGGCTTTATCTTAGTCCAGCAGTCCCCAGAACCCACTGCCCTCTCCCTTCTTAAGGCATATCAGGATAGTTGTCAGTCTCGCAGGCATGCCACCTCATCTTCCTAGCCAAGCTGAGATTTCACCCTCCAACTTGACATCCCATAAAAACATAAAAACTCCTAAGGACTTAACAATATTTTAATAAAAAGTTCAAGTTCTTCCAATCTCCCATCATCCTCCATTCTGGTGTGGGAGGAGAGGAAGCCTCCCCTACACCCCAGTAGCACCAGGATAGCACCGTAAAAAAGATGAGGTCACACCTGGCCTCCCTGAGACCCATGGGGCAGAGCCAAGGATGTGCCCCTGGGTACCACCCACCTCATCTGACCACCCCTACCTCCATCAACTGAAGAGCTGAGAGCCAACTCACTCCCCACTGTGGGAGCAGCTCGGAGAAGGCAAACCCCCAAGTCAATTCCACCCCAAGGCCTGGCCTTCTGGAGAGTCGCCATGGAGTGGACCCCCCCCCCCACACACACACCCTTATGGCTTTGCTCCCTGGGAGGAAAAGGCTGAGGGAGGAGGGTGACTCCTACAGTCCTGAGGTGGGGACAGGGATGGGGACATCAAATGGCCAGGGCTCTCTGCTTGGTTGGGGCTGGCTCAGGGGTCAGCAATCATAGAACAACAAGGATCAGCTCTCTAGGGATGTCCCAAACAACACACTCCCAGGATCAGACCTGGGTCAGCTCTCTCCTTCCCTTTTGGAGGGCTCCAAGATAGAGACTGCACTTCATTCTGGGCTCCCTGTAAGCAGCCTATCATGGCTCACTACTATTGATGTCCAGATCAATAGAACCATGACTGACCACTAGCCGGAGGCGCTTAGGTGGGCAGAAAGGAGCAAAGGCAAGGGCCTGCTTAGGGATGAAGTCAGGAGTTGGGGGGACAGGACCTGGGTTCCCAGCAGGGGCAGGAGCAGCTGGTAGGACTGGGGCTAGGCGGTTAAGTTCCACACGCACCACAGAAGGTAGCCCATAGCGCCAGGCCCAGTACCAGTCCTGTTGTGGGGTCCAGCGAGTCTGGGGAAGCAGGTGTAGGGTCACCATGGCCTCGGCCCGTAGCTGGCAGTGGGGACCACAGCCTCCCCATCGGTGTAGGGGGACACAGGCAGTGCGGAGGACAGGGGACAATGAAGCCTGGCGGATCCTGGGGCGACGGCGGCGGCGCTTCCTGGGATGTACTGTGGGCTGGGGCTGAGGCACCCTCTGGAGCCAGAGGGGCAGGTAGTCCACGTGGGGCCTGGCAGGCAGCAGGCATGAGGGCTGGCAGGCAGCTGTGGAGGTCAGAGGATACAGAAAAAGTGAAAGCCTGTCAACAGGACCTGTGCCACTCTTCCTCTGGACAGGTCAGAAAAAGTGACCCAAAGGCTAGAGAACAGGCGTGCTCACCACAGAATGGGTCAGGGCGCAGTGGGGACAGGTGGGAGCAGGCCCACAGGCTTATCAGGCTCTGCTGGCTGCTGACCAAACCCTGCTGCAGACGCCTCTTTGTTTCTCGGAGCTCATACTTGTCCAGGGGCTTTGGCTGCAGCTCAGGCTCCCTGGGCTGAAGTTTGAAAGCTCCCTCGCCTTTCCTGCAGGAACAGAAAAGGGCAAAGGCAGATGCTGGACGTGACACATTTTAGGGTGAACCCTGAGGATGCACCGCAGCCCAGCAACCCTTGACCTCCCAGGGCAGGTTGTCACACCCTGCCCACGTGGTCCGTGCCTACCTCTCACAGGTATAGCATTCACAGTGCTCATTCTTCTCGCCGAAGAAGCCCTCGCCATAGAAGCAAGTCACTTCATCCCCTGGCTCAATGTCCCGTAGCACCTTCACACAGGCAGTATTCCCATCTGAGGGCACAAACTGAGGCCATGCCCCCTCAGCACCCTAGCCTGGAGCGCAGGGCAGGAACTGTCCAGCTCCACAACCTGGCCAGGCACCCAGGTCCAAGGGTTCTGTAATGAGTGACTCCACCATTTATTGTTAGCTACCCTGGCTGGAGCCTGTTCTCCACAGAGCCCCTTAAGAGCCTGCCTTCTGTGTCTACCCCTCCCTGTCAGCCAGTGAGCTAACCTGACCTCCAGGAGGGATGCAGTGCCACTTTGTGCTCTTCCTCTGACTTGTGGACAAGTACCAAGCTCTGCCCCTCAGACCTACCCTGTGCCCCCAGCAGAGTCCCCCAAGAGCCACTGCTCTTTGCCATTCTGCCTCTGTGGCTACTTCCCATTCTCCCAAGGCTTGTGTCCACAGCCAGATTCCCCTGTCCTCCAGCCTGGCATTTAGGATCACTCATCCCGAGGCTACCCTATAGACTCCTCATTTTTTTTTTTTTTTTTTTTTTTGAGACAGGGTTTCTCTGTGTAGCCCTCGCTGTCCTGGAACTCACTCTGTAGACCAGGCTGGCCTTGAACTCACAAATCCGCCTGCCTCTGCCTCCCGAGTGCTGGGATTAAAGGCAGGCACCACCACTGCCTGGCAACTCCTCATTCTTATTTCTCTCCCATATCTGCATCGACCTCTGCACTCCCTATCTGGGAAGGAACATGGTCACCATCTAGCTATCTAGCCAGCCAGCGACTCAAACCAGATACCCAAAGTGATCCTTGCCTGAAGTCCTCCAGGCCAACTGGCCGTGCCTAAGCGTAGCATCTCCGAGATCCTTCTCCTCTCATCCTGCTGCTCTCCCTTGAGGTGGTCCTCCCCACCTGCCAATCTCCTCATGGCCACCCTCACTCTGTACACCTCTTCCCTTTCCACTGAGCCTCCTACACACTGCTGCCCTAGCCATCTAGAAACCAAGCCTCTCATTATGCTGCTAGAAGGAGAGTCGACTAAGTTTAGTAGTCAGATTGCCATCATCTTCGGTTATGGGCTGCCTCATCATAGACCGAGCCACAGGGTGTGAAGGCTTGCCCTCCTGTGCCTCTGGTGTTCTTCAGCATGTAGGAAAACTCTGCTGCTCCAGAGCCTGCCAACTCCAGACCACTGTACCCAGTAAGCAAGCTGTTGACTGTGCCTGGTGCCCTCTCCTTTCTGTCCCACTCAGTGTCTGCATGCAAGGTAGAGGGCCTAGTGGGGGGGGGGGGGCTGTGTGTCATTCATCCCAAGAGCCCTTGTCACATGGAACAGGTCTTGTATGTTCTCAAGTATCCACCACCTGACCTCAACAACAGTCTTAGCGGGCGTCAACAGGCGAAACCTAAGACCTGGCCATACAGCTGTAACTCTTTCCAGTTCTAAGTCAGGAAGCTGAACTTTGGCCCTTACTCATGCCATGGGTGCTCCCACAGAGGGCCAGAGGTCTGTGTCCTGACAGAACACAAATGGGAGGCTTCCAGGGGACTCCCCTTACATTCTATCATTATTATTATATTTCTTGGTTATACACACACACTTATTTTTATTTTATGGTCATTGGTGTTTTGCCTGCATGTATGTTTGTGAGAGGGTATAAGAAGCCCTTGACTGCCGGACGTGGTGGTGCACGCCTTTAATCCCAGCACTTGGGAGGCAGAGGCAGAGGCAGGTAGATTTCTGAGTTTGAGGCCAGCCTGGTCTACAGAGTGAGTTCCAGGATAGCCAGGGCTATACAGAGAAACCCTGTCTTGAAACAAAACAAAACAAAACAAAAAACAAAACAAAACAACAAAACCCCCCAAACAAGAAGCCTTTGACCTAGACCTACACACAGGTGTGAACGGCCACATGGGTGCTGGGAATTGAACCCAGGTCCTCTGGAAGAGCAGCCAGTGAGTACTGGCCCCCTTTTTAGTTTTTTGAAGACAGGACCTTGTTACTATATAGTCTTGGGTGACCCAAAGCTCAATGTGCAGACCAAGCTGGCCTCCAACTTGTAGCAATTCTCCTGCCTCTGTCTCCAAACACCTATGTCATAGGTTACAAGGCAGGGTACTCAACTAAAACTCTGTTATTGTTCTTGTTGGTCCTGTGGGTTGATCTCAGGTCGCTCATGTGCTAGGAAAGAGCACTACCACTAAACTACTTCCTGTTTTGTTTCTGTGGTACTAACTCAGGGTCTCACACACACTAAGCAAGCACCCCGCCCTGAGCTGCATCCCTAGCCCTTTTAAAATAAAGTTTCACTCAAGTTACCAAGATTAACCTAGAACTTAGAATTTTCCTGCTTTGGTCTCCCAAGATGCATGACAAGACAATATCATACCCACTGGACCCCCCAAGCTCTCTGTCACATGTTCAGCCCAGTCACCTCCCCCTCCCTTACTTTGTCCTTCCACCCACAGTTTCTTAGTAGAAGTCCTTGGCCTCCCGGAATTTCTTGGCTTCTCCCCTGCCCCTGCCTTCAAAGCTGCCTGGTGAGATCAGCCACCTGCTAATCTGTCTCCCCATAACACCGGTGCCTCCATTTCAGTCGGTAACCCAGGCTCTGCCACAACTGATGCCCCTTCTTCCCTGCCTGATGCCTTCCCGTGCTGCCCACCCTAGGTGCCCATGCTGCCCACCCTAGGTGCCCGGGCTGCCCACCCTAGATTCTGCTACCAACTAGGAGGGACTCCAAAGGATAGGAAATCGCCTTGTCAGGTGGAAGAGTCCAAAACCAGCCCTCCCTCAGTTTTGATTCCCACAAGCCAGCCCTTTTCACACTCTGAAGGTCTCACCTTACAGTTGGGTTTGCAGTCTGCCGCCATTGGGTGGACAACAGAGAGAAGAGAAAGAGAAAGCATGAGCAAGTGAGGGCAGCCCCTCTCCCTGTCCGATGCACTCTCCTGCCTCCCCACCCCACCCCCCAGCATCCATCCCCTCTCCAGCCTTGCTCTCACCATGGTTGATGAAGGCAGCTGGGCCAAGCCACAGCTGGGCACTCCTTTTTCGGGTGGAGTACATGATGCTGAAGTCGTTCTCCCCGGTCCTAAGCAGGTGTTCATCCTCTTCACGCAGCTCTGCAATGCAGCCCACCAGCAGCTCCAGCTTGTCATTCTTCTTCCTGCCGAGAGGCTAGGCTTTAGGGCTCTGAGCGATGCCTCCCAGTCTTGGCTGGGGAAGCACCCTAAAAACAGCAGCTCTGAGGCACAGGGCCAGCCGCTGTCTCCTCCATTCATTCTCTCTCAAATCCACTAGGTCGCCCTGTGTCGCTAACCCCACTTCCCCTGGGTCCTACCTCATCCAGAGGGACTGGGTCTCTGCTCCCAGCAGCCCCCTTACCAAGCACGAGTAGACACAATCTTGGCCCCATTGGTCTCCATGGAGTAGCGGGTGCAGGGCAGAATGGTGAAGCCACTCTCAGGCAGGAAGGCGCGGAGGTAGCAGAAAATCTGAGAGAAGAGTGGGGGAGGGCAGGAAGATGAGCAGGGCCAACAACAGGGGCCTCTTTCTCTTGGACCAGGTCTACTTTGTCACTGACTGTGTGGCCTGGGTCATCTCTGGGTCTAGGTGTCCTCATCTGTCAAAGGAAGAGTAGGGTGGACTCATCTCAGCTCACCAGCCCCCAATTTTCTTCTAGGCTTTTGAGCCTTCCTTGCAGGCTATCCCCAGCAGCAAGGCAGTCTTGGGCCTGGGGGCTCTAGACTCTCTAGCTCTCCTGAGAGCTCTAAAATCTGCCAGCTAAATGGAGAGAGTACAGTGCAGGGCCGGCTGGGGCACGGGCTTCCTCACGTGGGTCTTGAGAGCAGCCTCCTGCCGAGGGGCACGGCTCTGGAAGTAGTGGGCCATCCAGCCTCCTAGTGTCAGGGCCCGGAATGCAGCCTCCAGGTCCCGTTGCCTTAGGAAAGCTTCCAGTGCTGAACGAAGATGGTGTTGTCGTCGCAAGGTGGGCACAGGACTGGAAAAAAGGGTATGCCTGGGTTCCAGGGACTTCCAGACCTCCTGGCCCTCACCCGAAACTTCAGGGAGACCAGGCTGAGAGTTATAAAAACGTAAGAGAAAGGGTCCAGGACCCATTCCCCCCAAGTTCTCCCTCACCTGACATTCATCTTATGGGTGCGGAAGCCGAGGTAGGGGTCAAGAACAAGGCTGGTGGCCAGGTCATCATTCTCACACAGTTCTCGGGCCGTCACTCGCTCAGGCCCCATGGTGCTCTAAAAACCATGCTACTCTGGCGCAGAGTATGGATGTGCCGCTCAGGCGCTGCATGGGGTGTCTGTGGGCCCCAGAGCCTACTTATCTGCAGGAGAGCACGGGGAAAGCAGTATTGACTTCACGGGGCTCTAGGCAAGAATGACACCCAACAGGTACTTTCCAGTGAGGAAACCCTAATACTGTGCAGTATTTCCCTCCCCGCTTGCAAAACAGATGCATGTCCCCCAATCACACACACTACCTTCCCAGGACATGTACACTTTCACAGATGTCAGCACACACAAAAAAGACCACTTTGCCAAGTGCAAAGTGTAGGAGACAGGTCCCTGTGTACTCAGAGGGAAGGAAGATTAATTGGCCGTCTGAGATAACTCCAAAGGCTTAGCATGGCAGGAGAGAGTTGGGATAGCTGGGCTCTCTCATCAAGGGAAAGGGGAAAACCCGAACTCCACGCTTTGAGCTTCTTGCCTGCCTTTG
Organism: Mus minutoides; assembly: GCA_902729485.2. NCBI lineage: Eukaryota > Metazoa > Chordata > Mammalia > Rodentia > Muridae > Mus > Mus minutoides. The sequence continues at coordinate 2,771,533 of LR749539.1, forward strand.
CTGACCCCCTGCTAGGCTGATTCTCTGGTCCTCAGCACCTCCCTCCAAGGTCACCCTCCTCTGGGGAGTGGTCAAAAGGTTGTGGGTGGAACCCAGGCAGCCATTAGGGGAAGAAGGATCCAGTACCTAATGCCTCTCAGAGGATTCCAGCAAAAGGGAGGCCCTCAAGAGGACAAAAACAGGAAGAAGGAAGAAACGGAATGGAAAGAAGGAACAAGTCAAAACAAAAGCATCGGAGGCAAGGAGGGAAAAAAAAATAAGATTCAGAAAACCAAATCAAATAAAATGGAGGGACAGGTTACCCAGTACCCTCACTGTGGTGTGTCTGACAATTCTGCGCTTTGGGAGAGAGCAAGGAGGCGGAGTGTGGCAGACACACTCTGCCACTCTGGGAGAAGGATCTGGAAAAAAACAGGTCTGGGTTAAATGAAGAGGGTGCTTAGAAAAAAAAAAAAAAAAGCCTGGAAGCTGGGAAAAGACAAAGCGAGGTGTAGGGAGTATGATGTGAAGGGAGAGAAAGATGGAGGGAAGTCAGGAAGGGTTGGCGGGAGTGGGGGGATAAGGCACCTGAGGTTGCAAGGGAGGAGCCCACGAAACCCAAATGGTAGATAGGCCTGGGGTCCAAGGGAAGGGCTTAGCGGTTCCAAGCAGGGTTTGAGGGAAGTACTGGAGGATTTGAAGTGATGGAAACCTGAAAGATCCTAGGGATTCTAGGAGGGAATTGAGGGCGCTAAGTAGCTAACTAAAGCCTGAGAAGGTTGCAGAAGGGGGCTGGGGAAGCAGAGAGTCAGAGGAAGGGCCTCAGAGGCCAGGATAGTGAAACAGGAGTCAGGAAGTGCCCTGAGTGTGACAGGGTAGGTTGCAATGCAGGGAAAGGTGGTGGGGATGGGCCCTGGTGGAGCAAGGAGCGACCCCTAAGGTGCAAGGAAAGACCTGAGAGTGAGAGAGGAGTCTGCATGGGCTCCAAGGGTGCAGGGAAGGGTACGAGTGAGGGGCGCGTTGATCCGCGGGGCTAGAGACTTGGACCGCAAGGTTCGAGGAAGGGCCCGGGGACAGCCGGTTCAGGGGGTGACTGGGAGGCCGGGCGGCGCGGAGCAGGGGCCAAGAGGGGGCTCAGTGGTCGGGCCCCGCGCCGCCCCTCACCCGCTTCTCCTCCTCCTCCTTCTCCTCAGGCACCCGCGTTGCAGCCGCCACCTCCACCCACCGCCTCCTCCGGCTCTCGTCCGACACAGCCGCCGCGCCTCCCCTCGGCCGGCATGACAAACACCTTAACCTTCTATTGACCCAATCCGCCGTCATTCTTCCGTTGCTATGAAACTTGCGCTGTTCTTATTGGCTGGCTCCCATTGCTCTCTTTTTCCCGCCTCTTCTGGCCCCAGTCGGTGCCCTGACAAAACCCCACCACGCCCACTTTCAATAAATCCAGCGAACTACAGCCAATGGCTCGGGTCGCTGTCATTCAGGCGTTGCCATAAGAATATGTCCCGCCTCTTCATCTGTACTGCCCCAAATCAATGCTTTCATTGGCTTAAAGAGCCGTCGCTCCAACAGAAGCTCTGTTTGGGTCCGGTTATTCAGGTCCAAGTGAAAAGAGGGAGGGCCCTGTCAGATACAAACTTCGTATATTATTGGTTGGTCTTGGACAGGACCACGCTTCCATTCGCTAAGGCCTCCGCCCATCACCCTAGAGTCCGGAGCTCTATTCTCTTTCTTTCAGCTTGAAGGAGGGCAAAATCTCTGAGCGAACCAGGAAAGAAAGAGGTGAATGCACACGCGCGCCACCGCTGCTCCCGGCCCCAGGAGACCATTGGTTGCCATGGCAACAAAACTTCATTACCAACCCTGCTTGGCAAGAAGACGTTTCTCTTTCCCAATATTCCTTATCGTTTGGAAAATTGTACAAGAACTCTATGAAGTTTTCTTGTCCTACCCGTGAACAGTAGTGAAAGAGACTACGCTGAGAAGTTGGGACTTGGAAGACAAGCTCTGATTCATGGGGCACTCCCCTGGGGAAACCCCTGTAATTAAGATCACCCCCCTCTTCAATCCTGCAAGTATAATTAGCAGGATATCATAATTACGTCCAAACAAATAAGCTCGATGCTTGGGTCAGGCCGTCTTTGTTTTTGTTTTTCATGAGTTATCTATTTGGTGGGTTAGAACAAAGCCTATAGCACAGAATGTTTTGTTACTACAGACTGAAGGAACAACCGATTGAAGTGAGATGGGACATTGAAATGGCCCAGTGGGTAAAAGCACCTGCCCACAAGTCTGATAGCCAGGATCCACATAATGGAAAGAAAGCACCGACTCCTGAAGGTTGTCCTTGACCTCTATGTTCATGCCAGGGCCTGTGAATCCTTACACAAGCACAGTGCGCGCGTGCGCGCGCGCACACACACACACACACACACACACACACACACACACACACACACAATTGATTAAATCATAGTAGCTTCTCTTTTGAGACATGCAGCTTTGACTGTCCTAGAACTCACCATGTAGACCAAGTTTGCATGTCATCCTTGCGCAGGAGACATGCAAATCTCTGTATCGCTCCAATTTTAGTATATGTGCTGCTGCAACATTTTGTTTTTAAGGAGGCTGAAGTTTTGCACTGTTCCATGATCTTGGAGTTTTGCCAACTCACAGCTTCATGGTTGTGTCTACAAAGCAAATAGCATACACTGGTATACTCTCAAGTGTCTGAGGTCCATTCCTCACCACCCTTCTCTCTCCTGAATTCTAAGACAGCCCCTTATCCTAAGCAGCTCTCCGGGTAAAGATGACTATATCTTCCTTGGGTGCTGTCACATTATATGAGTCTTTCAAACAGCTAATAAAAATATATTTAAGGAAAAAAAAACACTAAATAGCAAAGTGTCTTCCATACTGTTGAAGTAGATTCCAGGATAAGGGTATAGCCTGTGGGTATACAGCATGCACCACGTGTGAGGATCTTGTTTTGATTTCCATTTTGGAAGAAAACGAGATGTGCCCAGCAAACAACTGGGTAGAGAGATTTAATACAGCAACATGGCTACTCTGGCTGGAATACCTTTTTGTTCTTAGCACACATCTTTAATCCCAAACAATGATGGTAAAGTTAGTTTGTAGAAGGAAGCACCTGTGTTTGAAAGGGATGTTAAATGAGAAACAGATGAAGCAAGGAATCAGAAAAAGAGTTGATAGAATAGGGATATGCCCAGCTCTCTTGAGAACAGAGAGAAAATGGGAGGCTACTTAAGAGAGAGCAGGGCAGAGATTGAAGAAGAGGGGACAGTTTTACCAGGACAGTTGTGCTGAGACAGGTTCCACAGAGAGAGAGAGAGAGAGAGAGAGAGAGAGAGAGAGAGAACAAGCTAGACACAGGTGAAGACAGAACCATTTGGAGAGTAAGAAGGAGCCAGAAGATTAGAATAGATGGCCAAAGTTGGTATGAGGCCAATTCAGGAGAAGCAGAGAAAAGCCAGGTTGAATCAGTCAGCAGGAAGAAGAGTTCGGAGCCAGAATAGCTGAGTTGACCAGCTAGCTAGAGTTAAGAAAGATCTGGAAAGGGTGAGTATATTCAGCAGCAAGTGTCAGAGGCTGAAAACATGCTAGACCTACATTAGGTTGTATGGAGGCTTGAAGCTTCCAGGACAAGGCCTAGGTTAGCAGATGGAGGTGGTAAGCCTCCAAGTCAACAATTAAATCAGATGAATAGAAGATACTTTTACACAACTGAGACCTTGTGCCATCAGCCAGGGGAACAGCCCAGGTGTCATCTCTCCAAGGCTGGTCTTTACTACCTTGAGTTTCCTAATCTTTTCCTAATCTTTCTTTCTTTCTTTCTTTCTTTCTTTCTTTCTTTCTTTCTTTCTTTCTTTCTTTCTTGTTTTGTTTTTCAAGACAGGGTTTCTCTGTATAGCCCTGGCTGTCCTGGAACTCACTCTGTAGACCATATCTGGTCCCTCATCAGCCCAGTCTGTAACAAGCTGGCCAACCTCCCTGATAAATGTCGAGTCTGGCTTGGTTGTTTTCAGTTTATTTGCTTGAGATAATGTCTCAGGATTGTCCTCTGAATTGTGCACAAGGTGTCCCCAAAATGACCCTCTCGCTGCTGCCTCCCCAGGACTGGGATGACACGCTTTCATCATTTCATTGGATTCCCTGGAACTAGTGAGAGGGCTCACTAGGTGGAGACACTTGTAACCAGCCAATCCCTCTCCCCACTTCCCCCACGAAATAAGCATACTATTTTCTTTTAAAGATTTGCTGAAGGATGAAATAATATCAGCCCCAGAAGTAAGGGAGCAAAGATCAAGTTGAATGACAACTGTTCTCCACAGGCAGGCATCCATTCTTCTGGCCTCCATGTGCACACAGCAATCCCAGCAGTCCACACATGTACATACACACAAACAGAATAGATACAAAGCAAAACAAAAACAGAAACAGAAAAACAAACAAACAAACAAGTTGGAGTCTTTTTTTTCCTCAATTTTCCCCCCTTCCCTTTGTTGACCAATGTGGAAATGGGCTATATGGGACTGCCACAAAACAGTAAATGAAGTGTTTGGTCCGGTGGTAATACAACTGTCACCTCTCAGGAGTTCTAAAGCATTCTTATCAGTCCCTAAGGAAAGCTTGAACCCATTAAGCAATCACTGTATTTCTCTCTTCCACCCGCCCCTTGCCTTTCACCTGCTTCCTAGTCCCACGTATTTACCTGTGGGAAATCTCTGTGCCACATTACCCAACAGGGTATCGGCTCTCCAGGAGCCACATTACCCAATGGGGTATCGGCTCTCCAGGAGCTGAGGTTTTCTCTGCTTTCCTCCTTTCTCCTCCCCAGAGTCTGATCCACCTACACCATATGCCCCATCTTCCTTCCTCTTTTCCCTTTTCTCTTTCCCCTCATGATGTATACATCTCTTGTATTGTTTGCAAGAGCCAAGTTACATAGCCATCTGCTTTCCCCAGACACAGGTACTACCTCTGCAAAGCCAGGGTTTTGGAAAAATATAAGAACAGCCCACCAGACGCTATTTAAAAGACCAACAATAGGTATGGAGGTATTCAGAATGGCAAAAAGTACAATTGATCAGGGACTTAGAGACAGAAGTATGTCTTGAGAGAAAACAATATAGGAGGATCCCTGTACCCCAAGGTAGGAACAGGGCTAGATGTTAAGCTAGACAGAGTGCCACAGCCAAAGAAAATATCCCTGGACTTTCTCTAAAGCTATTAACTTGTCATAAGTTAAAAGACAGTCTAAGCTGGGCATGGTGGCGCACGCCTTTAATCCCAGCACTCGGGAGGCAGAGGCAGGCAGATTTCTGAGTTCGAGGCCAGCCTGGTCGACAGAGTGAGTTCCAGGACAGCCAGGGCGCTACAGAGAAACCCTGTCTCAAAAAACCAAAAAAAAAAAAAAAAAAAAAAAGTGAGAGAACAAAGATTTTGTTGTTGTTTTGTTTGTTTGTTTGTTTTTTGTGTGTTGTGTTTTGTTTTGTTTTGTTTTGTTTGAGACAGGGTTTCTCTGTGTATACCCAACTATCCTGGAACTCAACTCTGTAGACCAGGCTGGCCTCAAATTTAGATATCCTCCTGCCTCTGCATCCTGGGTGCTGAGATTAAAGATGTGTGCTACCCACTGCTTGGATATCTATGTGCACAGGTGTTAAGCCTGTGTGTGTGTTTGTGTGTGTGTGTGTACACTTTAGGTGTGTGCATGGTTTCAGAGGAGAGGAGAGCAGAGGAGGCTGTCAGCTACTGTGTAGGTACTGGGAATACAGGTCTTCTGCAAGAGCAGCAAGTGCTCTTGGCTGCTGGGCCATCTTTCCAGCCCTATTTATTTTTAATATGAGCACAGGAGGGGCTGGTGAGATGGCTCAGCGGGTTAGAGCACCTGACTGCTCTTCCGAAGGTGATGAGTTCAAATCCCAGCAACCACATGGTGGCTTACAACCACCCGTAACAAGATCTGACGCCCTCCTCTGGTGCATCTGAAGTCAGCTACAGCGTACTTATGAAGAATAATAAGAAATGAATCCTTGGACCGGAGAGACCAACTGGAGCAAGCCAGGCTGTCCAGAGCGAGCGGAGCCGAACGGGGATGGCTAGAGCAAGCGGGGACGCCGGAGCTAGCAGGGCCGGAGCGAGTGGGGCCAAATGGGGATGGCCGGAACGAGCGGGGCCAAACCGGAGCAAGCGGAGCCGATCGGAGCGAGCGGGGCTGGCTGGAACAAGCGGGGGCCGTATGGGGGCGGCCGGGAGCAAGTGGGGCTGGCCGGAGGGAGCGGGGTCGAGCAGAGCGAGCGGGGTTGACCGGAACAAGGGGAAAAAAAAAATATGAGCACAGGAGATCAAACTCAGGCCTTTAAACTCGAGAAACAATTACTTTACCAACTGAGTCCAGCAGCCCCAACGGTCAGAAGCAGAAAGGGAGGGGAGAAGATACAGGCATGAGTCAGAAGATGGACTGGGAGAGAGGCTGGAATGAAGGGGGGGGGGTGTCACAAGCACGTGCGTGCACACACATACACACACACACTCACACTCACATGAATGCACACATGCACATATGCATGCACACATGCATGCATACAGGTACAGACATGCACAAACCATAAATGAAAATGTGACTTTTTAAATGTCATCGATGGATTCTGGTCTGGAGCCTATGGATGGAACCAATGGGGTCAAACTGTACTTTAGCCTCCTGAGACTTTCCTCAAGGCGTAGCTCTCTGGAACTACTTGGCTAATTTGTGTTATCAGCGGTCTTCCCTGTGGCAACCACAGTTAACCACTCCTACTATTTTTGCATTAGAGATGACTTCTGAACTCAAGTCTTTCTAAGCTGAAATCTCAAGTTTTTTGAGTCATAGTCCTTTTCATTTTCAACGTTCTCACGGGACCTTGGGCCTCATGCCAGGCAAGCAGTCTACCAGTGCAACTGTTGCCTTCTACAGTTTCCTGAATCTAGGCAGTGTGCAATCATCCCAGGTACTCTGTCCTCAGGGCCACTGGGCTGTGCGTATGTGTGTGAGTCATATAGCAATGAGGGAAGAAATGAAGCATTCCTTGGGTGTGGTACATGCCTGTGATCCCAGTCACTGGGAGGATGAGGCAGGAGAATGGATGCAAGTGGGAGGCCATCGTGGTCACATAGTAAGATCCTAAAGTGAGAGAGAGAGAGAGAGAGAGAGACAAAGAGAGGCAAAGAGAGAGACTGAGAGAGAGGAGACAGAGAGAGGGATAGAGAAAAAAGACAGAGACAGAAAGAGAGAGGGACAGAGACAGAGAGAGGGGACAGAGCAAGGAGAGAAAGAGTGAAGGGAGTGAGAAGAGACAGACAGACAGACAGAGAATATTAATGTCTGACACTCTAGGCATATTAATGGTTCTCTCCCTCTCTTTGTCCCCCTCCCTCCATTCCTTTGAGACAGGATCTCATATATCCCAGGATGGACTCGATTCCCTGTGTAGCTGAGGATGACCCTGAACTTCGGCTATTCTTGCTTCTCCCTCCCTAGGTGTGCAATATCACATCTGATGAACATTGTGCTTGAGATTGAAACCGGGGCTTTATGAATGCTAGCAAGCACTCTACCGACAGAGCTACATCCTTGGCCCTGTTTATTTGTGATTTTTTTTTTTTTTTTTGGTTTTTCGAGACAGGGTTTCTCTGTGTAACCCTGGCTGTCCTGGAATTCACTTTGTAGACCAGGCTGACCTCGAACTTGGAAATCCCCCTGCCTCTGCCTCCCGAGTGCTGGGATTAAAGGCGTGCGTCACCACGCCCGGCTGTGATTTTGGTTTTTGATACGGAGTCTTACTACATAGCTGTAACGGCCTGGAACATTCTGGATACACTGAGCTAGACTTAACCTTAAACTTGCAGGAATCCTCTTGCCTCTGTTTCCTCAGTGCTGGGGCTGTGATGACATCAAGAAAGCTGCCATTCATTCTGTGTCTGTCTGCCTGTTCATCTCTGCGTGTATGTCTGTCTGTTTCTCTGTGTTTCTGTGTGCTTGTGTGCCTCTGTGTGTTTGTCTATCTTTCTGTGTCTATTTCTCTCTGTGTTTCTATCTCTGTACGTGTGTCTGTTTGTGTCTATTTGTCTCTCTTTGTGCGTGTCTTTCTGTTACTCTCTGAAGGTCTGTGTCTATCTCTGTATGTGTGTCTGTACATGTCTGTCTTCCTTGGGTCTCATTATGCACCTCTGGCTGGTCTGTAACTCATTATCTAGACTAGACTAGCCTCAAATTCAGAGACTCACCTGTGTGTGCTTGCTGAGTGCTGAGATTAAAGGCCTGTGTCACCATGCCTGGTACACCCGACCTTCATTATTTGTTTCCTGTCTCCATCCTTCAGTATCCTTTCCTCTTACTCTGCCTGGTTCAAAGACCTCACAAGATGCCCCAGTACCCTCGGAACCATCCTGAGCCTTTATGGGACCTGAGAACTTTGGGTCTTCCTGTTTCTTCCATGGCAGCTTCCCACAGTCCTGACCAAGGCACTGCACTTCCGTGTGCCAGGTTTTTGGGTAGCCTCAACACTGCAGAAACCTTTGTGCACACTGCAAATTCTCAACCTTCTGTCTAAGTGTGGCTGCTGAGGTGTCTCTATGAGCTCCCTGGCCCCTCTTCCCCGTTTTTCATACACTCTGGCAATCTCGTCTTCCGGGGCCACTGTGCTCATTACACCTTGCTCTCCCCACTTCCGTGTGTTTATATGCCCTTGTTTTGGGGGAGGTGCACTTATGTGTGCTGGTGTGTATGCCTGCATATGTGCATGTGTGTGCAAGCCAGAGGACAACTTCAGGTGTCCTTTTTCAGGTACTAGCCACCTTGATTTTTGAGACAGGGTCTGTAACCTGCTGGGAACTCATGAAGTAAGTAAACTAGGCTGGGTTAGCTGTTGAGCACTGGGAATCCACCTGTCTCTGATTCTCTGGCACTGTGATCATAGGCGAGCCTCAACGGTCAGTTGTTTTGTCTTGTTTTTTTTTTTTTTTTTGTTTTTTGTTTTTAAATTGCATTTATGAGACAGGTATGGTGGAGCACACCTTTAGTTCCAGCTCTAAGGAGGCAGAGGTAGGTGGATCTCTGTGAATTCCAGGCCATCCTGATCTACAGAGCGAGTTCCAGGACAGCCTCACAAAATTCAATTAAACACAATTAAATCAAAACTTTAAAATGTGCATCTTTTATTTGCTTGTCTCTGTGATTGTGCAGCTAGAGGCACATTTGTAAGACATCTTAGATGGCAACCAGCAGGAGCTGGTCCTCATCTTCTATCATGTGAGTCCTCAAGGCCCAACGCATGATGTCAGGTGGGCAGCCCGGCAGCCTCGGTGCATGATGAACCATCTCTCCAGTATTCCCAGGATTTTTATTTTATTTTTTGTTTTTTTCCACATGGAGTCTGGAGACCAAACTCATACCCTCAGGTTTATATGGCAAGTACTTTATCTACTACTGATCTGGGTCCCAGGGTGAAACTCAGATTGCTAGATAGCCAGGCTTTGTGCAACAAATACATTTACTCCCTGATCCAGCTCATCAGCCCCTCAATATTTTTTTAAAAGATATTCTCAAAGAACAAAACAAAACAAAAAAAGAAAGAAAAGGAAAGGAAAAGGAAAAAAAAAGAAGAAGAAAATATATTTTCAAATAACCCAGGCTGGTTTTTGAACTCATGAGGATGATTTCAACCTTCTGAAACTCCTGTCCGTTGCCAGCATGCTTAGATAATAGGTATTTCTCTAACAAACCTTCTGAAGCTCCTGTCCGTTGCCAGCATGCTTAGATAATAGGTATTTCTCTAACAAACCTTCTGAAGCTCCTGTCCGTTGCCAGCATGCTTAGATAATAGGTATTTCTCTAACAAACCTTCTGAAGCTCCTGTCCGTTGCCAGCATGCTTAGATAATAGGTATTTCTCTAACAAACCTTCTGAAGCTCCTGTCCGCTGCCAGCATGCTTAGATAATAGGTATTTCTCTAACAAACCTTCTGAAGCTCCTGTCCGTTGCCAGCATGCTTAGATAATAGGTATTTCTCAAACACCTTTGCTAGTTACCTCTGTTTAGCTTCCTTTTCTGTGTCTCAGGGAAGGAAGCCTGCTGTACAATGGTTTCTTCCCAAGTGAAACCTTTCTTCTGGGAGGGAGACAGGAGACTCATGAGACTTGGGAAGTAAACATCTTTCTTTCTTTTTTTTTTTTTTTTAAAGATTATTTTATTTATATGAGTATGCTGTAGCTGTCTTCAGATACACCAGAAGAGGGCATCCGATTCCATTACAGATGGTTGTGAGCCACCATGTGGTTGCTGGGTATTGAACTCTGGACCTCTGGAAGAGCAGTCAATGCTCTTAACCGCTGAGCCATCTCTCCAGCCCCCACATTTCATGTGTCTAAGAAACATGAAAGTCAAGTCTCTTTAGGAAAAGTCTAGTATTACAAGACCCAGAGTCCTAAGTGCCAAAACACTGGAAATCTGGCAGAATTTAAGGTCTAGGACCAAAGAGATGGGGTCAGTGGACCATTATACAGCCATGAAAAGGATACTGCATGGGTCTCAGTCTGAGTTCTGCTGCTGTAAACATAAGACGACAAAATGGGTAAGTCACAGAACAGAAACTCTGAGGTCAAGGAGTACATTTGGTATGTTGGCCTTCATGATGACCAAGTCCAAAGACAGTGCTGGCATAAAATGGTGGGAGACAAAAGGCTCTGAGAGACTTAGTTAAAATAGCCCCAAATTAAGACAACATACTAACCCAGCGAGTGATTAATGTATTAAATGTTTTCATTTCTTTTTTTAATCTTCCTTTAAAACTTTTTTTTTTTTTAGTTTTTTGAGACAGGGTTTCTCTGTGTGGCTCTGGCTGTCCTGGAACTCACTCTGTAGACCAGGCTGGCCTCAAACTCAGAAATCCGCCTGCCTCTACCTCCCGAGTGCTGGGATTAAAGGCGTGCGCCACCACGCCCGGCTCCTTTAAAACATTTTAATTAAATATATATTATCACATGCTTTCTCTTATTCTCTCAACTCCTCCCAGATCCTTCCCATCCCCCACCCACTCAACTTCATATTCTTTCTCTCTCAGAAGAAAACAACAAAAAACCCAAAACATGAACATCAAAACAAAAATACTCAAAAAGAAAGAAAAGAAGACAACAAAACAAAATAAAAACATGCACATAGAAAGAACATGGAAGCCAGGCAGTGGTGGTACATGCGTTTAATCCTAGCCCTCGGGAGGCAGCCTGCGAGTTCCAGAACAGCCAGAGCTACACAGTGAAGCTCTGTCTCAAACAAAACAAAACAACAACAGCAAAAAGAAAGTAGAAAAAAACCAAACCAACCAACCAAACAAACAAAGTCCCCTTTGTGTTGGTCAACTGCCCATGGGTTGTGGGTTGTGGTTGATATGATACTCAAAACTGATTTTGCCTTTATCAACAGGTATCAATTGCAAATAGCTTCTTGGTTAGGCATGGGACTTTGTATGCACTCCCTTTTCTCATTTCAGGGATTTTTCCTATTAAATTTTTACCAAATTAGTAGGATGTAGTGCACTAGCCTTTAATCCCAGCACTCAGGAAGCAAAGAAAGGTGGAACTCTCTGAATTTGAGGCCACCCTGGTCTAGACATTGAGTACCAGAACAGCTAGAGCTATGTAGAGAGACCTTGTGTTAGACAGAGGGAGGGGGAAGTGTGAGGCGGGGAGAGGGGTGTGGGGGAGAATACAAAAAGCTAGACTGGCTGGGGCATAGCCAACTCAGCACTTGGAAACTTGGGAAGGTGAGGCAGGAGGATCAGGAATTCAAGGTCAGTCTCCATTATGTAACCAGTTTCCCAGAACAGTTTCAATTATGTAAGATTATATACCCAATCAAGCAAGCAACATAAAGATACAAGATAGGCGGTGAAGAGATGGCTCAGAAGTTAAGAGTAGTACTTCCTGCTCTTATGGAGGAGGGGAGTTTGGTTCTCAGCATCCGTGCTGGGTGGCTCAGCTGGGATTCCAGGTCCAGGGTAGCCGACATCCTCTTCGGGCCTCCAAGGGCACCTGTGTGAGTATGTGTATGTGTGTGTGTGTGTATGTGACTTGAGTTCAATCTCTGATATCTGTATGGTGGGAGTGAACTGAGTCCTATAGGATGTCCTTTGACCTTTACACACATGTCATTGTGCCACACAGGTACAATGATGTCTCCTTACTCCCCTCAAAATTAAGTAGCTTGTTACAGGGACATACACCTTTAAAGCTAGCACTCAGAGGCAGAAGCAGGTGGATCTCTATGAATTTGGATCTAGCCAAGTATACAGGTAAGTAAGTTCTAGGCTATATAGGGTTACATGGTAAGACCTTGCTTCAACAAACAAACAAACAAACAAACAAACAAGCAAACAAACAAACGCAATGTTTAAACAATTAGCGATTAAATTAAATTAATTTAATGTTTTAAAAATTAAAGAAAGAAATGGAATGCTGGGATACAGCTCAGTTGGTAAAAGTACTGGCCTAACATGTATGAGCCCTGAAGAATTAGGCCTAGCTGGACAGGTGGTGCACGCCTTTAATTCCAGCACTTGGGAGGCAGAGGCAGGTAGATTTTTGAGTTTGAGGCCAGCCTGGTCTACAAAGTGAGTTCCAGGACAGCCAGGGCTACACAGAGAAACCCTGTCTCAAAAAAAAAAAAAAAAAATTTAGGTCTAGACTAATTAGGTTCCCAACACGCTGGAAGTGGAGGCAAAGAGAATTAAGAGTGCATGGTTAACCTCGCTGCATGGTAAATTTGAGGCCAGCCTGGGCTACATGAGACCATCTTTAAAAAACAAAAACAGAAAAGCTAGGCGAGTGTAGTTCCAGCACTCAGGGGGCAGAGGTAGGTGGATCTCTGAGTTCTGGGTTAGCACATAGAGAAAGAGGAGGTGGGTGCTGATGAGGAAAAGGAAAGATTTAGAGTCCTGACTCCTCAGCTGAAGATGGAGATATGACCTAAACGTGAGGGTACGAGATGGGAGCAAAGGTTTGAAGGAAGATGGCAGCTGGCTTTGGTGATTATTGTCAATTATTGCTTTGCCGACTTTGCCTGTGCCATGGCATGAGTGTAGGGCTCAGTTCACCAGTTCTTTTTTTCTTTTTTTCTTTTCTTTTCGGTTTTTTTTTTTTTTTTGGTTTTTCGATACAGGGTTTCTCTGTGTAGCCCTGGCTGTCCTGGAACTCACTCTGTAGACGAGGCTGGCCTCGAACTCAGATATCCACCTGCCTCTGCCTCCTGAGTGCTGGGATTAAAGGCGTGCGCCACCACGCCCGGCTTTCACCAGTTCTTAATATCGTGCGCGTCCCAGAGATGAAAATCAGGACTCAAGTCTGCCCTCCTGCCTGGCAGCAGGTATCCTGTCTATTGCTGTCTTACTGGCCATTCTTTATAATTTGGTTTTTGAGACAGGGTTTCTCAGTTTAGCCCTGGCTGTTATAATGTAGCCCTGGCTGTCCTAGAACTTGCTATGTAGACAAGGTTGGCTGCCTCAAACTCAAGAGTTCTGTCTGCCTCTGTCTCCTGGGTACTGGGATTAAAGGAGTGTGCCACCAGTGCCCGGCTTGGCATTAATTATTTTTATCATTATTTCATTGGGCGGGGGGCATGTAACACTATGTGAGTGCACGCATAGTTAGGGCTAGAGGAGATGTCAGATGGCTTCTTTACCTTCTCCCCATTCCCTTCAGGTCTCCTCATCCGAAGGGATGCTTGTTGTCTTTTAGGCTAGGCTGGCCACGCCCAGCTGGGAATTTTTTTTTTTTTTTTTAAGATTTATTTATAGCTGAGCGGTGGTGGCGCACGCCTTTAATCGCAGCACTTGGGAGGCAGAGGCAGGCGGATTTCTGAGTTCAAGGCCATCCTGGTCTACAAAATGAGTTCCAGGACAGCCAGGGCTACACAGAGAAACCCTGCCTCGAAAAACAAAACAAAACAGATTTATTTATTTATTTATTTATTTATTTATTTATTTATTTATTTATTTAATGTATATGAGTACACTGTAGCTGTACAGATGGTTGTGAGCCTTCATGTGGTTGTTGAGAATTGAATTTTTTTTTAGAACCTCTGCTCGCTCTGGTCAATCCTGCTCGCTCAGGGCCAAAGATTTATTTATTATACATAAGTACACTGTTAGCCGGGTGTGGTGGCCCACGCCTTTAATACGAGCACTCGGGAGGCAGAGGAAGGCGGATTTCTGAGTTTGAGGCCAGCCTGGTCTACAGAGTGAGTTCCAGGACAGCCAAGGCTACACAGAAAAACCCTGTCTCGGGGCTGGTGAGATGGCTTAGCGGGTAAGAGCACCCGACTGCTCTTCCGAAGGGGATAAGTTCAAATCCCAGCATCCACATGGTGGCTCACAACCATCCGTAACGAGATCTGGCGCCCTCTTCTGGAGTGTCTGAAGACAGCTACAGTGTACTTACATATAATAAATAAAATAAATCTTAAAAAAAAAAAAAANAAAAAAAAAAAAAAAAAAAAAAAGAAAAAAAAGAAAAAAAAAGTACACTGTTGCTGTCTTCAGACACACCAGAAGAGGGCATCCGGTCTAATTACGGGTGTTTGTGAACCACTATGTGGTTGCTAGATTTGGACTCAGGAAGAACAGTCAGTGCTCTTAACCGCTGAGCCATCTCACCAGCCCAGGGAACTCTTGTTAGCACAGAAAAAGAAAGGGTGAGGGGAAGGGAAGAGAAGAGGAGGTCGTGGGGTGGGATCAAGACCCCACATCAAGCAACCCTAAAGACTGACCCCAGAAAGCACAATCCCAGAACGGACAAGCAGCCTAGTGGTATGTAAGTGTAATTCCAGCTCTTCAGGAGACAGCACAGGAACATCACCAACAGAAAAGAGACCTGCATTTGCAGGTAGGTACCGGTGGCTGGACTCCAGAAGTGACATATATGTATGCATTCAGGGAGCTGTGTGTAGTTTGTGGGGAGGATAAAGAACCAGGGAATTGGGACGCTGAACCCACAAAACTGTAGGGAGGAAGTTAGGGGCTCGCTGAAGCCAGAGTGTCCCTTCTACAAATCTGAGACAGGAAGTGGTTGTTTGGGTAGATTACAGAAGATGACTATTGATTAGACCCAAGGCCGAGTATCTCATATACACTCAGCCTGGACTTTGCCTCTTCCGGAAGGAATTCGGAGGCCTGCCTTCTTTTGCCACACCTGGAATCACCTTCTTTCCTGGTACTGCCACACAGATCTAAATGTATCAAGGAAATGGAGAGAATTTAAGGGAACTTGGAAAGGTGAGAGCCCTAAGGGAACCCAGAGCCTGGGAGCTGACAGTGAAGAGCCAGGAAAACAGACCAACATCAGTTGATTAGGTCTGAAGAAGATAGGGAAAAGAGCCCCAGGCAAGGACCAGCCTGCATCAGTCTTCCAGCCAGTGGGGCTACAAAAGCAGGTTTGCCATCTTCAGCACCACACACCTAAAGGCTGCTTGGAGACCCAGCTTCTTCACCTTTACTGTAGAGTCCAGCAATGTGGAATTACCTGCCCTTGCTGCCTGTCATCTTATTTCTGTGGGCTATAGCTGGCATCTGGATTGTGTAAGTAGCAGAGGCCCTAAAGGATGCTTGGGTCTGAGGGAGGAAGATTGAGGTCTGGACTTTTGGGTCTGAAGGAGGGCTAGATTCCTGGGTCTGAGGGAGGAGGGCTGGAGACTGAACCCCAGGTCTGAGGGAGGAGGGCTGGGGACTGGACTCTAGTTCTGAGGGAGGAAGGCTGGAGACTGGACTCCAGGTCTAAGGGAGGAGAGCTAATGTCTGGATTTTTGGGTCTGAGGGAGGACAGCTGGTTTTTGGATGGCTTCTTGTGACACAGGATAGAGGCCAGAAGTCCATTAACACAGTGAAGTGTTTTGTTTAGCGAACAGAAAGGAAAGCTATCCACAAGATCCCCTTACTGACTTCCTGTATTCCTCTCGTCTCAGTTTTGCAATCGCTGTGGTTAACGGTTCTGTGGACCTCAACAAAGGCTTCCCCTTTATCAGGTTGTTATGGCTGAGGTGGTGATGGGGGAGACAAATAGAGGGTCTTGTCTGGGAGGAGCCAAAAGATGACCCTGTTCTTCTTTTGCAGTATCTGTGGCTCTTATGCTCCTCAGAGCTGCATTTTTGGCCAAGTCCTCAATATAGGAGCTGCTCTAGGTAAGTATTTCCAGACCTTTCCTTTCACTGCCAGCCTGAAGGTGCCTAAAGGGTCCCCATCTCTTCCTTCCCCAGATCAGAGCAACTGTTTTCCCTGAGAGCCAGGAGCCTTCTTCCCTCAGACCCCAAGGTTCAGACCCCAGACCTCCTTCCTCACACCCAGGAGTCTAGACCCCAATTCTCTTCTCTCAGACCCAGAGTCCATACCCCAGTCTTTTCCCCTCAGACCCAGGAATCCAGATCCCAGTCTGTCTCCCTCAAACCTCCAAGCCGGTACCTCCAAATCCCTTCTTCCCTCATCCTATGTTTAACTTGGACACCAGCCTTTTCCTATTTCAAATGCTCTCCTCCAGCTGAGAATCCTGTGATGAGTTTGACTCTTCGCTCACTTCTCTTTCCTAGCTGTTTGGATCTGCATTGTGCGTCATCACCAACTTCGGGACTGGGGCGTCAAAACGTGGCAAAACCAGCTAATTCTGTGGTCGGGGATCCTTTGTGCCCTGGGTACCTCCATAGTAGGCAACTTCCAGGTGAGATGCGTTGGGAAGCAACCTGGGGGAGTGGGGGAGCGGGGGGGGGGCGGGGGGGGAACGGCTACCGTGGGAAACTGGACTACATTTCCCTAGGTTTTCTGCTGCTTCTGGTGGCTCTTTCTGTGTACTCGGATCGCAAGGCTTTCTGGGATTTGTAGTTCTCGCGACTCTTGCACTATAGAAGGATTTATGGCGTGTCCCCTATGTATTAGGCTGTGTGTTCAGAACCTTGTGGAACCCTCGGAGGTTGGGAGATTTTTATTGCAGCCACCATTATCTGCCTCATTTCGTCGTGAAATTATTGCCGTTGGCTGTACCCTAGAGCAATCTAGCTTATCTGTGGGTGGTCAGAAATGAACAAAGATTCACAGTTTCTAGTTCTGGCATTCATGAAGATCTGTAGATTAACTTTAGAATAAATGAATGGACAAAGGATAGGAAAAATCTCACTGGTCTATTTTGTTACTGTATTTTATGTTCTGTCTCTGATGTCCAGTCTCTTGCTGAAAGATGAGGAGGTGCAGGATGGGTGAGACCACAGGATATTCAGACTGCCTCCATTTTCTTAATTTGCTTGCTTGCTCATTTGTTCCTATGTTTCTCAACCTAAGACTGTGTTACCGTTATTATATTCCTTCCTTAAGGACTTTTTATTTTGCGAGGGTCTCAAATAGCCAAGGCCAGGATGGAACTCAATATGTATTGGAGGATAGCTTTGAACTCCCCTAGACCTCCTGCTTCATTCATATGGGGCACTGGGAACCAAGCCCAGGCAAGCACTGTGTGGACTGAGCTGCCTTCTCAGTTCCGAATATTATTATTGTGCCTTTCCAAGGAATGTCCTTAGCCCTTTCTCTAGTCTTCATCTCTCTCCATGAGCTTATTTGAGACAATCTGATTATGTATCTATGTTGAATTTGAATTTGAGTTTCTCTTTATCTGTCTCCACTGTGCTGGCAGTGTAGGGCAGTGCCACTACCCTCATCTTTCATGAATTTTTTTTTTTTTAAAAACAAGGTTTGTTTCTAGCTGAGGCAGTCCTGGAACTTACTATATAGCCAAGACTGGTTTTGAACTCCTCATTTTCCTGCTTCAGCTAAGATGATGGTGTGTGCTGTCACACGTGACATAAAAAAAAAAAAAAGACCTAAGCCAAGCATGATGACGCACGCCTTTAATCCCAGCAAGCTGAAGGCAAGGGCAGGTGGATATCTGAGTCCTAGGCTAACCTGGTCTACAGAGTGAGTTCCAGGACAACCAGGGCTACACAGAGAATCCCCATCTCAAAAAACTAACTAACCAACTAAATAAATGAACAAATAAAAACAACACCCCAAAACTCCAAACCAAAAAACTTACTTATATATATTTTAACATGTGTTTCTGTAACTCACAAACCATTATTATAGCTAAGAAAATTTCACCTGTCAAGTATCAGAATCTGGGAGTTACTGAGATGGTTCAGCATGGAAGGCACTTGCAACCAAGCCCAGGAAGCTGAGTTTGACCCTCAGAACCCATGAGATAGGAGGAGAGAACTGACCCTGGTACCTTATTCTCTGACTTCCATACTTGCTCCATGGTATGATACCACCTTACCCCAACAAAAGTGAAATATTTAAAACAAACAAAAACGCCAAAATTTTGCTGGGCATGGTAGCTCAAACCTATTCTTGCAGTGCTTGGGAGGTGGAGGATCAGGAGTTCGAGGCCAGCCTGGGCTCTATGAGACCCTGTCTCTAAGACTGGGACTGTAGCTGGGTAGGGTTATTGCCCTGATGCATGAAATCCTAGGTTTAATCCAGAAGTCGGGGTAAACAAGCAGAAAGACCCTGTCTCAAACAAAACAAAACAAAACAAAACAAAACAAAACAAAACAAAACAAAACAAAATTCCTAAAACTAATCAACAAAACTTTTCCCTTTGGGGTGTGTTTACCTCTCCCCACTTTGAGAATGCAAAGTTTATTGTATGCATGTTTCCTGAACACCTGCTTTGTCGGAGGTGCTGTTGTTGATACTGAGGGTTGAGGACCTAGCAATGAATGTGAATCTGTGGCTGAGCCATTTAATAGCAATGCTCTTGCTCTTCTGGAGGACCCAGATCTGGTTCCTAGCACTCATAGCTTATAATTCCAGTGTCATGGGATCCAGCACCCTCTTTTGGCCTCCGGACATGCGGCATGCACATAAACAAAAACAACAAAATTTATGATTGCTTTGTTGAGCTAATAGGGCCAAGGTACCTAATCTGAAAGCTGGTGATAGGGTGGCAGGTTCTCTGTGTGTGTGTGTGTGTGTGTGTGTGTGTGTGTGTGTGTGAGAGAGAGAGAGAGAGAGAGAGAGAGAGAGAGAGAGAGAGAGGAAGAGAGAGAGGGAGGGAGGGAGGGAGGGAGAGAGGGAGGGAGGGAGGGAGGGAGGGAGGAGGGGAGAAGAGAGGTGAGAGGAGGAAGTACATGCGAGCTGAGTATGTGGGTGGAGGTCAGAGGACAACTTTCAGGCGTTCCTTCTCTGCTTCCTCTGTAGGCCCTTGAAAGCATTTACCAGCTCAACTGTTCCACCAGTCCTGGGTTTTGCAGTTTCAACTATAACTGTTGGACTGGTTCAAAGTCTTTTCTTCCTATCATTCTCCTGCTGTTGCCTTAATTTTATTCTCAATTTTCCTCCCTTTCCCCAGGAGAAGAACCAGAAGCCCACACACCTGGCAGGGGCCTTTCTGGCCTTCATCCTGGGCAACCTGTACTTCTGGCTACAGTTCTTTCTGTCCTGGTGGGTGAAAGGCTTGCCCCAACCTGGGCCCCACTGGATTAAGCCTCTACGCCTGAGCCTCTGCAGCCTCTCCACCATCCTCATCGTGGCCAGTATCCTTCCTAGGGGTGAGGACTAGTCAAAGATGGCTTCTTTTTTTGGCTTGTTCCCTTTGCTGTGTACCACAGTGGGTGTCCCTTCACATGTCTGGGCCTTAGTGTCCATCTAGGATCACAGCTCCCAAGCAGAAAGTGTAAATCAGGCATGGTGGCACAAGCCTGTAATCCTAATGCCAGGGAGGGAGGATTGTGAGTTCAAGGTCAGCCTAGGCTATGTGGTAGGCCTTTGTTCCAGAAACAAAACAAGTGTAGTGGACAGGACTAGCTTTGAGGTTAGATTGGTTGCTCAATTTCTCCACATATTACATAGGGGAACTTCTGCTGGTTTCCTCACTTATGAAATGCAGGTAGCTGAGGCTGAGGTAAAAGGATCACTGCGAGCGAGCGCTAAGCAAGCTTGGGCTATGTAGTGAGGCCTGCCCTATGCAGATGCAGGTAGTTAACAAGCTGACCTCAGTATGTGAAGAAGACTAGAACTGTCTGTGAGATGCTTAGATCCATGCCTGACATGGAGCATGTGCAAATAGGCATTAGGAGAAGGTTCTGTTGGTAATTGGCTGGGAGGGGCACCAGCCAGGCATGTCAAGCTTCTTTCTGGGTGCTGAAGAGCTGCAGTAGGCTCAGGCAACACAAGTCTCTTGGTCAAGGTGAGAGTCCTGGTTGGAGTTAAGTCACGGGTTGCAAGATGACTTGTGTGCTCCAAAAGACCAGTTAGTTGCTCAACCATCTTTTCCCAACTAGAGTGTTCACTAGTGAGCCAACATGGTCTAGATGGGAAGGAGTATTTGCTCTGGCATAATCAGGAATGTTACTAATAGAGCCAGTCAGGTGTGTGTGTGTGTGTGTGTGTGTGTGTGTGAGAGAGAGAGAGAGAGAGAGAGAGAGAGAGAGAGAGAGAGAGAGAGAGAGAGAGAAAGACAGACAGACAGACAGACAGAGACAGAGACAGAGACAGAAAGAGAATATGTAACGCCAGCTATGCAATCCAGGGTGGCTTCAAACTCACTGTGTAGCCAAAGATGCAAAGATGACCTGGGACTTTGCTCTTCCTTCTAATTACTAGGATTCTAGGTGTGGGGCACCACCCCTTGCTTTTTCCCCAGGTTCTGAGGGCTGAATTCAGGCTTTTCACATTAGGCAAGCCCTCTACCGATAGCTATGTTCTCCAGCCTCATCTTACCCTTTGTAAACATTTGTTTATTTGGTGTGTGCCTAGGAATGTATATGTGTGGGTGCTCCTGTGCCACAACGTTGGGATTTTTTTTTTCTGCCATGTGATTTCTTGGTGATTTTTCCACCATGTGATTATAGGCTTGGTGGTAAGCACCCTCACTTGCTGAACCATCTTGGCTTGCCCCAGTCCTTGGCTTTTTTCTTTTTAGGTTTGTTATTTTATTTGATGGGTATAAATATTTTGCCAGTATTGCATATATGCACCATGTGTGTCTGGTGCCTACAGAGGTCAGAAGAAGATGTTGGATCTCCTGCAACTAGAGTTATGAATGGTTGTGAGTCAACATGTGGGTGCTGGTAATCAAACCCAGGTTCCGTCTCTTAGGCTTGCTTTCTTTTCTTTCTTTCTTTCTTTCTTTCTTTCTTTCTTTCTTTCAGACAAGGTTTTTCTTTTTCTTTTTTTCTTTTCTTTTTTTGAGACAGCATTTCTCTATGTAGACCAGGATCTCACACCAGAACCCTGGCTGGCCTGGAACTCACTATGTAGATTCAGACTCACAGAAATCAGAAATCCACCTGCCTCTTCATGAGGTACCACCAGCAGCAAAAGGTTTATGTTTTAAGGAGTTGAGGGAACCTGGCTGAAGCAGTAGGAGGTGATGGGGAGAGCAGACAGAGGGTGACCATGTGCTTTAGGGACTGGGGAATTCCCAAGTGTTAACTTATTTCCAAGGGGAGAGCGGGGTACCTTAGAAAGAGGAACAGGTTTAGGCTAAAAAGATTCTGAAACCAAAGAAAAACCAAAAAACCAAAAAAAAAAAAAATCTGTTCTTTTAAGGAGCTCATGTGGAGGAGGAGTCTATGGGTCACAAACTAGGGAGGAACTTATAAATCGCCCAAGGCTGGGGCTGGGGACGCAGCTCAGTTGGTAGGATGCTTGCTTGTGTCCTGTGCAGGAGGCTCTGGGTTCACTGCCCAGTACTGAATAAACAGGTTGTGGTGTCAGATGCCCAGAACATTAGGGAGATGGACACAGGATTGGAATTCCAAGGTCAGTGTCAGGTACATACTAACTTCAAGGCAAGACTGGGCTATATGACAGCCTGTCTCAAAATAAATCCCAACAAAGGGAAAAAGGGTAGCCAAGCAGCGATGTATGCAGAGAGAGTAGAAATGGTACTTTTCTTGGAAGAGTCATTCTGGGATCAGCAAGGATCCAGAATGGAAAATGGGTTTGGAGTTCTCCAGCACTAATGGGAGTCATTAGAGAGGACAGAAGAACAGATGGAGAGGGAGCAAGGTCTGGAGGGTAACGGGGATAACAGTTACAATTTCTTTGAAGGGATGTGGGTGTGAAGTGTGACGAGACATGCCGGGAGAGGAAAGCACCTCCTAGGACCAAAGAGGCATTGATCCCAGCCTGAAGTGTCAGAGCATCTGAGGCGGGCTGCCGGGGCTTTAGCATGTGCCGTGTGACCCTTGACTCTGGTGTAAAGTGATTGTCCTGCACGCCCTAAATATGCGCTCTGCCTCGGCTATCTGCGAGTGGGTAGTGGCCATGTTGCTCTTTATGCTATTTGGCTTCTTTGCCGTGGACTTCTCCAGCTTGCGTGGCTGCACCCTGCACTTACATCCCCATCTGGACTCCAGCCTCCCACAAGCTCCCTCTGGGTCTCCAAATATACAGATGGCACAGGTGCTCTGACCAGACCCCTTGCTACTGATAGAGGAAGAAAGACGGGGCCAACCCAGGCTCACTCAGCAATACACTGGAGGCTGATGTGGACATTCTGACGAATGCACGGCAAAGTGGACTTGTGCTCACAGCTTAGAGAGGCAGTATTTTGGTACCCACCTGTCCCTGTGATCAGAAGCACCCCAGGAATTGAGAGGCAAAGGCCAGCCAGCTGTCCCTGATCAAGGCTATTTATTTTTGTTGTTGTTGTTGTTGTTGCTGCTGCCGCCGGCGGAATCAGACACAGACGCAGGCAGGATCACACGAAACCAGAATTCCTTCCGGTAGAGCAAATCCGTACAGAAGGTCATAGGGGAGGGGGGGAAGGACCTGGTGGGGAGCAGGACCAGGAAGGGGGGTGGAGGTTGGGGATGACACAGAGACAGAGGGCCCTGTCCGGATCTGCTAAGCCACCCCCATCCCTCCCCTACCCCACCCGCAGAGATTGACCAATAAATAAAATAATAAATAAATTAATAAATAAATAAAAACAGCTCCCACCCCCTTTTTGCCCTAGAACCTCCCCCCCATTGGGTATGGCCCCTGGAGCCCTATCCCTGCAGGGCAAGGCCTAGTTTTGTGTCCCCCCTCCCCAACATACTCCTTGGGCCTTATATACAGATTCACAGTAGGGGGGCAGGGAAGGGGGGTGGAGGGGGTTCCCCTCCTTCCCTGGCCCCCTGGGGTCAGGGTAGAGGGGTTCCATTGGTGGCCAGGAGCTTCTTGTCCTTAGGGGGTCCTCGGCGGGGAGAGCTACTCAGATCAGGGTCAGACCGGCCTGGTGGGGGCTGCAGGCTTCGGGGTGGGGTCCCAGCAGGCCGGGTCTGGGCTCCGTTCTTCTCATCTGCAAAGGAGGAAGTGGTTTTGCATGGGCAGGCAAGCTGTTGAACCCAGGTTGAGGCTCCTGTTTGTTGGTCACAGTGGCACCAAGAAACCAAACTTGGGCTGGTGAGATGGTTCAGCAGAGCTTGTCACCAAGCCTGATGACCTGAGTTCAGTCCCCGGGACCCATACAGATGGACAGAGAGAGAACTGACTCCCACAAGTTGCTCTCCGAGCTCCACATGTATACCACGGTGCTCACCCCAAATACACAAATAAATGTAATATTAGCAATAACAATAACAACCATAATAGAGGTTATTATGTCCACCATTTGTGGGACTTCAAATCCCAGAGACAGCTGCCATATAAAAGCATACTTGTTCCTACATGGGGCCCATAGGTACATTCTAGCTTTGCAAAACCTGCCCAGCTTGTCGGAGGCCCAGGCCAGCTCACTGCAAGAACTTCTCAGCTCTCTGAGGCAACCATAGGCTGTAATATCCTTTATCTACAGCTAGGTAATCCTATGGGAATGAGGCTCGAAGTACTGCGAATTGCTCCGTGTGTGTCTTAGGTCCTTTTGGATCTGCTGACCTCAAGGCCACACTACATATGCATGTGGTAGCACGTGTGTGCACACAAGCTTTTGTGTACAAGCAGGTCAACATCAGAACTCTATATAGACCAAGCTGTCTTCAAACTCACAGAGATCTGCCGGCCTCTGCTTTCACAATACTGGGATTAAAGGCCATCAGGGTCGGCTCAACTTATTTCTTAGATTACATTTCTTTCTTTCTTTTTCTTTCTTTCTTTCTTTCTTTCTTTCTTTCTTTCTTTCTTTCTTTCTTTCTTTCTTTCTTTCTTTCTTTCTGTCTGTCTGTATTTATTTTGTGTGGGTACACAGAAGTGCCATGGCACACACGTGGAGCTCAGAGGATGGGTTGGGGGAGTTGGTTCTTTCATGGAACCTGGAACTTACCAGAGTTGGTTAGCTGGGTTAGGGGTTCTTCTGCTTCCCTTTAGCCAGAGCTGGGACTACAGGGCTACTCTTCAGTGGCTTCTCTTTTTCCTGGAGCTGAGAGTAGAGCCTTGCCTTGCTAGGTAAGTTCTACCACTGAGCTAAGGCCCCGGAGGCTGCGCTTTTTCACACAGCTCTGGGGATGAACTTCTCAGGCCGACTAAGCCATTTCGCCACCCCTAAGGTTTGTTTGTTTGCTTGTTTTTAGGTGTTATTTATTTTATGAGTGGTTTCCTGCAGGCATGTTCATCATGTACATGCCTGGGGTCCACAGAGTTCAGAAGAGAACATCATCCCAGCACTCGGGAGGCAGAGGCAGACGGATTTCTGAGTTCGAGGCCAGCCTGGTCTACAGAGTGAGTTCCAGGACAGCCAAAGCTACAGAGAAACCCTGTCTCGAAAAACCAAAAAACAACAAAAAAAAAGAACATCAGAGCTCCTGGAACTGGAGTTCTGGATATTTATGAGCAATTGTGTGGATGCTGGGATCTTCTGTAAGAGCAGCAAGTGTTCTTAACCACTGGGCCATTTCTCCAGCCCGCCAACATGCACTATATTTTTATTTTATTTTACTATTTTTTTTTTTGAGACAGGATCTCCTATGATAGCCCAGGCTGGCCTTGTAGCCATCACCCTGTAGCAGAGGATGACCTTGAATACCTGACCCTCCTGCCTTAGCCTCCCAAGTGACTGGCTCACAGGTCAGGTTAACAGGATCTAGGGTCATTGTGGAAGCAAGGCTCTGAGATGTTTGTAAAGGATTAGGATAATGCAGGTGCAAAGAAGACCTGCCCTAATGTGAGCAGAACCACTCCAGGGGTTGCGGTCCTGAACTGAATGAAAAGGCGAGGGAGAGCTGGGCACCAGAATTCACTAGTCTCTGTATCCTAAATGCAGATGATGTGAGCAGCTGCCTCAGGCTCCTGCAAGCCATCATTCCCTCTTCCTCCTGTGTGTGTATATGTGTGTGCATGCACACGTGTGTGGTGTATGTGTTAGGGCTCCAGTGTGGAGCTCAGAGAACATTTTGCAGGAATTTGTTTTCCCTCTCATCTGTGGGTCATGGGAATTTAAGTCAGGTTGTCAGATTCGGTGGCAAGCCCCTTTAAGTGCTAAGCCCTCTTGCCAGTCCCCACTTCCTGAAGCTGCTTTTGTAAGATATTCTGTAGCAGCAACCAGTGGGTTAACTAATCCTCCTGGGCACTGATGTTGAGGCCTGAGTAACTTTGTGGTGAGAGTTACAGGGTATTTTTCAGCATCTCTGGTTCCCCACCCACATGATGTCAATAACAACTTCCTGCCCTGCAAGTGAGACAATCAAATCAGTCTCCGAATACTGCCAAATGTTCCTTAGGGAGGCTGTGATAGGCTGAATAATGGCATCCCCACAGATGTTCACATAAAGCTGGGAACCTGTGAAGACGCAGAGACTATGTGTTGTGATTCAGGCTAATCCCTGTGGGTGGGGAGACTACCTTGGATTATCTGGGTAGACCCAGTTTAATCACCCAAGTCCTTAAATGAACCAGTAATGTCAGGGGCAGAAGTGTTACTGGTTCTGGAGGAAGTGGCCACAGATAAAGGTAGAGCAAGAGAGCACAGCTCTCAGGAAGAAATCCTGAAGTCACTGGGTGCCTCACCTCCTGGACAGCAGGCTGAGAAATCTGTATTGTTTCAGGGACCATCTCTGAGGTCACTTACTAGTGGTAGTCATACGTGATGAACCCAAAGTCAAGACTAGCCCTGTCAAGAGTCAAGCCACTATGGATTTCTAAGTTTGAGGCCAGCCTGGTCTACAAAGTGAGTTCCAGGACAGCCAGGGCTACACAGAGAAACCCTGTCTCGAAAAATTAAAAAAAAAAAAAAAAAAAAGAGTCAAGCCCCTAGTGTCCTCCAGTGGCTGCTAGAGTCAAGCCACTAGTGCCCTCCAGTGGCTGCTAGAGTCAAGCCCCTAGTGTCCTCCAGTGGCTGCTAGAGTCAAGCCCCTAGTGTCCTCCAGTGGCTGCTAGAGTCAAGCCCCTAGTGTCCTCCAGTGGCTGCTAGAGTCAAGCCCCTAGTGCCCTCCAGTGGCTGCTAGAGTCAAGCCCCTAGTGCCCTCCAGTGGCTGCTATATTCATTGCTGGATTCTCTTTGCCTGATCCCTTCTACAGGGAACAGAGACAGAGAGGAATGCTAGGCTGATCTCACTAGACTCTTGTGCACCTAGCATGTTCCTCTCTTGCATCTTACAATGGAGCCTGCTTGCCTAAGCAACCTTTTAGTCACATAGAATTGTCATCTTTGTAGCTCTGACTGCTATGGCAGACACTTCTACTACAGGTTAAATGTTGTGTCCCCCATAATCCAAATACTGAAACCATCATACCTACCGTAGGGCCTCTGGGATTAGTGCCCTGAAATTATAAAAGACCTCAGTGAAAGCCAGACTGGTAGTACTCGCCTGTAATCCTAGAAGCTGGGACAGAGGCAAGAGGAATAGGAGTTCAAAGTCATCTGTTAACTACATTCCAAGCTTATGGCCAGTCTGGGATATATGAGACCAAGGCTGGGAAAAAAACCAAAATACAAATTACTCCCTTGCTGTTCCACCCTCTGAGAATGAGGAAATGATCCCTAGGCAGACACAAAATCTTTCTTGCTGCCTTGACCTTGGCCTTCCAGACTCGGAACACAAATTCCTGGGTTCCATGGCTAGGAGCCCTGGCTGCTCTTCAGAGGACAGCATTCCATTCTCAGATCTCAACCGTCTGTAACTCGAGATATGATTGATACCTTCTTCTGGCCTACACATGCACCAAGCATGTACACGGTGCACAGGCAAAAACGCATATACATAAAATAGATAATACTATCTTATTTATTTATTTATTTACTTATTTATTTGCTTATTTATTTATTTATTTATTTATTTATTTATTTACTTGTGTTTTTGAGACAGGGATTCTCCATGTAGCCTTGGCTGTCCTGGAACTCACTCTGCAGACCAGGCTGGCTTCAAACTCAGAGATGCACCTGCCTCTGTGTCCTAAGTGCTAGGATTTAAGGCATGTGCCAGCATTGCCCAACTGCAATTTTTTAAAAAAAATAATTTTAAAATTTATTTATTTTTTATTTTTTATTTTTGAGATAAGGTCCCATGAATAACTGTCTGGCCTTGAATTTTATATATATATATATATATATATATATATATATATATATATATATATATATATACACATACATACATATGGATGACTTTGAATTCCTGATCCTCCTGACTCCACCTCCGAAGTGCTGGCTGACATTTACAGCAGCTGTGTAATGCCACTTCTAGTTTATGTGGTGTTAGGATTGAACCCAGAACATGGTGCATGCTGGGAAAGAGCTCTATATCTGAGCTACTATCTCAGCCCGGCTTGTTGCTTTTAGATAGTTTTATAAAGTGGTCAAAATGGCCTGGAACTAGTCCCTCAGGATAGCAATCTCCCTGCCTCAGCTTCCTGAATGCTTGGACTACAGCATGTATGCATTTCCATACTCAGTTTCCTATTGCTTAAAAAGCCACCCAGTTCACTTGTAAGGTGGTGACACACCTCTTTAATCCCAGCACTTGGGAGGGAGAGGCAAGCAGATCTCTGTGAGTTCAAAGCCAGTCTGGTCTACAGAGAAAGTTCCAGGACAGCCAAGGTTTCACAAAGAAAATCTGTCTCAAACAAACCAAAACAAATCCAAACAGCCACCCAGTTCAAGTTTATTGCATTTCTTTTTTTCTCCTAGGGATTGAATCCAGACCTTTCTCATTGCTGGGCAACCAGTCTACCTCTGAACTAACCTCTCGTTAGTTTATGTTATTCTTTTATGGAAACCTGAATGAGTTATAAACACTTCCCTGAGGCCTGGCCTCTGCTCTGCCCCCTGGATGCCAGATGAGAACTGTGCTCTTCAATGCCAATGGCATTTGGGTCCCGCAGAGAGGGCCACCAATCTGTCCTATCTCCCCTGGCTTTAGCCCCTAGTTCCAAGCACACTGGGATGACTGATCACATTCCCACAGGGCAGATCTGGCTCCAGAGCTCTGTGGCAACCGTTGCTTCCAACGTGGGGGCCACTGTCGTTTTAGGGCTTAGGTAGCTGGGAAATTCCTTTCTTGGACTCCAGCCTCTTGGGTTTCCCAACAGTGCAGGGGAGACCTCAGCAAGACACTGGCCAAAAGTCCAAGAAGTGAGCCAGCTTAAGAGAAGCAGAGAGACACCTGGGATTGCACTAGTCACCCTGGATGTGTGCCCACCACACATCTGTACCTACCTGCCAGGGCCTGCACTGAGGGCTGGTCGTGAGTGCTCAGCAGCTGTGCCTGGATGGTCTCTACCACACGTTTGAACCGACGGCTGGGGCCTGAGGGGAGACGGGCAAACAGAGACACAGTGACTGAGAGCTGGGGCACGCAAGGTCCCTCCACAAGCAAGTCCTTTCAGGGTTAATTTTCCTGACTCTGTTAGGACCTGCACCAATAACTGGTTCCCCAGAGGGCTCTCTATCTTCCACTTAAGGATCACTGTCACACCCAGACATCTCCATTTGATTATAACAGCAGGTGTTGGTACTCATTTAACTTTCCTTAAGGATGAGCAGAAATACATAAGAAAAGTAAGTGAGGGGCTGCAGAGAGGACTCAGTGTGCAAGGGCACTGGTCACTCTTCCAGAGGACTTGAGCTTGATTCTTAGCACCCACATGATGGCCCCAGGGCATCTGATACACACATATGACCCACATGTGCTGCACAAACATTCATACAGACAAAACCCCAGAAATATAGAGTAAACATTGTTTAACACAGAAAAATAAGTGAGACAAACAAACAAACAAGCCAAACCAAAAAACCATAAAACAAACAAACAAACAAACAAACCAAAAACAACAAAAATCTTGGGCTGGCAGAATGGTTCAGGGTAAAGGTACTTGCTGTCAAGCCTTACAACCTGAGTTCAACCCCTGGGGCCCACATGGTAGGAGAGAACTCATTCCCCAAAGTTGTCTTTTGACCTCCACATGACTGCTGTCTGTGTGTCTGTCTGTCTGTCTGTCTCTCTCTCTCTCTCACACACACACACACACCCACCCACCCACCCCCCCACACACACATGGACACACGGACACACACGGACACACACTGAAGCCTGATTTAGAAACTCTTAGAGCAAACTCATCTCCTGATCATAACATATTAAAATTTGTGACAAGGAGCCAACAATTGGAAGAAACTTATCCCCGCGGGTTTTCCTCTCTAGCCCTAAGTCTTGATTGGTCATGGCTGCCTAGAGTTAAAATTCTGAGTCTGCAGCTCAGCTGAGCATAGGAAGAACTCCATTGATGGGCTGATGATATCTGTGTGAGGCCAGCATACTTACTCTTCTATTAGAAGATGGAGATGAAAAGGTAGCAGGAAGCACCTTTGTAAAATGAGTGATTACTGATACTGTGGACTATTTTTCACAATGCATGTGATAGAAAGACTGGGAAAGGAAAGTGTGTGTGTGTGTGTGTGTGTGTGTGTGTGTGTGCGCGCATGCATGCGCATGTGTGTGTCGGGGACAGGGGCACTTGCAGAGCCAGAGTATTCTGTACTGATTTCTGATCTTGATGCCCTCCTGTGCTGATATCCTATTTTAGAGACCCCAAATACCCGAAAGCTGGTCAAGAGAGACTCACCGGAGATGAGAGTAAAGGTGACGGAGTAGATGCCACCTCCACTGCTGCCATCTCTTCGGGGTGAGGGCTCTGGACCCTCAGAGGAGCTAATGTCCACCTGAAAGCGGACAGGCTTCTGGAAGACGGAGGGGCCACCGCTGGCCTTGTATTCGGCCCTGAAGCTGGTCTGTGACAGTACACTGTGACTCAGGCTGGGGATCTAGAAGGTAAGAATATAAATAAGGATGAGGTGAACTGAAGGAACAGATAACCGTCTTACACCTGGCTCTGGACAAGGAACAAGTCCCATCAGCAATAGGTAAGAGGATAACAAACTGGGCCTTGGGTGGTCCCACTGACCACTGGCTCATCTTCTGTAGTTCCCCTGCCCTATGTTCTGAAGGATGGATCCTAAACTCATGTGGCCTCTGATATTTACAGGACAGTTCCAGGCTCCTGCACCATATGGAATACATCTTCCTTTCCTCTACAAGTCACATGTCATAGTAACTGAAAATCCCATCACAGTCCTACAGCAAAGGGCTGCGGGACTGGTATTAAGTAGGAAGCATTAAGGTCCATGGAGAAAGGTCTCTCCTCGGACCACCCCCTCAGATCTTTTGGCATGGCAAGGCAACCCACTCATCCTTCACTGGTACTTAGGAACCTGTTTTTAGAGTCTTAGTTCACCACTTTTAGGCTTTAGGCCCAATAGTCTGTGCCTGCCTCCCTGTTCCATCGTGATCAAGGCCACCTCTTGCTGGAAAACTACAAATCCCATGAGTCTCGGAAGTAAGTCTGGCCGGAGTGGAAGGGAGGTGTAGCTTTGTGGTCCGATAGGGATGCCAGGACTCTCACCGACAGAAAGGCATGGACAATGTCCGCTTTGATGCTGCTGAGAGGTTTGTCCTTGAGCACGAGGAATATTTGTTCTTCTTTGTCCAAGGAGATGAAATTCCCGAACCAGGAGCGTTTTGCCAGCCTGGGTGGAATGGGATAGATAGGAGGAGGAGGGAGGGTCAGGAAAGCATTGAAAGACAAGCCCCCTTGCTTCCCACTTAGTTTCTTCCCTTGTTGAACTCACTCGGGAGAGGATTCTGGTGTCAAACTGGACATCTCCTCAGCGGTAGGGACTAGTTAGGGAGAGGAGAGGGAGTAGTCAACACTTACTTCTTATTATTTATCATCCAGCACACTGTGGATTCAGTCATCTTCCAAATGGCTAACCCTAACTCCAGTAGTCAGACCTGGCCTTCTAGATAGGCAGTGTGGCTAGACCACATCCCCAGGGTGGGCACAAGCTCCTACGGGCCAATGAGTAGGCGACCGACCGAGAGTACACCTTGGCAGGAACGGTTCCCATCTTCCTTTCAGCCCCAAGACCTGCCTCTCTCCGAACATTATCATCACCATTAGAGTCTTGGGATTTGGGAATCAGGCTCTCTTTCCTACCTGAAGACGCCCCATGAAATTTTCCATATGACGTCTAGCCCCTCCTTCCCACATTAGAATCCAGCAGTAGGCAAACGCAGCCCAGCATCTGCTGAGACCCTTACCTTGCATCTTGCGCCGGTGGAAGCGAGGGGAGCCCAGGAAGCTGTTGCGGATGGAGTTGAGCCGACTTCTCCAGGCGGCTCCCCCTACGCCACCGCCTGGGCTGGGAGGTGGCGTCGTCCCTGGGGTCCCCGTAGGGCTGGCTCGAGGCGTGTGCAGAGGTGAGTGCAAGGGGGTTCCGCCAGAGGAGCGCGGGGAGCCTGGTGGTCCAGGCAAGGGCGTGGAACGGGCACTGGGGGGTGGTGGCTGCTCTCCAGCGCCCCCACCTCTGGGGCCCCGAGAAGGCAGCGTCTGTGTTTTGGAAGTTGGGGAGCCTCCGCCTCTAGCCTCATCTCCAGCGCCTGGCTCCGGCGAGAAGGAAAAGACCGGACTCTGTGGAGAAGCAGGGCCTAGTGAGAATTGGACTACAACTTCCCAGAGGGAATTGTTATTTGGGATTAATTGTTACTTGCTCAGATTCGCTAGAGAGGACATGCTGGGAATTGTAGTTCAATCAGCCCCACCCACGCTCTGGATTTAGGCACATGTACTGTTTCCAACTTACGCACTAAGGCTACAACCCCAGTCTAAGCAGAAATTGGCAGGCTGAAAGTACTCAAAGAACTTCTGATAAATAATTAAAACCCTCAAGACATACTACAAACCCAATCTTGAGAAGACAAAAATGGTGTCTTTGACACTTCTCTGGCAAGAATGCCTCATGGAATTGTATTTTCTCTTGATTTCTCTTAATTCTTTGAGGGTCTAATCTTACCCTTGGGCTGCTCAGAGGGCTGGAGGACAGACCAGTGGACGCTCCACTGACGCTGCGGGATCTGTTCACAGGGTTAAAAACATTATCTGAGAGAGTTGCAGAATGTTCAGGTGTTTCTCCATTTCCATGTCCTCTCAGATGAGGGACCAGACACAGGAGGTTGAGCAGGGTCTAGAACGATCTGCTCCCTCTATGCTCTGGGACTGAAGATTCTTCCAGAGATAATCTCTCCCTCACCTCTGACTGTGCTGGGCCATCTCCAAGGCCCGTCTGGTAGGCACTGGGGAGCCACCGCTCCCAGCATCTGTGATACTGAGGACTTCCATGGACTTCCGCTCTGGCCTCCGTTTCCCGTGTCTGCTCAGCATGGGGGAATCCACACGCTTACGAGGTGGGTCTGAAGGGAGAGAGTTATTGACCCACCCAGTAGATTAGTTTGCCCAGGTAGACACAGCATATATGTGACTGCCTTGTAAAGTGATGGGGAAACGAAGGACCAGAGAAGAGAGAGAGAGGTTCTCATAAATGCCTAGCTGTCTAAACACAGACTCCCAGGGCCTACAGCATCCTCCTCCCTCAGGAATCCTGGGATCTGAACTGCCCAATCTGCCTTCTTACCAACATCATTCCGAGGAGGCAGGTCCTGGTCTTCACAGCTAGGATACCGCTCTTTCCGATCCAAAAGCAAATAATAGATCATCTTTTCTTGGTTTTCCCTGACACGGGGAAGAGGGAGGTGGTTAAGGGAGGACTGAGGCCAGGGCTGGAGAGATGGATAAAGGCGCTTGCTACTCAAGTTTGATAACCTGAGTGGTACCCCTGGGACCCACATGGTGGAAAGAGAGGACCAAACTCCTGCCAAGTTATCTATACACCCTCCTCTCATGCATAATTAAAAAACAATGAAAAACAAAAAAAAACCCATGTAAGGTAAGGAAATTTGTGTCTCAATGAGCCCTCCCTCCCTCCCTCCCTCCCTCCCATCCGCTGTGGATCTTTGAGCTCATATTTGCCCCCATATCCAAGGGAACAAGCCCAGACTTTTGTCCTCCGACCCCAGCCCTCCTCCTTTAAACTTTTGAATCCAGACCTCACCCTCCCACCACAGTCCCACAAGTGAAAGCCTCTAGCCTTCCTCCCTCAGACACAGGTGATTTTTTGGACCCAGAATGCCATTTTTTCCCACAAGCCAACATAGTTGGCTTCCTATGTCCATTGTACATCACCACTTAAGCACTTATTAAGTTCTACGTAATGAAGACACCATTCACGTCTGTCTCAGCATTAATCATTTCTTTCTCTGAGCATTTCCCGATTTCTCCCGTGCACCAGCACTAAAGTTTGTCAGATCCATAAAACTGGATGTGGCACGCCCCCTTCAGGCTGTCTAGGGAACTGCCACAACCCATTCAACCCCATGAAGTGGGGCCCCGGTGAAAAGAATTTTGGGAGCTCTTACTCCTCGCTTCGCAGTTCTCTGTGCAGCCTTTCGCGGTCTCTGAAGCAGCCCAGAGACGCCATGCTTTCCAGAACGTCAGGGTCCAGCTCGCCATTGGAAGGCAGGCTCCGCATGGCTACTCTGCGGCCTGGTGCTGGCTCCAAGCAAGGGTCTGGTTCGTGTTTCCCGCCCCTGGAATGGTAGAGAAACGCTTATCTTCCTAGTTTTACGTCCTATGTCCAGACTACTCATCCCAGGATCTGGAGAGTCTGGATCTCCATCTTTACTTCCTCAGACTGAGGGGCTCCAGACCCTAGTTCTTCAAACTCTGACTCAAAGAGTCCTGGACCCCTTCTCCCTCTATTCTCCACCCACTCCCTGTCTTTAGCTGCCCGTACTCTGAAGTTTGAGACTGTAGGTTCCTCCATCCCACCCCACCCATCAGGAATACGGCACTCCACCCTCCTTCTTTCTATTCTGACCCAGGTGCCCTGCCTCCCTCAGGTACCCAACTGCTCAATTCCCTCCTACTCACAGATACCAAGGATGTTTCTGAATTTGCTCCAGCTGTGAAGGGGTCACAGAGAAGCAGAAATTAGGTCACATACAATAGCTAGCAAGCAATTATATAAAATTAACTAGCATTGGCTCCGGGAGGTCATTGACCCATCCAGAAGCACGGTGACATCATGTCTTCCCCTGGTGGTGGTGGAGCACCTATAGACTGACCATTTTTAAATCCCAGGTAGCTGTTTACTGCATGCCCAGTGCTAGCCTTTCAACCCCTGCCAATCTCTCAATGTGCTGTCCCCAAGGCCTGGGGTCCTTAGTCCAACTTGGGAATGATTCTATAATTTGTAAGTTTTGGGTTTTGCTGGGTCTTGGGCTTGTAGCTTAACCAGCAAACTCATCCAATGCCAGGATTTACAGGCAGGCCCCAGGAACTCCCAGGAATCGTTTCTCCTCTGCCAGCCCCTTGCTGCTTACGCTGAGCCTTTTTTCCGGCTCCACTTCAATCATCCCTCTCAGGAGGCTCTGGCAGTCTGGAGGGATGAAGTGAGGCATATGGAAGACCCCACGCTTCACTTTCTCCAGTAGCTGGCGCAGGTTGTCGTCATCGAAGGGCAGCGCCCCCTATGCAAGACATCATCGAGAGCCCTCAGGTCAGTGGCTCTCAACCTGGTGTGGCAGCTCTTTGGGGGAGGGGGGCTATAGGTATGCACCACCAGGCCCAGTTTATTGCGTTTGGGGGATGGAACCAGAGGCTTCATGTGTCGTGGGCCAGCAATCTACCGAGTGAGTTACATCATTGGCGCTTTCCTTACGGCAGTGGTTCTCAACCTGTGGGCCATGACAGGGGTCATCTAACACCATCAGAAAACATAGACATTTACACCACGGTTCGTAAGAGTAGTGAAATCACAGTTATGAAGTAGCAACCAAAACACCTTTATGGTCATAAGTCATCACAACCTGAGGAACAGATAAAGGGCCACAGCATCAGGAAGGCTGCGAGCCACTGCTGGAGGTGCAGCTTAACATTAGCCAGGTGATGGGCTGGAGAGATGGCTCAGTGGTTAGAGACTGCTCTTTAGAGAAGTCCTGAGTTCAATTCCCAGCAACCACATGGTCCATCTGCAATGGGACCCAACGCCCTCTTCTGGTGTGTCTGAAGATAGCTACAGTATATTCATGTACGTATAATAAATCTTTAAAAAAAAGACTGAGAGTAGGGTTGAAGCCTTACTGTCCTCACCTATATAGGGCTGGAGCTGTAGCTCAGCCAGTGGGACGCTTGTCTAACTTCCAGGAAGCCCTGGGTCCCATCCCCAGCACCAGTGTGGTGGCACAGGCCTACAACCCCACACGTGGGAGGTGGAGGCAGGAGGATCACAGGTTCAAAGTCATTTTCAGTTACGTAGTGAGCTTTGAGGCCAGCCTGGGTGATGCGACATATTGCCACAAATAAAACCACATTAAAGCCGGGCGTGGTGGCGCACGCCTTTAATCCCAGCACTCGGGAAGCAGAGGCAGGCGGATTTCTGAGTTCGAGGCCAGCCTGGTCTACAAAGTGAGTTCCAGGACAGCCAGGGCTAGACAGAGAAACCTTGTCTCGAAAAACCAAAAAAAAAAAAAAAAAAAAAAAAAAAAAAAAAAAAAAAAAAAAAAAACCCACATTAAAACAAAACAAAAATATATCAGAACCCAAATAAGCCTCTCTCTAAACTCTTCGTGCACACCTTCAATCTCAGGACTAGGGAAGAAGAGCCAGGTTGATCTCTGTGAGTTTGAGGCCAGCCTAGTTTACAGCGCAAGTTCTAGGACAGCCAAGGTTACCAGTGAGACCCTGTCTCAAACAAACAAACAAACAAACTAACTAACTAACTAACTAACAAACAAACTAACTAGCTAACTAACAAACTAACGAGCTAACAGACAAAGAGGGCCCGGTGTAGCAGTGCACACCTTTAATCCCAGACCTTGGTAGACATGGCAGATAACCTCTGTTGGTTAGAGGCCAGCCTAGTCTACATACAAAGGCCCTGTCTGAAACAGACAGACAGACAGAAAGAAAGAAAGAAAGAAAGAAAGAAAGAAAGAAAGAAAGAAAGAAAGAAAGAAAGAAAAGAATGGCTGGGGATGTGGTTCAATTGGCAGTAGAGTGCTTTTCTACTAAGCATGTGCACCAAGTTGTGCATAATTCTCAGCACTGCATATACAGGACATGGAACTGAGTCCTGTAACCCTAGCCCTGGGAGGCGGTAGAAGCAAGGAGATCAGATGCTCAACGTCACCTCCAGTTACATAATGAGGTCAAGGCCAGCCTGGGATATATGAGAACCTGTCTCAGATAGGCCAGTGACATGACATGTAACCCAGGCATGTGCCACCAAGCCTCTGCAGCAGAGCGGATCCCTGGGACCCACATGGCGAAGGGAAGAACTGCCTTCTCTGACCTCAAGCACACCCTGAATACCCTTGCCAGCGTACCCTCCATGAGTGTCTGACTCCAAGCCTTCTTACTGGGCTTGGAGTCAGACAGCCTGCCTTTGGCTCTGGTGCCTGATGGCACTGGCAGTGAGCCTCAGCTTCTCGCCTCTGTAAGGGATGTGAGGATTCTATTGGGAAAGGCTATGGGACAGATTAAAAATATCAGCCACAGCACAGCTGGTCCTCATTACTCTCGGAAGTTCAATTTTATATAATCACTGTGATCAGTGAGTTAGTGAGCCCTGGAATCGTGGGACCTTGCTTCTGCCTGAAACCAGCTAGGTTCCTTCTACCCTCTGGCCACAATCTTTTTCATCAAGGTCAGTTGTTAGTCTAAGTTGTTTGTAATGTGTTGGGTTTTTGTTTGTTTGTTTGTTTTGTTGTTGTTTTTTTTTGAGACAGGGTTTCTCTGTGTAGCCCTGGCTGTCCTGGGACTCACTCTGTAGACCAGGCTGGCCTTGAACCCAGAAATCTGCCTGCCCCTGCCTCCCAAGTGCTGGGATTAAAGGCGTGTGTCCCACCACTGCCAGGCTGTAATGTGGGTTTTGTTGCTTATCTGTTTCCAGTACTGGAGGGGAACCTGGGATCTTGTATTTAATTTAATCTTCACAATTGTTGGTACTGTAATTATCTACATGTAATTACTCGGTTCACATATAATTACTTGATGAGGAGGACTGAGGCTTACACAAAGGGAGCAACTTACTTGTCCAGCAGGAGGAAGCAGAGATTTGAACTCTGTCCTTTCCCTACTTATGACAGAAAGCTGAGCATTGCCTTTGGAGATCTAACCCAGTGGGTAGAGAGCTTGCCTAGCATACACAAAGCTTTGGGTATAACTTCCAGCATGGTATCTTTAATCCCAGCACTCGGGAGGCAGAGGCAGGGGAAATCTGAATTCAAGACTAGCCAGGCCTTCCAGGATAGCCAGGGCTACACAGAGAAACCCTGGCTCAAAACCAAAGACAAACCAACCGATCAAACAAGCAAAAAACAAAACAACAAACCCCCCAAAACCAAACTGGGTCTGAAGAAATGGTTACTCATCAGCTAAGAGTATTGCTGCTGTCGCAGGGACCTGGGCTGGATCCCCAGAATCCACATGCTGTCCTCGTAATTGCCCATGATTCCAGTTGTAGGGGATTCAGACACCTTTTCTTGCACCCGCAGGCACCAGGCAAGCACATAGTTCAAAGATACATGCAGGCAAAACACTCATACACAGTAAAAAAAACTCTTAAAAAGAAACAAACACGTTCAGGGGGCTGGAGAGATGGCTCAGTGGTTAAGAGCACTGAGTGCTTTTCCAGGGAACCCAAGTTCAGTTTATAGCATCTACACAAGGAGGCTTATAACCACCTCTAACTCCAGCTTCAGGGGATCTGACACCCTCTTTTAGTTCCCTCAGACACTCATGTTCACACACGCATGCACACGCACACATGCACATGTAAATAAAAAAAAGAAACCTCAAAAAGAATTGCTGAGGAGAAAGCTTGCTGCTGGGCATGGTGGTGCACCCCTTTAATCTCAGCACTCAGAAAGCAGAAGCAGGTGGATCTCTGGGAGTTTAGGGCCAGCCTGGTCTGCAAAGGGAGTCCAGGACAGCCAGGGCTACACAGAGAAACCCTGTGTCAAAAGACTAACTGACTAAATAAATAAAAGAAAGAGAAAAGGGAAGCTTGCTTTAAGTGAGCTATTAGTTCACTCTGCATTAGGAGGTTTAGGACAGACCAACCCTGTGTCTTCAGAGATGAGTCAACTAAATGAACAAGATGAAAGCCACTGTCATGAGCCCCAGCCTCGAGGAGCTTAGGATAGACATGGAGGGAAAATAAGGCTTTTAGAATTATGCAACAAAATGCATACTAAAAACCTGGACCATGGGCAGGAAGAAGGACACTTATCGCAAGATCCAACCTGGGGAAGGGGCAGGGGAGGCCAGAGGGAGGCTGTGGGAAGTGTGGGAGAGATGACCACGGGCTGAGGGTTTACAGCAGTGCTGATATTCACTAGGTGAGCTACAGAACTAGCAAGGACAGAGGTGCATTCTAGGCCTAGCACACAAAGATCGGGGGCTCAGTCGCTAACACTGCCCAAACCAAGTGTGTCAACACCTGTGATCTAAACCTTTAGGAGGTAGAGGCAGAAGCATCAGGAGTTCAAAGCCATCTTTACCTATCTAAGGCTAGCCTGGGAGACATGCTACACTGCCTGTCCCTCTCTGAATCAGTGTTTCTCAACTTGTGCGTGACACCCCTTGACCTATCCACAGGCGGCTGCCTAAGACCATCAGAAAATACAGATATTGACATTACAATTCATAACAGCAGCAGAATGACAGTTAAGAAATAGCAATGAGAGCCGGGCAGTGGTGGTGCACGCCTTTAATCCCAGCACTTGGGAGGCAGAGGCAGGTGGATTTCTGAGTTCAAGGCCAGCCTGGTCTACAGAGCTACAGGATAGCTAGGACTGCACAGAGAAACCCTGTCTCGGAAAAAAAAAAAAAAAAAGAAGTAGCAATGAGGGCTGGAGAGATGGCTCAGTGGTTAAGAGCACCGACTGCTCTTCCAAAGGTCCTGAGTTCCGATCCTGGCAACCACATGGTGACTCACAACCATCTGTAATGAGATCTGACGCCCTCTTCTGGTGCATCTGAAGACAGCTACAGTGTGCTTAGATAAAATAATTTTATGGTTAGGGGTCACCAGGACATGAGGAGCTATGTTAAATGAAAGGCTGCATCATTAGGAAGGTTGTGAACCCCTGCTCTCTATTAAAAACCCATACATGAGGCCCCTTAGTCTTGCAAACTTTATATGTCCCAGTACAGGGGAATGCCAGGGCCAAGAAGTGGGAGTGGGTGGGTAGGGGATCAGGGCGGGGGGAGGGTATAAGGAACTTTTGGGATAGCATTTGAAATGTAAATGAAGAAAATATCTAATAAAAAAATTTAAAAAAAACCCACACATATAGGTGGGAGATCTCACCCACACATGTGGGAGATCACACATATACCCACACACATATATGGAAGATCACACATACATGTTTACATTTATGGGATCACACATACATATATTTGAGAGATCACACATATATACCACACACCCGAATATACACACGGCATGGGAGATAGTCATTCAATCATACACACACATATATATTCAAGATCCCTCTCTCACATAAACACCTACATATATTCATGAAATCACACTCATTCCATGCAGTCACACACACACACACACACAAATATTTAAGAGAACACACACACACACACACACACACACACACACACACACATATGGGAAATGTCACAGACACACACACACACACACACACACACACACACACTCAGAGCCAGGGGTGAGGATGCATGTAAGGTTCTATGCTCCACTGGGGGGCGCTGTTCTAGAAACACAGAGGTAGCAGCAAAAGGCACCTTACCACAAGCAGGGCAAACAGGATGACTCCACAGCTCCACATGTCTGCCCGGCGGCCATCATACTTTTCCCCCTGAAAAAGCAAAAGGTGTCACTTCAATGGCATTTCTGTCCCGACTCTGTCCCCTTCTCTTAACTTCCCCTTGCCCTTCCCTCACCTTGATCACCTCTGGACATGCGTAATGGGGGGACCTGGAGAAAGAGAAGGATAGAGAGACAGTGGTCAAAGGCTATGAGCCCTGGCCGGCTTCTTCCCCTTCCCAAGAACCGTGTAGAGATCCCCACTCACCCGCAGCTGGTCTCCAGGAGGCTGTCCCCCACCTGCAGGGACGCCATACCAAAGTCTGCGATTCGGATGTTGTTTTTCTCATCCAGCAGCAGATTCTCTGGCTTCAAGTCTCTGTGACTAAGACACACAGGTGGGGTTCAACTTTGGATGCCACAGGAAAGCCCATCTTCATTCATTCAGTCTCTCATAAAGTAAGATATTTCTAATATTTTTTAAGGACAGAGGCATCATGTAGCCCAGGCTAGCCTCACACCAATTATGTAGTCGAGGATAGCCTTAAAATCCTGGTCTTCTTCCCTCTATCTCCTATGTTGTGGGATTACAAATATGTCCCATTAAGCCTGACTTTCTTGTGACAGAGTCATTCTACAAGTTAGGCCTTGGCTCAGATTGACTTCTAATTTGAATCAGTCCTTCTGCCTTACTCCTGCAGGCAGTGAGATTACAGGCATATGCCACTGTGTCTGATTCTTCATGCCTTTTTTGTGTATGTGCATGTGCACATGTATGGGAAGCCTGGGGAGGCAAAACGTTGACATCTAGAGTCTTCCTCTCTACTGTGCTTTTTTGTTTGCTTGCATTTCAAGGCAGGTTTTCCCTGACTGCCTGGCAGGTGATTTTATTTTTTAATTCATTTTGAAATTTTATTTTGTGCGTCTGAGTGTTTACCTGAATATCTGTCTATGTACTATGTAAGTGTGGTGACTTTGGGGGCCAAAGAGAATGCTGGATGCTTGGTGCCTGAAGAGGTCGGAGGAGGGTGTTGGATCCCCTGGAAATGGAGTTGTGATTGTGAGCCACCATATAGGTTCAGGAAACTGGATCCAGGTCTTCTTAAAGAACAGCTTTGCAGCCGGGCAGTGGTGGCACATGCCTGTAATCCCAGCACTTGGGAGGCAGAGGCAGGTGGATTTCTAAGTTCTAGGCCAGCCTGGACTACAGAGTGAGTTCCAGGACAGCCAGGGCTACAAAGAGAAACTGTCTCAAAAAAAAAAAAAAAGAAAGAAAGAAAGAAAGAAAAAAAGAACAGCTTTGCAACCTCTGAGCCATCTCTATAGCCTCAACTTAAAATAAATAAATTTATTTATTTATTTATTTAGACAGGGTCTTATTATGGTGCCTTGGGCTGTTCTAGAACTCAATGTATAAGACCTGGCTGTCCCTGAACTCATAGAGATCTACCTGCATCTGTCTCTAGAAGTATGTGCCATCACATCCACCCTGAATCAGTTATTAGAAATATAAAAGCTGCACCATTGAGATGGCTCAGCAGGTAATGGTCCTTGCTGCCAAGTTTGACAGCCTGAGTTTGATCTCTAGAAGATACACAAAGGAAGAGCCCAAAAGTTATCTTCTGACCTCAATGTGTGGGTTACAGTACCTGCACCCCTTCCCTAGTAAATAAATAAATGGTTTGTTTTTAAAAGAGAAATATAAAAATATGGCAAGGTATAGTGGCTCATGTATTAATCCCAGCATTCTGGAGGCTGAGGCAGGAGGATTGATGAGTTCTAGGCCAATCTGGGCTACACTGTGAGATTCTTACTACCCCCAAGAAATATAAAAATACTTCCATATCAAGTATCTCCCCCACCCCCACCCCAAACAGAGTTTCTCTGTGTAGCCTTGGCTATCTTGGGACTCACTTTGTAAACCACAATGACCTCAAACTCAGAGAGCTCTGACTGCCTCTGCCTCCCAAGTGCACCATCATGTCCAGCTGTTATTACTATTGTCATTGTTATTATTATTAGGAGTAATTTTTTAAACATTTAAAACTTTTTAAAGATCTACCTGTTTCTCCCTCTTGAGTACTGGGATTACTGGTGTAAGCTACAACAGGTTTCAAGAAACTATTTTTATTATTTTTATTTTTTTTTATTTTTTATTTTTTATTTTTTTTTTGGTTTTTCGAGACAGGGTTTCTCTGTATAGCCCTGGCTGTCCTGGCACTTGCTTTGTAGACCAGGCTGGCCTCGAACTCAGAAATCCGCCTGCCTCTGCCTCCCAAGTGCTGGGATTAAAGGCGTGCGCCACCACGCCCGGCTCTATTTTTATTTTTAAAAAAACCAAAATAACAAAAAACCTTGCCACCCAAAGCAGACAACTAGTTCAGGACCTTTCTAATCCTTGACCAAACTCCTCAAGATCTGTAGATTCTATTCGGAGTGGTCGGTGAGTGGGTCACACTATGTTGAATATTGCTCCTTACTCGCTGTAGTCTTCAACCTCAGAGCTTGACACCCTGGCTGCTCAAAAATGTGTTGAACTTAATTTAGATAATCTGAGTTGAGTTGCCTTTTTAAAAGATTTACCATTTGTGTGTGTGTGTGTGTGTGTGTGTGTGTGTGTGTGTGTGTGTGTGTATGTGGGTACGTGATTGCAGGAGTCTAGTGAAGTGAATGAAGCCAGAGGTATTTCATGTTCCTGGATCCTGGAGCTGGACTTACAGCAGCTGGGAGGCTTCAGATATGGGTGGTGGGGCTTGAACTTGGATCCTCTGCATTACATGCTCTAGCCACTGAGAAATCTCTTTAGCCACATCTCCTTTTGCTTTTAAAGAGAGGGTCTTTCTATGTAGCCCTGGCTGGGCTAGAATTCCTTAGATAGAGCTTGCTGGTGTCAAACTCTCAATGAAGCCCCTGCCTCTGTCTCCTAGGTGCTAGAGTCACAGGCACCCCTCACCCTAAATGCATCACATCTT
This sequence comes from Mus minutoides, assembly GCA_902729485.2. Lineage (NCBI taxonomy): Eukaryota > Metazoa > Chordata > Mammalia > Rodentia > Muridae > Mus > Mus minutoides. Next base: position 2,814,735 of record LR749539.1, read on the forward strand.
GTCTGGGTTAAAGGCGGGCGGGTCATTGAGGAAAAGAAGTATCTCTCTGTTGGGACAGTAAACATCACAAACATGAACTGTGATCCTTACCTCGTATCAAACACAATTATTAACTCGAAAGGGACCCCAGATTTAAATGCAAGAGAAAACTGTATAGCTTCTAGAAGAAACCATGGGATAGAAATGTAGTCACCTTGACTTAGGTTTGGGCAGCACAGAAGTGCTGGCAAGATGGCTGAGGGGTGGGGTGGGGAGGAGGAGCCACTTGCCTCTGGGCCTGACTACCTCAGTTTGATCCCTAGGACCCATAAGGTCCTAAAACAGGCTCCTAAAAGTTTTCATGTGAGCCTGGCGTGGTGGCGCACGCCTTTAATCCCAACACTTGGGAGGCAGAGGCAGGCAGATTTCTGAGTTCGAGGCCAGCCTGGTCTACAAAGTGAGTTCCAGGACAGCCAGGGCTATACAGAGAAACCCTGTCTCAAAAAACCAAAAAAAAAAAAAAAAAAAAAAAAGTTTTCATGTGACCTCTACATGCACACTGTTGCACACATTTGTGCAAACTCTCTCTCACACACACCAATAAGAAATCAAATGTACAAACCACCAAATACAGAGCCAAAGCTGTGTGTGGTGCACACCTGTAATATGATTAAACAGGAGGCTGAGACAGGAGGATGCCAATGAATTTGTGGGCAGCCTAGTCTACATAGTGAGGAGCTTTATGAAACCCAGTTTCTCTCTCACACGCACAAAGAAAAAGTAAAAAAAAAAAAAAAAAAAAAAAAAAAAAAAAAAAAAAAAGGTGGGGATGTATTGCAAATGGTATTGCTTGCCTAGCACACACCAAAGCCCAAAACCACACACATACACACACACACTTAAAAGTAAGTTCCAAAATTACATAGCAACCATGCACAAGACTGAAAATGTATTTAAAACTACTAAACTATACACTTTTTCAAAAGGGTAAATTGTATGGTCTGAGTTACAATACCAGGAATTTTCAAATGGTTAGGGTTGAGGGCTAACCACGCTGGTTTCTACTCAGCCCTTCTTGTGGCTGCAGCAACCAGGCTCCTGGGCCACCACCCTCAGTCGTCACCCCCCTGCAGCTGTCCCCTCACCAGATGGAGTAGCTATGGCAGAAGTCCAGTGCTGACACGATCTGGCGGAAGAACTTCCGGGCCTCCTTGGGTGTCAGTCTCCCTTTTTTTACCAGGTAGTCGAACAGCTCACCACCAGAAACGTGCTCAAGAACCAAGTATCTGAAAGACACAGACGGGGCAGAGGGCTGGAAGGGCATGTGAAGGACCGAGGCCTGGTCTCCCTTTTATGAAGACAGTAAAGCCCCAATTCCAGTCTCTGCAAGGAAGAAATTTCAACTGCAGTCTCTGAGAAAGAGATTCCAGTTGCCAAAAGCCTCCAAGAGAAGTGATTCCAATATCCACACGTCTCTAGGAAACCAAGACTCAATTCCCACTAGTCCCATGTGGTATTGATTCCCAAGGAAACTCTTGGTTGTTTTTGGAGATAATGCAACCCCATTGGCACCTGAGGTCAGAAACCATAATCCCCACAGAACTCTGGGAAATAAAGACCCTACGTACATTCCCCGACCCATAGCCCAAGCCTCTAATTCTCACTGCCTGTGAACAAATCCAAGTTCTCAATCACTTTTGGACAGTGACAATTACAGAGTACACCAAAGATAAATTACAACTCCCATCAATGTAAAGAAATTTAAAGCAAAACAAAACCCCTCCCAACTCCCATAAGCCTCTGGGATATAGACGGTCCCAATTCCCATCAGCCACCTGGATTCTAGAGACCACCAAATCCCATCAGACTCTGAAAGATTAAACCTCCAGTTCCAATCAGTTCCCAGGAAACAAAAACTCAATTTTTGAGCTGTTGGACAGCTAGATTCCCATGTAAAGCACAAACTCTCATGAGCCCTGTCTCAGCTTTGATGGTGGAGTGGGAGTGGTAACCATCAATTGTGGAGACAATGGCTTCTCCTTGCCTCCACACCTGGGAAGCCTAAGGACTACAACTCCCATGAGGGCCCAGGGCTGTATACTGCTTCCAGCTTGGGGAAACCTATTCTACCAATCTGATGAATGTTGGAGTAGTGGCTTTATCCTACTACACCCTGGGGAGGTTGGGGGTGGGGTGGGGTGGGGAACTGTGAGGCCAGTCCCCTCTTCCGTTGTCCACTCCAGCTGTTCTTTGGGCCACCAGAGTCTGCACAGTCATTCTCTGAAGCCCAGACAGCTGATCCCCCCTCCATCTTAACTGGACGGTAATGGACTTTGTGATACTGACACAGGACTCCAGGAGGCCTACTGTTGGGGTGTCCAGCCTTGGCATCGGAAGTGATGTTGGGATAGGAGAGACCTCAGATGTCCTAGAGTGGGAATTTGGAAGGATCCTTTAGGCTCCTTCTAGGCTAATGTAACCTTAATTGCTTTAGGAATTGGAGTTGGATTTGGTGGTACAGGCTGGCAACCCCAGTTACTCAGGAGGCTGAGGCAGAGAGCTAGCAGCAAGAGGCACAGCTTCTGTTCTGCACTCAGGACCACTCTACTCTGCTGTAGTATCCGGCGGAGTGTAGACTGGGGGATGTTCCTGTAGCCAAGGGAAGGACCAAGCATTCAGTGACCCAACCTAAAAGTTAAAAAAAATTCTCTTCTTTCTTTCTTTCTTTCTTTCTTTCTTTCTTTCTTTCTTTCTTTCTTTCTTTCTTTCTTTCTCTTCCTTCCTTCCTTTCTTTTTTCTTCCTTCCTTCCTTCCTTCCTTCCTTCCTTCCTTCCTTCCTTCTTTCTTTTTTTAGATTGGTCACAAGTCGCCCATTCTAGCCTCCAACACAACAGTGTAGCTGAGGATGACCTTGAACTTTTGACAATACGGCCTCAGCTTAACAGAGCTGAGATGATCCATGAATGCTGCCACAGGCCTATGCAGTGCTGGGGGCTGGACTCAGGGCCTCCTGCATTCTACAGGAGCACTCTACCAATCGAGTTACAGCGCTAGCCCAGAAGCTTGCGTCCTGTTTCTGGAGCGGTGTCTACACTGTGGAGAAGGAGGACGGAGGGGCCGGGTGTCTATAAATACCTACAAATATTTCTTGTTCTCGTAGACGTCGTGGAGCTTGAGCACGTGCGGGTGTTCAATGAGCTTCAGGATGGCGATTTCCCTCTCCACCTGAGGGGACAGGGACACAAGAGAAAGGGTCAACATGACCTCCCTGCCTTTCCTTCTGTGCCAAAGGACACTCCCGCTACACACACACACACACACACACACACACACACACACACACACACACAAACACCCACCTTCATCAGCACCGATTCCGACAGCTTCTCCCTGTTCACGATCTTGACAGCGACCTTCTGACCCGTGATGCAGTGGACTCCAAGTTTAACTAGACCTGGAGATTGAATTTAAAATATGGGGTGTTCTGGAGTTCACCCTAGCTCTTAAGTTGTCAACACATCCCCATCCCCACCCCCCAGCTTGGCTACCCATTTCTTCAATCCCGAATTTCTGCATTTGAACTGGTAGCCAACAGCTGCCATGCCTATAAAACACAACTCTTTCCCATCCATGTTGCCCACTTTTGGTCCTTCTGACTGTCTGCCCTTTGCCTACCCCATCCATCAGCCTCTCCTGGCCTTTCATTCTGACTCTCTGGCCTTCTGGTATGTCTGCCCAACTTCATCTTTCTTTTCAGATTTCAGAAGCCCTATAATCTCCCAAAATACACTCTCAATTTTTCTCCTTTCCTAAGCCTCCCCATCCTCTTCTCCTTCCAAAACCCAACCCTGCAATTATTATTTTTTAACTCTTTTTTTTTTTTTTTTGGTTTTTCGAGACAGGGTTTCTCTTTATAGCCCTGACTGTCCTGGAACTCACTCTGTAGACCAGGCTGGCCTCGAACTCAGAAATCCACCTGCCTCTGCCTCCCGAGTGCTGGGATTAAAGGCGTGCGCCACCACGCCCGGCATTTTTTAACTCTTAAAAAATAGCTGTCATGGTCAAAAAGCATGCATATTCCCTGACCACTCCTCAGAGTCTAGAGCTCAGCTATGTAAGGTACCCTCTTCTCAGTCCCAGGAATCCAGATCTTATCCCTCCTTCCTTAGACCGCAGTAGTCTCCTCCCTCAGACCCAGCAGTGCAGGTACCTGACCCCTCCTCCTTCCAGAGTTCCAGAATTGAGGTCAACAACGCGTCACACTCTTACTACCAGGATATAAAGGACTCCCATTCCTATCTCAGGCCTGGAACTCAACTTCATAGGGACCCAGAACCCACAGCCTGGAACACTGGAAGTCGGCTCCCAGCTCCCAGTTCACCTCGACCCCCTGCCTAGAAGGTGGTGGTTGTGGCCACACTCAGCCTTTAGCATCAATCAGATAACTCTGCTTTCCAGGGCCACTCCTGGCTGGGAGCTGAGCTTTCTACAGTCCACCTCTCCATTCTATTTCCACACTGTAGAATGGAGAAAATGTAGTCGACCACACACCCTAGGGCTCCAGCTTGCTGCCCAGAGCTCAAGTGACCGCTTTTGAGCATGAGAAGAGGGACAGGATAGCAGCCTCTCTCGGGATGGATGCACCTCCACCCAGTCTGCACCTCCACCCTGCCTGCGGCTGTACTGCAGCACCCGCCTGCCTCAGCTTGCAGAATTAGCCCGGGCCCCACACCCGTAATGGGCCTACTTCCCCACAGCTTCCTGAAGCCCCTCCAATATCTGCCCCAATAGGGTTATTTGAGCCACAGTAGTCCAGACCCCTACTTCTCCCTCGGACCCACAAGTCCCAGACCCCTGCCATCTCAAGGCCCCGGCGTCAGACTCTACTCCGTACACTGTGGGCACTTGGTACTCAGGACCCAAGCCCCTTTTCTATAAGGGACCCAGGGGTCTGCCCTTTAAATATCCATGGTCCCGCCCTCTGTCCCTTCCAGCACCCCGCCCCCGCCCCAGGTGTCCGCTTAGGTTCTCACCTGTCTGTCCTTTGCCCAGCGTCTTCTCCAGCCGATAGGGGCCAACATATTGGGCGTGCTGGGGTGGGTGTGGGTGTGGGTGTGGGAGGTGGTAGGCGGGGGAGCCCCCGCCACCTTCCTTGGACCCGGACGACATGGTGCCCTTGGTCCCGGCCCGACCGGTCCCCCGGCCGCCCCCCCTACGGCCCGTCGCCCCGTTCCTCCGGTGGGGGCCGGCGACACCTCCGTCCCGGCCCCCCCGGTTGCTCCCCACTTCTCCGGGAGTCCCCAGGGGGCTGGGCTGGCCCCCCCAGTCGGTGGGCCGCAGAGCTGGGGGAGGGGGGGCTGCCGGGGGGGTCAGGCCCCTGGAATCAGCATGGCGGGGGGGGGCTGTGCGGCCCCCCCTCCCCAGCCCGTCCCTGGCCGGCCCCCCCTTCCTGTGCCTCCCCCTGCAGGGGGGGTCTGAAGTGTGGGGCCGGCGGATGCTGCAGGCCGAGATCCCCCCCGCCCCCCCACGCGCCCTCTCTCCTCCGCCTCCTCCTCCTCTCCGCCTCCCCCCGCCACCTCGTCCTTTCTCTCCGGCACGCTGACATCACCATCCGGGGACTCCCGGCCCTTCCCCACAGTTAACCCTTTCGGAGGGGGAGGGGGAGGGCCTGGAAGCTGGACGGACGGGGAGGAGGTGGGAAGATGCAGGGCTAGGTGGAGGGATGCTGGAGAAGAGGGATGCTGCAGGAGAGAGGGATGGCTGAAAGGATGGAGGGAAGGATGGAGAGAGATACAGAGCCAGTAGTAGAAAGCAGAGATGGAGTCACAAAGAGAAGTCCGATATACATTAGTAGACGGGAAGATGCAGACTATCAGAGCCAGGCTGGAGGAGTGAAGGCGGTAATAACGGAGGGAGTGGGGAGGATAAAGAGTTCAAGGCCACTCCAGCTATAAAGTGTGTTTGAGGACAGCCTAGACTATGTGAGAACGCCCCCTCAACCTACCCCCTCAAAAAAGAGCTGAAAGGGGCAGACAGGGATAGGAGACAAACAACAGGGATGAGGAGACAGAAATGCAAAGGAAGATGTAGAGAGAGGGGGACAAAGAGAAATAAGGTCTGTCAGGGGTCCAAGTATTCACAGGAGGGAAAGATGCTGGGCTGAGATGGGAATAGACTGCGGAGTGTGTGTGTGTGTGTGTGTGTGTGTGTGTGTGTGTGTGTGTGTGTGTGTGGCCGTGGCAGAGGATAAAAGAGACAGAGATAGAAAAGGGAAGGACTTTGGGGAGTTGTAGACCCAAGTGTGATCTATTTCTCTATGTCCTCTAAGGTCAGCACTCTGTACTCCTTGGGCAAAGTCTATCTTCCCACCATTATCAGGGCTCCACGTCCTGCTATTTTTTTTTTTAAGATAAAGTCTGGCTGACCTCAAACTATGTGGCTGAAGATGACCTTGAACTCCTGATCCTCCTGCTTCTGTCTCTCAAGTGTGAAATTACAGTCCTGGAGAGATGATTCAGCAGTTAAGAAGAGCAGGCTGCTTCCCAAGGACCGGGGATTTGCATTCTCAGCATCTACACGGTAGTTCACGGCTGTATGTAACTCCATCCAGTTTCAGGGGATCAAAGTACACATGTGGCATACATATGCACAGCCAGTTATCCATATGCATAATTCTTCCAACTAAATTGTTTAAAAAGTCTGATACCACCATGCTTTATTTAATATCTCCTATACCTTGATAGGCAGGCAGAGAGATCCCAGTGCAGGCTGGATGCAATGTTTGCTTGTTAAGTCCTGTAAACTTCAGGTAGGCTTCAGTAAAATCCATGTACCTCCATGGGAGGACCGTAGGTCTGCACTCAGCTGTGTGGAATTTGGTCCCTACTAAGCTTCCGTATAAGCCATAGCGTTCTTTGTGGCAGGCACCCCAAGTTGTTAGACATCCATTCCATCCCCAAGTTTCTCACGGGGTGCACCCATGCAAATCGGTGCTCCTCTGAAGTGGCCTCTCAAGCCACCTTCATTTCAGTGTCAAATCTGAGCCATATTTCACTGTTCTGAATGGTAAGGCTATGGCAGGGTGCTAAATCTACAAAATTCCTCCCCTATAGGGTTTCCATGGTAGTGGAGAAGGCAGCTGACTCAACAAGGTCAAGACCCTGTTAGCTACTTTAGACAGTCATGGTTGGTGCTGAAGAGATGACTAAGGGAAAGAAAATGTTTCTTTGTATTTGTGTGTGTGTGCATATGAACATCTGCATTTGGGTGCCAGTGGAGGATGCTGGATCCCTAGAGCTGGAGTTACAGGCAGTTGTGGGCTGCCTAGAGTGGGCGCTGGGAACTGAACTTAGGCCTTTGATGAGCAAGAGCTCTTAACTGCTGAGCTGTTTCTCCTGGAAAATACTTCTAGAAATAGGTATGAATTATGTAAGATGGCTAGGAAGTAAAATGAATCATGGAGACAAAAGGCAAGGAGTACTTTGGGGAAAGAAAGCTCAAGTGTAGCAGTCCTGAGGCAGGAGCATGCTGGGTCATATCTTAGCAACACTGAAGAGGCCAGAGTGTCCAGAGATGAGTGAGCAAAGAGGAAGGCCAGAAAGCAGCTGTATAGGGCTTCATATATAAGTCATTTTGTCTTTGGTTTATGTCTCATATTCTGTAATTATAAGTTTTCATCTGTATTCAAAACTTATATTGTTGCCAGGCAGTGGTGGCACATGCCTTTAATCTCAGCACTTGGGAGGTAAAGGCAGGTAAATTCTGATGAGTTCGAGGCCAGCCTGGTGTACAGAGCTAGTTCCAGGACAGCCATGGCTACACAATAAAACCCTATCTCAAAAAAACAAAACAAAACAAAACAAAAAATATATAGTTTTGAAAAAATTTCACACATGTCTATGTATTCTAGTTACTCACCTCACATCTGTGATTTATTATTTGTATGTGTGTGTGCAGATGTGAGTTCACACGAGTGCACAATGCTTGCAGAGGACAAAGGCCAGCCTTTAGTGTCCTTCCTCAGGAGCTGATGTGCAGATGTGAGTTCACACTAGTGCACAATGCTTGTAGAGGACAAAGGCCAGCCTTTAGTGTCCTTCCTCAGGAGCTCCCCACCTTGGGTATTTGTTTTTGGTTGTTTTTTGAAACAGGGTTTCTCTGTGTAGCCATGGCTGTCCTAGAATTCACTATATAGACCAGGCTGAAATCAAGATACACCAGGATGTTGTAGAGCCGTAACTGAGAGCAGAGCACATACTTTAAACTCAGCACTCATCATGCAGATATGGTCAAACTTCTGTGAGTTCAAGGGTAGTCTCATCTATTTAGCAAGTCCCAGGCCAACCGAAGCTATATAGTAAGACCCTGTTGCGCCCCCTCCACCAAAAAAAAAAAAATATCCTTAACTGAATCTCATCTTCAAAATTTCTGGCAAGGCGTGGTGGAGCACACCTTTAATCCGAGCACTTGGGAGGCAGAGGCAGGCGGATTTTTGAGTTCGGGGCCAGCCTGGTCTACAGAGCAAGTTCCAGGACAGCCAGGGCTATACAAAAAAACCCTGTCTCAAATAAACCAAAAAAAAAATTTTTTTTCTGGCATATTTATAGGTTCTGAGAATTAGAACTAGAATGTGTGTGTGTGTATACACGATGTATATATGTCTAGTGATATATGATGCCACATAGTATAAATGTACATAGTATATTTATATGTATATATGAATATTAAACACATACACACCATGATGATAACCTAGATGCAGGCTCCTTGCATACTATGAAAGTTACAGTATGATACATAGATACATACATTTGTAATAACCTATAAGGAATGTGATCATATAGCTTTTCCATCTCTACTGAGATTCTCTAGAGTAAGAGGGGTCCTATTAATAATAGCATATACCTGTAATCACAGTACTTAAGAGGAAGAGGAATTCAAGATCAGCCCAGGTATAGAGCAAGGTCAAGACCAGCCTGGGCTACAGAGATCCTTTTTTTTTTTTTTTTTTTTTTTTCTGAGACAGGGTTTCTCTGTATAGCCCTGGCTGTCCTGGAACTCACTTTGTAGACCAGGCTGGCCTTGAACTCAGAAATCCGCCTGTCTCTGCCTCCCGAGTGCTGGGATTAAAGGCGTGTCCACCACGCCCGGCTCCTTTTGAAAAACCTAGAGAATTGGGTTAGGGAGATGGCTTAGTTAGTAAAATATTTGTTGCACACGATAAAGGACCTGAGTTTGAGTGTCAGCACCCACAGGGGGGTGTAGTGGTACTACATGGTTATAGAGAAGTAGAAACAGGAAGATTCTCTGGGATTCAATAGCCAGCTGGTATAACCTAACGGGAAAGCTCCAGGGTCAGTGACAGACCCTATCTATCAAAAATAGATAAAATAAAAGGTAAGGCTGGAGAGATGGCTTAGCAATTGAGTTCTATTCTTTCAGAGGATCCAAGTTCTGTTGCCAGAACCCAGGTCAGGAAGCTCACAATTACTGGTAACTCCAGCTCCAAGGAATACAAAACCCTCTTTTGGCCTACACATATATACATACATAAAAAGTCTGGAGCAGGTCAGATTGTTCAGCAGTTAAGAGCACCGACTGCTGCCGGAAAGTGGTGGGCATACGCCTTTAATCCCAGCACTCAGGAGGCAGAGGCAGGTGGATTTCTGAGTTCGAGGCCAGCCTGGTCTACAAAGTGAGTTCCAGGACAGTCAGGGCTATAAAGAGAAACCCTGTCTCGAAAAACAAAAAACAAACAAACAAAAAAAAAAAAAAAAAAAAAAAAGCACTGACTGCTCTTTGAGAGGTCCAGAGTTCAATTCCCAGCAACCACATGGTGGCTCACAACTACTATCTATAACAGGATCTGATACCCTCTTCTGGCATGCAGATGTATATATATGCAGACAGAGTACTAATAAAAATAAATAATTTCTTTTTAAATAAACAAATCAAACCAGGCAATGGTGGCAAATACCTTTAATCCTAGTACTTGGGGAGGCAGAAACAGGAGTTTGATTCCAGCCTGGTCTACATACTGAGTTCCAGGACAGCCAGGGCTACACAGAGAAACCCATATCAGAATAAAATTAAAAACAAGATATTTGCTAACAGCAATAGTAAGAGTTCCAGGGAACAAACCTTATCTTCTGGCTCACAAGGGCACCAAGCAGGTACATAATGCATGTATATATACAAGTAGGTAAAATACTCTTACACAAAATAAAAATGAATGAAACAGGGCAGGGTGCGTGTGCATACTTTTATTCCCAGCATTCAGGATGCTAAGGCATGTGAATATGAGTTGTAGGGCAACCTGGTCGGTCGTGCTCCAGGCCAGCCAAGGCTACATACTGAGAGCCTCCTCAAAACAAAACACCAAAATAAGGAACCAACTCCAAACAAAAAGCAAAAGAGGGGTGGGGTGGGATGGAGAGGGAGTTCAGTGATTAGGAACTATTGTTGCTTTATAGCTCTTGCCGAAGACTCAGGTTCAATCCCTAGCACCCAATAACGATGGCTCACAACCATCGTAACTCCAGTTCCTGGCAATCCATCAAGCAAGCATAAGGTGCACACACATACATGTAGACAAAACATTCAGGGGCAGTGGTGGCACAAGCCTTTAATCACAGAGGCAGGAGGCAGGAGGCAGGAGGCAGGAGGCAGGAGGCAGGAGGCAGGAGGCAGGAGGCAGGAGGCAGGAGGCAGGAGGCAGGAGGCAGGAGGCAGGAGGCAGGAGGCAGGAGGCAGGAGGCAGGAGGCAGGAGGCAGGAGGCAGGAGGCAGGTGGATTTCTGAGTTCGAGGCCAGCCTGGTCTACAAAGTGAGTTCCAGGACAGCCAGGGCTATACAGAGAAACCCTGTCTCGAAAAACCAAACCAAACCAAACCAAAGCAAACCAACAAAACAAACAAACAAAAACAAAACCAACCAACCAAGCAACCACAAACCATTCGTACACAAGTAAATAGATAAATCTACAAAAATTAAAACAACAACAACAACAACAACAACAACAACAATTTAAGGGGCTGAAGAGATAGCTTGGCAGTTAAGAGTACTTACTGTTCTTGCAGAGAGCCTGAGTCTGGTTCCTAGCACCCACTTTGGTTGTCTCATAACTGCCTGGAACTACAGCTTTAGTTTGTCCTTCGTCTCTGGCCTCATAGAAACCTGCATTTGCATGCATCTGCCTCCTCCCCCACTACATAATTAAAAACAATCTTTAAAAGAAAAATCTAAAAATATTTTTAAAATGAGGTGAAGGTGGAAGATGGAAGACAGCTGATGTTGACATGGGACTTCCCACACACACCATGCATGAAGACATAAATACACCACTCACACAGAGTATTCCACACTGAAACTCGTAATAAATGGGGAAACTGAGGCCTAGAAAAAAGTGAGCCCGAGTCTCAGGTTACAAAGGAAGGATATTAGGGGCGATATCCGGAGACTCTAAGGAGCAAATGTAGTTAAAATCAGTTGAGTGAGGAACAAAACCGACTGGGACGGGCCGAAAGGCCTAGAACAGAGGCGGGGAAAATGGGCATAGGCGGGACCTTTGTCTGGGAGGGGAGGAGTTCGCCATGAGAGTCCCTTGTTTGCTAAGAGAAACAGAGGAGCTAGAGGGCGGGGCTTATAACAAAAGCGCGCAATGTATGGGCGTGGCAGAGAGAAAGAGGTGGGGAGCCTAGTCGACAGAGGCGGAGCTAAGTGCCGCATCCGCCAAGAGGTGCTGCTTAGAACTGGGCAAACAGCTTGGGGTGAGGCACTTCCGTGTGAGACCTGCGTATTTCCGGCAAAGATGGCGGCGCCCAATAGAGTCAGGTGCCCGCTAGTCTGTCTTTAGGTGTGGTGGCAGCTCTAGACCCGGCAAGGTGAGATCAGCGCCATTGGGGCGCCCCTCTTCAAAGACAAGGGAAGAGACTTGTTGCTAAGGAGACTGAGAGAAGGCTTGTTGCCATGGAGGCGGGGCAGTGGGGTTGCTAAGAGACAAGGACGCAAGCTGGGGAGCTTGGGGGGGCTCGTTGCCAGGGAGTGGGTGGGGCCTGTTGCTAGGGAGTAAGGAGGGACATCTGGATTTGGGCAAGGGTCCTGTTGGTATGAAGGAAGGAAAGGGGGCTATGGTTAAGGTGGTTGCAGGCAGAATGGTTTGGGATAATGAGAAGACTCCTAACACCTTCAAAACTCCACCTTCTCAGCAGACCTTCAGGAGTCGACCCATCCGGACACCAGAGCTGCCTCAGCGGTGACCATCAATTTCCTTTCAACACATTCTTCCTTCACAGAAAGTCCATGGCAGACAAAGGCTCAGGGGGCAGTCGCCTCCCTCTTGCGTTGCCTCCGGCCTCTCAGGGTTGCTCGTCAGGGGGCAGTGGCTCCTCGGCGGGGGGCTCAGGCAACCCCCGGCCTCCACGGAACCTCCAAGGCCTGCTGCAGATGGCTATTACTGCGGGCTCTCAGGAGCCAGATCCCCCTCCAGAACCCATGAGCGAGGAGGTAAAGTATGAGGACCTAAGAAGGTTGGGAGAGGGTCCTGGGGATATAAGTGTCTTGGGGACAGTGGCTTACAAGCTGTTGTCTTCCTGGGTGGTGAGCTAGAGTCTAAATGTGACATCATGGTAGGGTGAAGGTCAGCTCTAAAGTGTCTGATCGCAGCCTTGTATTGGGAAGCAGAATAGTCAGTCTCATGATGAGAGAAAAGCCAAAAGGCAAGCTAGGGTTCTCTAGACCCAGGCCTTGTCTTCACAAGTGTGACCTTGGGTATATTATTTAATCTTTCCAATCAGCAAGTGTACATTCACTTTTGAATTGATGGTGATAATAGTAATGAGAGCATCTCATCAGGCAATTCTGATGTTCCAGTTTATACTGACTTGTACTAACGTAGCTGGGTTTTGCCAGTTGCCAACCATGACCTTGGTTGGGCAATTCACATCCTTTCTCTGCCTCTGATTTTTTCTTTTAAATCAATGAATTTGGAATAGCTATAATAAAACCTGACAGAATTGTCTTGAAGGTTGATAGGAATTTGCATGTGATTTTTTTTTAAAGAGTTATTTTATTTAGTATATGTAAGTACACTGTAGCTGTCTTCAGACACTCCAGAAGAGGGCGCCAGATCTCGTTACGGATGGTTGTGAGCCACCATGTGGATGCTGGGATTTGAACTTATCACCTTAGGAAGAGCAGTCGGGTGCTCTTACCCGCTGAGCCATCTCACCAGCCCCGCATGTAATTTTTTTAGCCGACATTTACGATACATAGAATATTGTAGTAATTCAGTTAAGTTAAAGAATAATTTATACATGTTGTGTCATTAAATCTTTATAGCACAAGGTGGAAATAGGCATAGAGCAATGAGATAGTTTGCCCAAATTTGTCCAGGAGCGTGATTTCAAAGCCTTACAGCCTCTTCCCCTTTTCTTTCCTGTTTTGAGATTGCGATTTCATACAGACCAAGCTAGCCTAAATGACCTTACCCTCCTGACCTTACTGCCCCCACCTCCAAAATCCTGGTCTTACAGGTGTGTGCTAGCTATTTCAGTCTTCCTGAAGTGCCGTTTTGGGGACAGTGTAGTTTCTGGTCTTCCTCTGGGCTCCTTTGTTTTGTTATCTATTGTTCTCCTCATTCTCCATCTTTCCAGTTTTTTTTTTTTTTTTAGTTCTCCAGACGACAGTTGGCATGGCTAGAGAGCCCTTCTTGTCCCAACTTGGTAGCAAGTGCAGGCCAGGGATACTATTCAAACCTCATGTAGTTCTCAGGACTTTTGTCACAGTACAGAACCATCCAGCTCGCCACAGCCTCTGGTTGTGTAGCTGACCTTCAAACCTGACATGTTTTGGGAAACGGGTGGGTCTTGAGTCTCGCCTCCAAAGCTGCTAGTTGCTGAGGATAGAACCTCTGTATCAGCCTGATTCCTCTTTCTCCCCTTCTCCCTTAGCTGTACAGTTGGTTCTCTCTCTAGAGTCTGGGATCTGGCCGTATTTCACACTGATACACAGCTGAAGTTGTTCTTGAACTTGCTTCTGCCTCCATCCCCGCCCCATGCCGGGATTACAAGCATGTGCCACCGCAATGCAATCTGCTCCATAACCTTTTCTCTTGCATGGACTACTTAGGATCCGAGTAAGCTCTCTGTCCCTGTTCTTCTGCTTCTCAGTTCACCTCTCTACCTCTCCTCGGTAGAACTCCCTTCGAAGCTCCACCCACTGCATTCAGAGCAGAATCTAGGCCTTTACATCTGTTTATAAGATCCAACTTGCTCCTTTCCTGGGGTGTTTCTCTTTCCTCACCTTGTTTCTCTCCTCACCCTTGCTTCAGCCACCTTGGCTGGCTGGTGATTGCCTCTGCCTTGGATAGTCTTCCTAGTATATGCCTGGCTATTCCTTGGCCTATTTTACTGCTGACACCTGACCCTCCAAGATGACCACATTTAAGTTCCACAGGCCACCCTTCATTCCCATGGCCCTCCACTGTGCTTAATCTTACCCTATAGCGCTTGGCATATTGCCATCTCCTTTCACACTACATGGTATTTTTTCCTCTAGCTTCTCTCTGTGTTCTCCATGCACACACCCTGAGCAACACTTGTTTTTTCTCTAACCAGTCTGTCTCAGGGCTGACTCCCTAGTACCTAGAAAAGAAGTTATGAGTAAAAACCGAGTAAACATCTGAGCATAGTGGCTCTTGCTTGTTAATCCCAGCACTTGGGAGTCTGAGGCAGGAAGACTGCTGTGAGCTGGAAGCCAGACTGCACTATATATAGAATGAGAGACTCCTGTGCTTCCCCCAAGATGTCTCCTAGATACTTGTTGATGGAAAGCGCCATCAGCCCTTACATTTGGCTCTCCTAGTAGTGTCACTCCCTGGGCAATCACTGAGAGACTTCTTTTCTCCCCATCCTTCCCCCTTCTTCCCTAGAGACGCCAATGGTTGCAGGAAGCCATGTCGGCGGCCTTCCGGGGCCAGCGAGAGGAGGTGGAGCAGATGAAGAACTGCCTCCGGGTCCTGTCCCAGGCCACACCTCCAATGGCTGGCGAAGCTGAGCTGGCCACTGACCAGCAGGAGCGTGAAGGGGCATTAGAGCTGCTGGCAGACCTGTGTGAGAACATGGACAATGCGGCAGGTACCCTCCTCCCTCAGCACTCCCCAGGCTGTCCCACATCCTCTCTGGCTCTGCCCTTTTCCCTACTCTCCTGGATTGAACCACCAGCTCCTCCCAGCCTCACCCTCCTATTAGCATAGGAACAAAGCCCCCCTCATACCCCACCAAGTCCCTGTGGTGACAGATTTGTTCTGTTACTTCCCTGATGAGTCCTGGGACTAATATTTACCCCCTAGTTTGCTTGCTACTCTCTCAAGGGTGGAAAGGGAGGTAGTTTGGGATGGAGTGGTAAACTGAGGCTGCCTTGAGGTAGAGTGATCAGAGACTTGAGTAAGGGTATATATCATGGGGTATTCCTGGTTTACAAAAAGCATTCGAGGCAGTAGGAATATCTAGTGCAAAGGTTGAAGTAGGATGGTGCTATTGTGATCAGAAGAGACAGACATTCTCCTGTCAAAGGAGTGGGACGGACATGTGTGGGTCTAGGGTAAGCAATGGCATTGAAGTATCCAAAGTCAAGATACATTTTGTAGGTCACATTCATATGTATGTATGTATGTATGTATGTATGTATGTATGTATAATTTATTTTTTTTTTTAATGAGACAAGATCTCACTACGTAGACCTAGCTGGCTTGGAACTCTGTGGTCCAGGATGGTCTCAAACTCACAGGTATTTTACCTGCCTCTGCCTCTCATGTACTAGGATTAAAGGAGGATTAAAGACATTTGCTACCACAACCAGCTTTTTTTTCCTTTTTTAAAATTTAAAAAATTTTTTTTTTAAATTTTTTGAGACAGGGTTTCTCTGTGTAGCCCTGGCTGTCCTGGAACTCACTCTGTAGACTAGGCTGGCCTTGAACTCAGAAACCCGCTTGCCTCTGCCTCGCAAGTGCTGGGATTAAAGGCGTGCGCCACCACACCTGGCTCCTTTGGTTTTTTTAAAGATTTATTTATATGAGTACACTCTTGCTATCTTAAAGAAGAGGACATTAGATCCCATAACAGATGATTGTGAGTCATCATGTGGTTGTTGGAAATTGAACTTAGGACCTCTGGAAGAGCAGTTGGTGCTCTTAACCACAGAATCATCTTTCCACAGACCCCCCTCCCCTTTTTTCCTTTTGTATGTATGTATGTATGTATTTAATGTATAGGAATTGCAGGCTGGTCTCCAGTCGAGCTGAGGTCTTAATTCACCTACATGGCATGGTAGGCGTTCCCTCATGCTCCTGGAACTCCAGCCCCTGCCTAAGGTACCACCTCCCACAGCCCACACAAGAGAAGCATGGTCAGTAGTCATGTAAGCAATGGTCCAAGCTTCTGACCTTCAGGCTAAACTCCTCCCCAGTTACCTAGCAACAGTGAAGACCACAAAAAGGGGTGCTCAGCCCACACCTCGCTCTCTTACTCTTACTCTTATTCCTTTGTCCTCTCACTTCTCTCTCTTCCCTCTTTGACTTCTCTCCTCTTCCTTTCTCTTTTTCTCCTCTCCCCTCCTCCCCTCCCCTCCCCTCTTCTCTCTCTCTCTCTCTCTCTCTCTCTCTCTCTCTCTCTCTCTCCTACCTTCTCTCTTTCTCCTGCATTTCTATAATAAAGCTCTTAAAGAATAGACAGTCTCTGGCCTTTAACTTCCACTGCGCACTGTGGTTACTGTTGGGAACTTCTTCCCCTATTCCTTCTCTCCCACAACCCTGGTGGCTTTAGCCCCCAGGCAGGGCTGCCCCTTGACCACCCCCTGAAGAGTGGGATAGAGGGATGCCCACTCAGGGATGAGTGGATAGGGTAAGTAGCAGCCTTCCCACGCCTGACTGACCAGAGAATAGGGAAACTCTGGCGGGGCAGTGGGCATATTTTCCTCCCCTACTTTCCCCAGGGCCACCAGCCCCCCAACCCCCTTTTTATTTTGTTACCAACAGCTGTCTTCAGACACCCCAGAAGAGGGCATCGGATCCCATTACAGATGATTGTGGTCCAACCCAGTGGTGGTTGCTGGGAATTGAACTCAGGACCTCTGGAAAAGCAGTCAGTGCTCTTAACCATCTCTCCAGCCCTTGTTTTTCCTTTTTTGAGACAGGGTCTCATTGTGTTACCCTTGCTGGCCTAGAACTCACTATGTGTACATATTAGGCTGGCCTCAAACCCTGAAACTGGAGTTACAGGCAATTGCAGTCTGCCTGTGGGAGTTGTAACAGCGAGTGTGGTTAACCACTGAGCCCTTCCTCAAGCCCCACATTCTTTTTGTTTTTTTTTGGTTTTTCGAGACAGGGTTTCTCTGTGTAGCCCTGGCTGTCCTGGAGCTCACTCTGTAGACCAGGCTGGCCTCGAACAAAGAAATCCACCTGCCTCTGCTTCCCAAGTGCTGGGATTAAAGGCTTGCGCCACCACGCCCGGCCTACCACATTCTTTTTGTTATTGTTGTTGAGACAGATTCTCAGGCAGCCCAGGCTACCCTCATGCTTGCTGTGTACTTGGGGTTGGCTTTGAACTCCTAACCTTCTTTCCTCCACTCCCCCAGTGCTGGAATTTCAGGTGGGTGTCACCAGGCCGAGTTTCTAAACCTTACTTTTATTTATCAAGGTAAAAACAAAAAAATCACAAAATGGGCCAGTGAGATGTTTCAGTGAGAAAAGGTGTTGCCACCCAGTGACCTGAGTTCAAGTTGGAAACTCACATGGAGGGAAGAGAGAAAGACCTCCCAGAGCCTTGACCTTTAAAATCATACATAACATGTGTATGCCTACACACACACACACACACACTCAACTAATTAATAAATATAAATAAGTATGTAAATATTAAGTCACAAAACAGAAGTAACCATTTTTAGTTTATAATTCTGTAGCATCCATCTCTTTTATTTATTTAATTTTTTGTTTTGTTTTACTTTTTTTTGGGAGGGAGGTTTTGTGAGACAGGGTTTTCTCTGTGTAGCTCTGGCTGTCCTGGAACTCAGAGATCCTGCCTGTCTCCTCTGAGTGCCAGGAGTAAAGTTGTGTACCACTACTGCCCAGACAGTCTATAACATCCTAGCTGACGCTGAATTTGTGGCTGTCCTCCTGTTTATACCTTCTAAGTGATTACAGGCTTGTGCCAGCACTGGGCAGCATTCAGGACATTTACTATATTCTGCAATATTACCTCCAGGTTTCAGAACTTCTTGTCTATGGTACTACGGATAGAATTGAGGACCTCAAGCATATCAGGCAAGCCTACTCT